>JAJQWJ010000001.1:508955-799011 GCA_023637945.1 Phaethornis superciliosus
CAGCATGATACAGCATGATACCACATGATATTACATGATATAACATGAAACACATGATGGTACAATATGATACGAGGTGACATGATACAATACAATGTGATACGGCACGAGACAACATGAGAGATGACATGTATGACACAACATGACACGACATGACATGATCTGATCTGACACAATACAATACAACACGATATATGATACGACATGACATGATACATGACATGATCTGATCCCATGTGACGTGACACGACATGACACAATGCAATATGTTATGACATGATATGACACAGCATGATATGACATGACACAATATGATACAGTACAAT
Source organism: Phaethornis superciliosus (assembly GCA_023637945.1). Taxonomy (NCBI): domain Eukaryota; kingdom Metazoa; phylum Chordata; class Aves; order Apodiformes; family Trochilidae; genus Phaethornis; species Phaethornis superciliosus. The sequence goes on from JAJQWJ010000001.1 coordinate 509,282, forward strand.
GTGACACAACACGATATGACGTGATAGGACACGACATGACAGGACGTGACAGAGAGGACACCCCAGGACACCCCAGGACACCCCAGGACACCCCAGGACAGGATTCCCTCCCGGGTCCTCACCCCGTGTCCCCCTCCCTCCCCCACCCACCCGGGGAAGCCCCTGGCCCTGTCCCCGCCCCTTTTCCTTTAGCCCCGCCCCCCTTTCGCAACCCCGCCCCTTTTCCTTTAGCCACGCCCCTTTCTTTTTCCCCCGCCCCTTTCCCTTTATCTCCGCCCATTTCCCTTATCCCCGCCCCTTTCCTCGTTTCCCCGCCCCTTTCATCTTTTCCCCGCCCCTTTCCTTTCCCCCGCCCATTTCCCTTTAGCCCCGCCCATTTACCTTATCCCCGCCCCTTTCCTCCTTATCCCCGCCCCTTTCCCCTTTAGCCCCGCCCCCAACCCCCTCCCCGCTCTCCCCCTCCGCCAATCACCGTCCTCTCCCCTCCCCTCCCCTCTTTCCTCATCCAATCAGCGCCATGGCCACGCCCCTCTCCGCGCAGCCGCAGAGCGTCCGGGCCGGGCGGGCGCTGCTGAGGCGGCCCCAAGATGGCGGCGGTGGGCGGTGGGCGCGGGCGGGCGGGGAAGGCGGCGGCGGCTGCGGGGCTGTGAGCGGGGGCTGCACCGGGGGCTCCCCCTGCCCTTTCCTTCCCCTTCCTTCCCCTTCCCCTTCCCTCCCCTCCCCCGACATGGCCCGCCTGGCGGATTACTTCGTGCTGGTGGGCTACGACCCTGGGAAGAGAGGTGAGGAAGCGCCGGGGGGACGCCCGGGGAGGGCCCGGTTGGGGCAGCGAACGCCCCCGCCCCGCTCCCCGCAGCCCCCGCCGGGCCCTCCCTGCACTCGGGTTTCGGGTCCGTTCTTTGTGGGCAAAGCGAGCGGTGCCGGCCTCATAACTGAGGTGAAGCGCGGGGACGGCTCTGAGCCCCCCAAAACTGAGCTGTGCTGCATCAGAGAGCGGAGATTTAATGGGAATGTGAGGAATTGTGTTAAATAAAAACCTCAGGGCAGCTGCCAGGGCCTGAAGGGGCTCCAGGAAAGCTGGGCAGGGACTTGGGACAAGGGCCTGGAGGGCTGGGAGCCTGGAGGGGGAAGGGTTTCCATCTGGGAGAGGGGAGATGGAGAGGAGATCTTGGGCAGGGAGAAATTCTTTGGGCTGAGGGTGCTGAGCCCCTGGGTGCCCAGGTTGCCCCCAGAAGCTGTGGCTGCCCCATCCCTGGAGGTGTTGAAGGTTGGATGGGGCTTGGAGCATCTGTGGCTAGCTGAAGGGGTCCCTGGATTGTCCATTTGGAGGAGCTTTAAGGTCCCCTCCAACCCAAGCCCTTCCATGATTCCATGCTCATTAGGTAGAGGAGCATTAATTAGGGTTCCCTCATCCCCAGAACCTTTCCTGGACACCTGGGATGGGTTTGGAGCCCCCTGGGCTGGGGGAGGGGTCCCCATGGCAGGGGCTGCACTGATCCAAACCCTGATGGGATTCCCTGGAATGAGCTCAGCATTACTGAATTGTATGTCTATGACTTAAAATTTATCTTTTCAATTTTAAATCTCAACTTTTGCAACCAGAAGGAGATTGAGGGGCTGGAGAGTGTCCAGAGAAGGGAATGGAGCTGGGGAAGGGGCTGGAGAGCAAGGAGAAGGTCTGGAGAAGTTGTGAGGAGCATCTGAGGGCCCTGGGGGTGTTGATCCTGGAGCAGAGGAGGCTGAGGGGAGACCTTCTGGCTCTCTGACACCCCCTGAGAGGAGGTTGGAGCCAGGGGGGGTCGGGCTCTGCTCCCAAGGAAGAAGGGATGGGACAAGAGGAACTTTTGGCACACCTCAAGTTGTGCCAGGGGAGGTTTAGGTTGGAGCTGGGGAAGAATTTCTCCCTGGCAAGGGTTGTCAGGGCCTGGCCCAGGCTGCCCAGGGCAGGGCTGGAGTCCCCAGCATCCCTGGAGGGGTTTCAGAGCCTGGAGATGTGGTGCTGAGGGACAGGGGGTGGGGGTGGCCCTGGCAGTGCTGGGGGGGTTGGCAGGGCTGGGTTAGGGGTTTGGACTCCATGAACCTGAAGGTTTTTTCCCCCAGAAGGTCTCTGTGACTCTGTGGTTCATGCTGTAGCTGATGTCTGTGGGGCTGCCACTTCCCCATGGCCACAGATGTCACCACTGTCACATCTCTGCCTGCTGGAGGTGGCTCTGCCCTACACTTGCTCCATCCCTGGGGGGGATTTTTCCCCTGGCTGCTGCGGGGTCCCACATTCCGCAGGAGGTGTCATGCTGAGACACAGCACAGAGCCCAGGGTTTGGGGTCCGTTTGTTGACTTCCTCCCTGGTGTGAGGCCGAGCAGCAGCTCCTCTGCCGGTGACTCATGGTGTTTCAGGTTGGGTCGGTACCAGCAGAGCCAGAACCTGGGCCAAGGCCCCTCCCCTCCGGCTGGGAGCACCCGGGGGGGATCTGGGGCTCTGGGCTCTGCAGAGCTGGGTGGGACCTGGTGTGGTCAGGGGGCAGTGATGGGGGGGTGGGACAGGAGGATTGATGGGGCTGCTTTGGGGAGGGGACTGGGGGGTGGCTCTGCAGCACCCCCAGAGCTGGCATCATCGGATGGGTTGGGTGGGAGGGACCTGAAATCCCCCCCAGTGCCCCCCCTGCCATGGTCAGGGACCCCTCCCCCAGCCCAGGGGGCTCCAAGCCCCATCCAACCTTCAACACCTCCAGGGATGGGGCAGCCACAGCTTCTGGGGGCAACCTGGGCACCCAGGGGCTCAGCACCCTCAGCCCAACCAAAGAATTTCTCCCTGCCCAAGCTCTCCTCTCCATCTCCCCTCTCCCAGCTGGAAACCCTTCCCCCTCCAGGCTCCCAGCCCTCCAGGCCCTTGTCCCAAGTCCCTGCCCAGCTTTCCTGGAGCCCCTTCAGGCACTGGAAGGTGCTCTAAGGTCTCCCCATTGCAGCCTTCTCTTCTCCAGCCTCAACACCCCCAACTCCCTCCCAGCTCCTCAGCTCTGCTGCAGCTCAGCTTGGCTTGGAGGGAACAAAACTGAAAGTGAGAGAAGGAGCAGAGGCTGCGTGGGGCTGTGGGGCTCTGTGCCCCCCGTGGGGTGTGCCCTGGGGCTGCGTGGGGAGGGGGCTGTGTGGGGAGGGGGCTGTGTGGGGAGGGGGCTGTGTGGGGAGGGGGCTGCACTGCTCTGTGTTGCTGTTCTGGGCCCTGCTGGCCTCAACGCTGGCCCTGCCCTGGGCTGCATTTGGGGTGATTTTCCCCCCTTTTTTTGCGCCCCCCAAGATCCTGGCTGTGTCTGGGGACACTGAGCCCCCCCCAGTGCAGCCAGGAGAAGCTGTGGCTGTCCCCAGGCCAGCTCCTCTGTCCCTGTGCTGTCCCCAGGCCAGCTCCTCTGTCCCTGTGCCTGTCAGGAGAGGGTCTGGGTGCTACCCATGGCTCTGGGTGCCCCCCAGCAGCAGGAATTCTCTTCACCCCTGGGTGCTGGTGTTGGTGTTGGTGCCAGTGTTGGTTCTGGTGCTGGTGTTGGTACTGCTGGTGTTGGTACCGGTGTTGGTGTTGGTACTGGTGTTGCTGTTGGTGCCGGTGTTGGTGCCGGTGTTGGTGCCGGTGTTGGTGCCGGTGTTGGTGCTGGTTCTGGTGTTGGTGCCGGTGTTGGTGCTGGTTCTGGTGGTGTTGGTGCCGTGCTTGCTGGCATCAGTCCCACCAGGGGATGTTTCTCACCCTCTCTCTCTGGTGCTGCTGGGCAGGCCCAGGGCTGCTCTGGGACCCCAGAGGTTTTGGGTTTTTTTTGTTATTTTCTCCCTGCGGCCTGGGCAGGGTCCCCAGAGCCCAATTCCCAAGGAGTTCAGAGTGGATGAAGGGAATTCCCTGCCCGTCCCCTGAGCAGGAATCAGGGGACACCCAGCAAAGCACCAAACAAAGCAGCAAAGCCGGGGGGGCTGGGGGGGCCACGTCCCTGAATCAGGCATTGAGAAGCTGTCCCTGTGTGTGTCCCCTGTGTCCCCAGCTCACAGCTGTCACCCCCAGCCCTGCTCAGACCTCACCCCCCCATCCCAGGGAGATCCCAGAACTGATCCACAGAGCCCTGGGGGTTGGAAAGCACCTTCCTGGGGATGGGATCCAAACCAGGAGGGGGGAGGAAGGGAAAAGTTTGGGGTGGGCAGGAGAGAGGGGAGCAGGGGGTGAGAGGGGCACAGGACCCAGCTCAGCATCCCTGAGGATCCTGGGGTGGGGACACAGGGACTCTGAGGGGGTGCTGGGGGGGTCTCCAGGGGAAGCTGCTGAGGAGGATGAGGAGGATGAGGAGGAGGCTGCAGCCCTGATGCCTCCTCCCAGGCTCTGGCTGCTGCTGCTGTTCCTGCAGAGGCTGTGGGCTCAGGCAGGAGCTGGGGCAGTGGGGATGAAGCCTCTGGAGAGCTTGGGCAGCTCCTCCTGCTCCTCTCCCACCTCTGCTCGGGGGGGTGTTTGTATCCTGAGGGCTCCAGGCTCTGTCCCGTGGGTGCAGGAACCTCCAGCTCCAGGAGGAGACGGAGCTGATGGAGCCAGTGCAGAGGAGGCCCTGGAGCTGCTGGGAGGGCTGGAGCAGCTCTGCTCTGGAGCCAGGCTGAGAGAGTTGGGGGTGTTGAGGCTGGAGAAGAGCAGAGCAGAGCCAGGGACCCCTCCCCCAGCCCAGGGGGCTCCAACCCCATCCAGCACCTTGAGCACCTCCAGGGATGGGGCAGCCACAGCTTCCCAGTGCCCCAGCAGTGGGGTGGGGGACTCCAGGGGTCTGGGGGTCTCAGCCTTCCCAGGGCCCCTCTGCACATCTCTGCCCAGCACCCAGAGCCACCCGAGGCCTCTGACGTGTGGGGTGTTTGAGAGGAACCCCTGGGAGTCAAAGTGCTGAGTCACTGGGCCAGGGACACACCACGGGCACTGGTACCACTGCTGGGTCAGAACCTCCCAGAGCTGTGTGCTCATGGAACCAGGGGCTGGACTGGGTGGGAGGGACCTGAAATCCCCCCCAGTGTCCCCCCTGCCATGCTCAGGGACCCCTCCCCCAGCCCAGGGGGCTCCAAGCCCCATCCAACCTTCAACACCTCCAGGGATGGGGCAGCCACAGCTTCTGGGGGCAACCTGGGCACCCAGGGGCTCAGCACCCTCACCCCAACCAAAGAATTTCTCCCTGCCCAAGATCTCCTCTCCATCTCCCCTCTCCCAGCTGGAAACCCTTCCCCCTCCAGGCTCCCAGCCCTCCAGGCCCTTGTCCCAAGTCCCTGCCCAGCTTTCCTGGAGCCCCTTCAGGCACTGGAAGGTGCTCTAAGGTCTCCCCATTGCAGCCTTCTCTTCTCCAGCCTCAACACCCCCAACTCTCTCATCCTGGCTCCAGAGCAGGACCTTGGGCAGAGGTACAGGAGATGTTTCCCCTCCTGCTCCCTGAGGTCAGGAGCTGCCCAGAGCAGGAAGGGAGCAGGGCACCCCCAGGACTCTGTCCCTTCCCTCAGCTCTGATGCTGGAGTGGTTCAGCTTTGGAAAAGGTGGGGACTGTGGTGGTGCAGCCAACGGGGACCTTTCTGGGGGCTGGTTCAGTGCTGCAGCTGGGGCAGGAGTGACTCTGTGCCTCTGCAGAGCTCTGGGGGCAGATGCAGACAGAACCCCCACCTCCTGCCCCCCCACCTCCTGCCCCCCACCTCCTGTCCCCCCACCTCCTGTCCCCCCACCTCCTGCCCCCCACCTCCTGCCCCCCCACCTCCTGCCCCCCACCTCCTGTCCCCCCACCTCCTGCTGCAGCTCTCACAAACCCTCTGCTTTCTCCTCCCCTCCCACCCCAAAAAACCAAACCCAAACTTCCTGCTGCACCATCTTGATCAGAAAACACCCAGAGACATAAAAATCCCCTTAAGGAGTGTCCCAGAGCCCCAGGGGAGGAGGGCAGCAGTGCCACATCCACAGGCATTGCACCACGAGGCACACGAGCCACCCTGTCACCAGCGGTGTCACCAGCAGTGTCACCAGAGCCCCAGGGATGGCAGTGAGGTGAGGGCCCACCCGAGCTCCTGGGGGCTCCTCTAAACAAACCCTTCCCACCCCCAGTCTCTGGTTTGGTTTGGTTTGGTTTGGTTTGGTTTGGTTTGGTTTTTCCCCCCCCAGCTGCAGACCTGGAGGGACAGCAGGGACATTGCCAGGAGCAGGAGCTCCCAGGCTCTGCTCTGCCATCACCAGGGGACTTGAGTGCTCAAAAATCCCTTAGAGGAGGAGGAGAGGAGCAGCCTGGAGGCTTCACAGCACCCATCATGGGGAGAGGGAAATTCCCATTCCTCTGATCCCCCCCACATTCCCCGAGGAACAGCCCCAGGGGGGGTTTAGGGTCTGTATTCTTGGGAAGGGGGATTCCAGCTTGTCCCAGGCTGCAGGGGTAGGGTCCCCATCATCCCTGGAGCTGTGGTGGCCCTGGCTTGGAGCCTGTGACCTTCCAGGTCCTTCCCCAGCAGCAGGATTTGGTGACACAACCCAGGGCTTTCAGGGACAACTCCTCCAGTCCCAGCTGGGATGGGGCAGCCCAGGGACTGGGATCCTCCTGCCAGAGCTCCAGAGCCCCCGGGCAGCAACCTGTGACACTGGGGACAGCAGGTGTCACCCCTCTGAAACTGTGACACAGGTGTCAGGAAGCCATGGGTGACATCAGCCATGGGTGACACCAACCAAAGTGACACCAGCCATGGGTGACACCAGCCATGGCAACACCAGCCCTGGTGACACCAGCCATAGTGGCACCAGCCCTGGTGACAGAGGAGCTGCTGCAGATGCCACCAGAAGCCCCCAGAGGAAGGAGCCCCCTGAGCCCCAGCATTCCGTGTTGCTCCAGGACAAAACCACCCCAGGTGCTGTGGGGAGGTGGGTGCCAGGCAGGGGACACAGAGGATTTCCCACCCCATCTGAAGCCACCCCACGGGGTCACAGCCCCCGAGCTGTATTTAGAGCCCTTCACACCACTGGAGCCACCAACCAGGAGAGGTGGGGAGGGGGCTCTGGGTGCCCCCGGGGGACTGCAGGGACCTGGAGCAGCTGCAGGGGACAGGGGGATGGACAGAGTGTTCCCCCCAGGAGAAACAGCAGTGGGGTGAGGGGTGAGAAGTGCAGCCCAGAAACCACCCCTGTCCTGGGCTGTCACCAGCAAACACCCAGCCAGGTCACTCCTCCCCTGATTCCTTTTTTTAAACACTCCCAGGACAGAACTGGTGTGTCCTGGGGACAACTTGGTCACTTTATAGGGGACACTTGTCTTAAATGAAGACCTTAGAGCACCTTCCAGTGCCTGAAGGGGCTCCAGGAAAGCTGGGCAGGGACTTGGGACAAGGGCCTGGAGGGCTGGGAGCCTGGAGGGGGAAGGGTTTCCATCTGGGAGAGGGGAGATGGAGAGGAGAGCTTGGGCAGGGAGAAATTCTTTGGTTGGGCTGAGGGTGCTGAGCCCCTGGTTGCCCAGGTTGCCCCCAGAAGCTGTGGCTGCCCCATCCCTGGAGGTGTTGAAGGTTGGATGGGGCTTGGAGCCCCCTGGGCTGGGGGAGGGGTCCCTGAGCATGGCAGGGGGGGCACTGGGGGTGATTTCAGGTCCCTCCAACCCAAACCCAGCTCTGTCCCACCCTCTGTATCTGGGTCCCATCACCATTTGGGGCTCTGCTGCTCAGTGTCCCTTTGGGGCGTCCAGGAGGAGCGGGGCAGCCCCAGCCCCCCCCCCCCCCAGCCCTTTTGTTCCCTGATAGCAGAGCCATTCTTCTCTCCTGGTGGCTGGGGACAGGGGACAGAGCAGGCATTGTCCTCCTGCAGACACTCCTGGTGTTGTTCGGGGGCTTTGGTGGGATGGGGGGGACCTTGGTCTCTGGATGAGGATGCTCCCAGGGCTCCCTGCTCCTCAGTCCCTGCTTTGCTCTCCTTTACAAACCCCAAAGCTTCTCTCTCCCTGCTCTCTGGGAAGGAGGAGTTGGTGTCCATGGACAATCCCAGCTGCTCCAGCTCTGGGTCCTGGTTGCAGGAGTGCTCAGTGCTGCTCCTGACAGGGATGGTCCTGGGAAACTGAGCCTGGTGGGATGGCCCCAGGAGCTGGGATGGGAAGGAACAATTTGCCCCAAGAAGCTGTGGCTGCCTCATGCCTGGTTCAGGTCCAGGTTGGATGGGGCTTGGAGCCCCCTGGGCTGGGGGAGGGGTCCCTGACTATGGCAGGGGGGGCACTGGGTGAGCTTTGAGGTCCCTCCAGCCCGACCCATTCCATGATTCCATGATGTGGATTTTCCCTTGTGACCAAGAGAGTACAAGTGCAGAGCTGTGTGCTGGCCTCAGGGCTCTGGCTGGTGCTGTCCTACAGCACAGAGCTCCCAGGCAGCTCCAGGCCCTGGGCTCTCACAGAGCTGCAGTTCTGGCTGGTATCTAAAAGGGGTTTTGTGCCCCAAAGCAGGAGTGGGGTGGGTTGCTCCTGCAGGAGGTTGTCCTTGCTCAGCCCCCGGGGCTGTGAGCACCTTTCATGTGCTGCCCGGGGCCTTCCTGGGCAGGGACAGAGCTCTGGGTGTTCTGAGGTGGAGGTGGGGTCCTTCTTGGGGTGGTGGTGCTGCCCCTCTGCTGCTGAACCCATCTGTGGGTGGGTGCAGGGTGGGAGCAGGTCTGGATGCTCAGCATGGGCTGGGTGCTGCAGGTGAGGCTGCTCCATCACAGGGACCTCTTGGGCATCCTTCTGCTGGGCTGGAGGTGCTGCTGCTCCCAGGGACAGCAGGAGGGACAGGAGGGACAGGACAGGAGGGGTGGCTGTCCCCTGGCAGGAGGCAGTGGGTGCAGTGATCCCTCAGCAGCCCCACACAGGACTGAGCTGTTCCCAAAGCTGGAGCAGGAGCTGCCTGAGGGCTGTTCCCAACCTCTGCCAGGATACAATTCCCTGGATTTGACTCCAGCTGAGTGGGGCTGCACCTGCAGAGCCCTCAGCACTGGAGCCCCAGGCTTGGGGCAGAGAGGCTGCAAAGTGCCCTGGGGAAAAGGAGCTGGGGGGGTTTGGTCACCAAGAGCTGAACATGAGCTCAGTGTGTGCCCAGGTGGCCAAGGTGGCCACCAGCATCCAGCTGGGACCAGCAGTGGGGTGGGCAGCAGGAGCAGGGCAGGGATCATCCCCTGTGCTGGGCACTGCTGAGGCTGCACCCCCAATCCTGGGGTCACTTCTGGGCCCCTCAGGAGCAGAAGGAGATTGAGGGGCTGGAGAGTGTCCAGAGAAGGGAATGGAGCTGGGGAAGGGGCTGGAGAGCAAGGAGAAGGTCTGGAGAAGTTGTAAGGAGCATCTGAGGGCCCTGGGGGTGTTGATCCTGGAGCAGAGGAGGCTGAGGGGAGACCTTCTGGCTCTCTGACACCCCCTGAGAGGAGGTTGGAGCCAGGGGGGGTCGGGCTCTGCTCCCAAGGAAGAAGGGATGGGACAAGAGGAACTTTTGGCACAGCTCAAGTTGTGCCAGGGGAGGTTTAGGTTGGAGCTGGGGAAGAATTTCTCCCTGGCAAGGGTTGTCAGGGCCTGGCCCAGGCTGCCCAGGGCAGGGCTGGAGTCCCCAGCATCCCTGGGGGGGTTTCAGAGCCTGGAGATGTGGTGCTGAGGGACAGGGGGTGGTGCTGGGTTCACGTTGGGCTCCATGATCCCAAAGGGCTTTTCCACCCAGAACAATTCCATGGTTCCCTGCAGGACATGGACAGTGCTGCTGAAGCCCTTCCCCAGCCCTGCAGGCTCCGGGTGCCAAAAGCAAAAGGCAGCAGCCTGGTGACATTGTCTGGGGACAATGGCAGTGGGAGGTGGCAGGCAGGGAGCAGGGAGTTGGGGTGCAGGATCCCTCTGTGTGACTTTGGGTCCCAACACCCAGAAGGAAACTGGAGCTGGGCTGGGGTCTCCTGCTGCTCCCGGTGCTGCTGGAGATCAGGAGGTTGGGAGCTGTTTGCTCCCCTGCTGTCCCCTCGGGCTGTGTTTGTGGAAGGGACAGGCAGGGTCCCCGGGTGTCCCCTGGGTGTCCCCAGGATGTCCCCGGCGTGCTGGCACTCCTCTGACCCTCCTCTTGTCTCTGCAGGGAGCGGGGATGGACAGGGACAGATCCTCCAGCGGTTCCCAGAGAAGGACTGGGAGGACAACCCCTTCCCCCAGGGCATCGAGCTGGTGAGTCTGCTGTCCCTGGGGACACTGTGGGACAGGGGACACTGTGGCACTGTGACACACGGGGGGGTTCCCCCCAGCACCCCCATAGACACAGCTCCAGCTCTGGAGAACCTCAAGAATCTCAGGAGAACCTCAGATGACCCCAGGGGTGGGTGTTGTGGCACTATTGACACCTCTGTCACCAGCAGTGTCCCTGTCACCCGAGGCAGAGCTCTACCCGTGGTAGATCCTTTCCCAAAGCTCTTCCCCCATCCTCCTGTTCCTCTCCTGGCTCTGCTTCCCTGCTTTCCCCCATCCAGGAGGGTGCTGGGGCAGGGATCCCAGCAGGACATGTTGGAGGTTGCTGGGTGAGGGGCAGAAGGTGTGGGACACACTCAGGCTCTGCGTGGGTGCCCCAGAAACCACCATGGGACCAAGGGAGGGGAACAGGAGTGTTCTGCAGTTGTTGGAGTGGAGTGGAGGTTCCCAACCCCTTCCCTGCTCCCGTGGTGCTGCAGAGGGGCTCGGAGGGAGGAGCTGGAGCTCTGCTGATGCTGAAGGCAAGCAGGTTGGGCTGCTGGTTCTCCAGACCCTTTTCACCCCAAAACTGAGCCCCCACCTCAGCTGCTCACCCCCTCCCCCAGCTGAACTCCAGGGCAGTACTAAACCCCGAGACAGAGGAGGATTCAGAATTCCTTTGTGGCTCTGGGACTCTCCTCACCCGACTCCTCCAGGTCTTGTGAGGACCTTTGTTGTGCTGGGAGGTGTCATGGAATCACACCATCAGTTTGGATGGAAAAGCCCTTTGGGATCAGGGAGTCCCAGATGAACCCAGCACCACCCCATGTCCCTCAGCACCACATCTCCAGGCTCTGAAACCCCCCCAGGGATGCTGGGGACTCCAGCCCTGCCCTGGGCAGCCTGGGCCAGGCCCTGACAACCCTTGCCAGGGAGAAATTCTTCCCCAGATCCAACCTAAACCTCCCCTGGCACAACTTGAGCTGTGCCAAAAGTTCCTCTTGTCCCATCCCTTCTTCCTCGGGAGCAGAGCCCAACCACAGCACCCGTCCCCACTGCCCAGCAGGACCTGCCCAGGGGATGTCATGCATCAGGAGGGATGTTTTGGGCAGGGGAATATCCTCCATGGCACCCCTGGGCTTTGCTGAGGGGATGACCCTGGCTTGGGGGCTCTTTTCCTTCAGGTAGCAGTGTCCTGGGCAGTGGGCACCACACACTGGGGTCTGTCCTGTGCCCCCTGTGCTGGGGTGCTGAGCAGGATGGTGGCACAGCTCCTGCTGGCTTCTGAGTGCTGGATCTGCTCCTGCTCACCAGCCCAGCTCAGTTCTGACCCATTCCATGGCTTTGTCCAGAGCTGTTGCTCATCTCCATCCTTGTGTGTGGAGCTTCCCAGTGAACTGTGGTGGTTGGGGCTGATCAGGGTCCAGCTGGGATAAATGTCCAGAGGAGGCCCTGGAGCTGCTCTGGAGCCAGGCTGAGAGCTGCTGCCCTGTGCTGGTGCTCAGCCTCAGCAGTTCCATCAGCAGCAGCCCTCAGGGGCCACTGTGGCCACCCCTGGGGCCACCAGCCAGCTCCTCCCCTGTGCCCACTCTGCCTCCAGCCCCATTTTGAGGTTTCTGTGTCCTGGGAGGCACAAGGAGATGTTATTTGCCTGCTTCATCTTTCCTGATGTCTGAGGGGGGGACTTGGGAACTGTCCCAGGAAGGAGGGAAGCTGCTTTCCATCCCAGGGGTCAAACTCTCTGGCCAAAAAAAATCCCTGGAATGTCAACTATTGGAGCCTTGAGCCTTGTCCTGCTGGGAGCTGGGGTGGCCCCGGGGTGCATGGCACACAGGGACAGAACCACAGCACCTCCCAGAAGTGGGATGGACCCCACTGGGGGGTTGGGCTGTAGGTTACCCCTCAGTCACTGCTGGGCTGGTTTGGGTTTGTTTTTGAGAAGGTTTAGTGGTGTGTGCAGGGAGGTGGAATTTTCAGCTTCTGCTCCAGTGGGCCCCATCCCCAGACACAAACTTCACATTCTGATGGGACTCAGGGTGAGGACGTTGGCTCTGTGGCAGCAGCCTCCAAGATCCCCATCCCTGGAGGGGTTTCAGAGCCCTGGGGATGTGGTGCTGAGGGACATGGGGTGGGGGTGACCTTGGGCAGTGCTGGGGGAATGTTGGGCTCCACGATCCCAAAGATCTTTCCCAAGCAGATGTTTCCATGTCCTCTCCTCCCTCCCAGGCCAGCACCGTCTCCTCTGCAGCCCCCCACCCCGTGGTGGGTCCCAGTGGGTGCCCCCCAGCCTGAGGGGGAGCAGGATCAGGATCTCCAGGCCCTGGAGCAAGCAGGAGAACCTTGGGATGTGTCTGTGGGTGACACCATGCAGGGAGCCCAGCTCCCAGGTCAGGAGCTGCTGTGCCCTCCTGGTGCCCCGAGCTGCTGGAAACTGCAGTTGTGGAGGGGTTTGGGCAGGAAGGGACCTTGCAGGAGGTGACCTCTGCTGAGCAGAACCTCCCCAAGTCTGTTTCCATCTTCACCCCATCTTGTCTTCAGCTTGAGGGACACAGGGTCGGCAGCTGAGCCCACACACACGGGTGGCACTTTGGGCAGGCTCAGGAGGTTGGGGGCTGCTGTCAGCTCCCTGGGGATGGCCACGGAGCTCCTGATCTGCTGGGACTCTGCTGGGACTCTGCTGGGACTCTGGTGGCTCCACGTGTTGTCCCTCCTGCCCTGCACCCAGCTCTGTTGGGGGCTCATGGTCAGGAGGCCATCAGGGGTCAGCTCCTTGCAGAGTCATCCTTGGGATGTTGGGAAAGGTCTGGGATGGGGCTGCAGGGCTGCTGGGTGTGAGAGCAGGGCTGGCCAGGCCCCACTCCTCTCCTCACAGGGGTTTGGGGATGGGGCAGAGCTTGGGAAGCAGCAGTGGAGCTGCAGCCTCGGGGGCCGCACATGGGGACAGCCACATCCATCCAACCCCTCCTGGAGGGAGCTTGAAGCTGTGCCCCCTGACCAGTGTCCCCTGCTCTGTCCCACAGTTCTGCCAGCCCAGTGGGTGGCAGCTCTTCCCCCAGAGGAACCCCCCGACCTTCTTCGTGGCCGTGCTGACCGACATCAACTCCGAGCGGCACTACTGCGCCTGCTTCACCTTCTGGGAGGCCCTGGAGAGCCCCCAGGTATGGGGGGCTTGGGGTGGCAGGGGTGGGCAGCACCCAGGAGGCGTCTGGCTGGCTTCAGGGGGTCCTGCTGCCCTCCTGCTGTGGGGACCTGGCCCTGGGGTCGGAGGCTTGGGAGAGAAAGGGGCAACAACCTCCTCCTCCTCCTCCTTCTCCTCCAGGGTGGGTGGGTGGGTGGGTGTCTGGAATTCTCTGCGCGGGGCAGTGGTGGAGGCACCAGCCCTGGAGGTGTTTCACCATCCTGTGGACGTGGTCCTCAGGGACATGGCTCAGTGGTGAGCTTACAGTGCTGGTCAGAGGTTGGATGGATCACCTTGAAGGTGTCTTCCAACCAAAGACTTTCTGTGGTTCTGTCCCCACAGCCTCAAAGCCACCCCAGGAATGGTGAGGGCAAGGAGGAGGAGGAGGAGGGAGCAGAGCCCTCATCTCCCGTCCAACCTGCACAGCTCTTTGCTCCCAAGAGTTTGGTGCTGGTGTCACGACTGGACCACCCAGAGGTCTTCAGGGTAAGTCCAAAATGTGAGGGGAAGAGCAGGGACCTTCTGGGGAGGGAGAGGGAACACATGTCAGGAGAGATCTCCCAGCTCTGGGGGCAGCCAGGAGCCCTGGGGCTGCTGGGAGGAGGAGGAGGTTCTGGCACAGCATCCCCTGGGGCAGAGCTGAGCCCCGGGCTGCTGGCTGCTGATCAGCACCCCCAGGAGGTGGCCAGGCCAGGACCTGGGGCTCTCACCCACTCCTCTTGAGAGAAATAGAGAACCTGTGAGGAACAGCCCCTTCCCACCCCCCGTGGGGGCTCTGCCAGGGCCCTGCCCCAGGCCCGAGGAGGTGCAGGGGGTCTGGGGGGGCACAGGGCAAGGCCTCCATCCAACCTGCTCCAGGTTGTGGTGTCAGCAGCTCCAGGGATGGGGCAGGGGGTGGGCAGCCCCCCTAGACCCTGCATCTGCTGCCCCACAGCTCCCTGGGTCTGCAGGAGGAACCCACCCACCCTTAGGGTGCTGGGACTGGGCCATGGTCACCATCAGGACAGGCTCTGTCCTTCCTTTGTCCCCTTTGTCCCCTCCTGCTGCCAGGGGCTGGAGCAGCTCTGCTCTGGAGCCAGGCTGAGAGAGTTGGGGGTGTTGAGGCTGGAGAAGAGAAGGCTGCAATGGGGAGACCTTAGAGCACCTTCCAGTGCCTGAAGGGGCTCCAGGAAAGCTGGGGAGGGACTTGGGACAAGGGCCTGGAGGGCTGGGAGCCTGGAGGGGGAAGGGTTTCCAGCTGGGAGAGGGGAGATGGAGAGGAGATCTTGGGCAGGGAGAAATTCTTTGGTTGGGCTGAGGGTGCTGAGCCCCTGGTTGCCCAGGTTGCCCCCAGAAGCTGTGGCTGCCCCATCCCTGGCAGTGTTGAAGGTTGGATGGGGCTTGGAGCCCCCTGGGCTGGGGGAGGGGTCCCTGACCATGGCAGGGGGGGCACTGGGGGGGATTTGTGGTCTCTCCACACTCAGACCACTCTGGGGTTTGGTGATTTTATGTTTTTTGTGATGTTTGCTGCAAGTTCTCAGGGAGTGGGAGTGCTTGGGGGTGCTGGAGAGGTCCAGCTGGGATCAGTCACCCCTTCCCACAGAGCTTCTGAACCTCTTCTGTGCTTCTGCTGAGCTCTGGCCCAGGGGACAGCCCTGGGGAGGGGGCTGGTGGGTGGGTGGGTGGGTGGGTGCTGCTCTGGGAGGTGCTGCTGGCTGCAGTCAAGCTGAGGAGGTGCTCAGCCCCCTCCCTGCTGAGCAGGACTCCCTCTGAGGGCTCTGGAGCACTGCACCCAAGAGCTGTCTGTCCCAGCCTGGTGACAAGTGCTGGCAGCCCCCCCAGGTGACACTGCTCCAGGCTGGAGCCCCCCGGGTGCCCCCCTGCTCACCCTGCTCTGCTTCCCTCTGCAGAACAGCCTGGGCTTGATCTACACCATCTACGTGGATGGGCTGAGTGTGTCCCTGGAGAACATCATTGGGAACCTCCTGACCTGCACCATCCCCATCACTGGGGGAGCCCAGGTGGGTGTCCCACCCCATCCCCCTCTTCCCTCTCCCTGCTCCTGCCTCCCAGGTGGCTCTGGCTGGAGCAGGGATCTCCTGCTTGGCCCCTTGGGGTTTGCTGTGCTGGTGGGACTGGTGGGACTGGTGGGCTCAGGTGCTGAGCTGCTGCTGCTTGGCCAGGGTGGGCACTGCCTCCCCCAGAGACTCAGGGTGGGAACACCAAAGCCCTGGGAACACTCAGCTCCTGGACCAGCTGAGAAGGACATGGCATGATTCCAGAGTCCTGGAAACATGGAATGCTTTGGGTTGGAAGGGTCCTTAAAGCTCATCCCATTCCAACCCCTCCCACCAGCCCAGGGTGCTCCAAGCCCCATCCAGCCTGGCCTGAGACACTGCCAGGGATGGGGCACCTCCCACCTCTTGGGATGTGTTTCACCACTCTCATTGTGGTGAAAATTTCTTCCTAAGATGTAGTTTAGCTCTTCCCCTCTTCCTGTTGACACCCACCACCCCTTCTGCTGTCACTCCAGGCTCTGTGTGTCCCCACCTCCCTGCTTGGCTTGGCTCCAGCTTGCTGGCTGGGCAGCTTGCTCCTGGCTCCTTGCTCCCTCCAGGGGTGACCACAGAGTGGCTCAACTTGTGTGGTCACCCATGGGTTTGTGCAACCAGCTGCCACCATCCCTGGTCCTTCCTGCACCAGGGAGGTTCTGCTCCTCCACCCAGGCCTCTCTGATGGCCTGGAGAGCTGCTCCAGAGCCTCCTGCTCAGGGGCCATCCATGAGAGGGGACAAGGGAGACAGGCCAGGCAGGGCCAGTATCTGCCAGATGAGCAGCTTGGAGGTGTCTCCTCAGCCCCCTGGCTCGTGGCTCTGTGTGGCTGGTGTCTGAGGGACAGGATGAGGAGCAGTGACCACACTTGTGCCTGGAGCTGAGGCCACAGAGACAACCCCACTGCCTTCCCTGCCCAGCCACACGCTCCCCTCTGCTCCTGCTCAGGGGCTCCAGCTTGCTGCTCTGGGACCAGAAGGGCCCACTGAAGGTTTGGAGGTGACAGAAGTGGTGATGACCCTCTGGCAGGAGGTGTTGGGAGGCAGCAGTGCAGCCCCCAGGAGCTGTGCTGACACTTGGAGTCATGGAAGGGTTTGGGTTGGAGGGACCTTACAGCTCATCAGGTCCCAACCTCCTGCATGGAGAAGAACACCTCCCACCAGCCCAGGTTACCATCCAGCCTGGCCTGGAACACTGCCAGGGATGGGCCAGCACTTTTTGGTCCATACCAAAGCTGTGGAGCTGCCTTTGTCTCCTGCAGTGGCTTCACTTCCAGCTGAGTCCCCAGCAGAAAATCCATCCCATTCCCTGGCACCCGGGTGGAGGAGCCTATGGTGCTCCAGGTCCTTGGTGCCTGGAGCCTTTGGTGCTCTGGTCTCAATGGTACCTGGAGAAACCTCCCAGCCCTGTGGGACATGACCTGGTGGGGAAGCTGCTGCCTTCACCCCTGGGTCTGTGCTGGCTTTTTGGGTGAGCACTTTCTGCTGGGCAGGACTGATGCCCCTGGGGCTGCCCTGATGACTGCCATGGGCTTGGGGCTTCCTCTGGTGAGCTGGAGCAGGTCCTGGGAGGAGGACCCAGTGCCAGTCCTGGTGTGTGCAGGAGAGAGGGGTGAGCACACCATAGCAGGGAGGTTGAAGACCCTTAAGGTCACCAGCTGCAGCCATCAGCCCAGCCCCTCCATGCCAACTCAACCGTGTCCCCAGGTGCCACCTCCACACGTTTCTGGAACCCCTCCAGGGATGCTGGGGACTCCAGCCCTGCCCTGGGCAGCCTGGGCCAGGCCCTGACAACCCTTGCCAGGGAGAAATTCTTCCCCAGCTCCAACCTAAACCTCCCCTGGCACAACTTGAGGCCTTTTATACCCAGAGGTCCAGGAGCAGAACATGGAGGGGGCTGTGACTGTGCCAGCATCCTGGGATGGTCCTGCAGGTTCTGCCTGGTTCTGTTCCCTCCAGCTGGTTCTGGGAGAGGCTGCAGGACTGGGCTGGCTCTGCTTTGGCAGAGGTGCTGCTCCCCTCCCTGTGCCATGGGAATGGGTGCTGTGCTCCAGGGGTGGGTGCTCCCTTCTCCCCATCCCTCACCTCTCCTCCCGCTGTCTCCAAACACTCTCCTCCAATGTGGTCCCCATTGCTTTCTGTCTCTGTCTCTGTGTCTGTCTGACTGTCTGTCTGTCACCCCCTCCCAAGAGCACTCCCTGCTGTCCCCCTGAGCTATCCATGGGTCAGGGTGTCTCTAACTGTCTCTGTCTGTCCCTATCTCAGCCTGACCCGGAGGACACCGCAGCGGTACGGACACCCCCCCTCCCCTGGGCTCTGCCTCCTCCTTAACCCCCTGGCTAATTGCTGGGGAGGGCACAGAGGGTGCTGTGCTGGGGCTCCAGGATGGGTTCTGTCCCCGTGATGGACCTGGGGAGCCCTGAGTGTGTTCTGTGTGGTGTGAGGGTGAACGTGTCCAGAGGAGGCCCTGGAGCTGCTGGGAGGGCTGGAGCAGCTCTGCTCTGGAGCCAGGCTGAGAGAGTTGGGGGTGTTGAGGCTGGAGAAGAGAAGGCTGCAATGGGGAGACCTTAGAGCACCTTCCAGTGCCTGAAGGGGCTCCAGGAAAGCTGGGCAGGGACTTGGGACAAGGGCCTGGAGGGCTGGGAGCCTGGAGGGGGAAGGGTTTCCAGCTGGGAGAGGGGAGATGGAGAGGAGAGCTTGGGCAGGGAGAAATTCTTTGGGGTGAGGGTGCTGAGCCCCTGGTTGCCCAGGTTGCCCCCAGAAGCTGTGGCTGCCCCATCCCTGGAGGTGTTGAAGGTTGGATGGGGCTTGGAGCCCCCTGGGCTGGGGGAGGGGTCCCTGACCATGGCAGGGGGGGCACTGGGGGGGATTTAAGGTCTCTCCCACCCCAACCTATGGTGATAGATGATGGTGGTCTGGTCTGGGAGAGCAGCTCAGGGGGTTTGTCCTCTGCCAGGACCTCAGTGGTCAGCCCCAAATCTCTGAGCTGTTGTGGTGCTGTGAGCTGTGGCAGGGGGTGTGTGAGGGGGGGTTGTGGCCAGAGCTGCTGGTGCAGAGGAGACCTTTCCCTGGAGAGGTGGAAAAGGAGGAGAAGCTGAGCAGTCAGTGACCTGGTCCTGCTCCAGCCCCCACAGCCTGGAGGGGGGCTGGGGCCATGTGAACTTCTCTGTGCCATGGGAAATGAGCTTGGGACTGGGAAGAAGCTTGTGTTGTGTTGGGTTGTGTTGTGTTGTGTGGTGTTGTGTGGTGTTGTGTTGGGTTGGGTTGGGTTGGGTTGGGTTGTGTTGTGTTGGGGCAGAAGTGATGAGACCTCCCAGGGTGGCTTGGTGATCTCTTCCCCTCCCTGTCCTGGACATCCCTCGGGTACTGCCTCACAGCTTGGGTCTGGGGGCTTCTGGCCACCTTCAGCCAGCCCTGGGGGAGCTGCTGGTGCCCACCAGGAGTGGGGGGCATTCAGAGGGTCCCTGTGTCCCTCAGCTCTGTCCCTGGCTGAGCACACCATGGGTGTTCCTGCCGGGTGCTCTCCCTGCTGGGGCCGTGCTGCCGGAGGAGGTGGTGGGGACACTGTCCCAGGGCTTGGTGACCCTGTGCAGAGGGGAGAGGGGCTGGCTTGTCCTCAGAGCTTGTCCTCAGCCCTGGCTGGGTGGCAGGTGGTGACCTGAGTTTTCTCTTGCAGAGGACAATCTCTCTGGGGGCAGGGGACAGGCAGGTCATCCAGACCCCCATCAACGACTCCCTGCCCGTCAGCAGCTGCAGCGTGGCCCTGCTCTTCCGACAGCTGGGTGAGAACTGTCCCCACACCTCCTGTCCCCAGGCTCCTGTCCCAAACCCATCCAGGCAGCTCCTGAGCCTGCTGTGGCACCTCGAGGCTCTCCTCATGCTCATCCACCTCAGGCCAAGCTAAGGAAATGGAATGATGGAATCATACTTGTTGGAAAAGATCTCTAAGGGAAGCTCATGGAGTCCAGCATTAACCCAATCCCCGAAGTCAAACAGAGGGATCCTGCAACCCCAACTCCCTGCTCCCTGCCTGCCACCTCCCACTGCCATTGTCCCCAGACAATGTCACCAGGCTGCTGCCTTTTGCTTTTGGCACCCAGAGCCTGCAGGGCTGGGGAAGGGCTTCAGCAGCACTGTCCATGTCCTGCAGGGAACCATGGAATTGTTCTGGGTGGAAAAGCCCTTTGGGATCATGGAGCCCAACGTGAACCCAGCACCACCCCCTGTCCCTCAGCACCACATCTCCAGGGCTCTGAAACCCCCCCAGGGATGCTGGGGACTCCAGCCCTGCCCTGGGCAGCCTGGGCCAGGCCCTGACAACCCTTGCCAGGGAGAAATTCTTCCCCAGCTCCAACCTAAACCTCCCCTGGCACAACTTGAGGTGTGCCAAAAGTTCCTCTTGTCCCATCCCTTCTTCCTTGGGAGCAGAGCCCGACCCCCCCTGGCTCCAGCCTCCTCTCAGGGGGTGTCAGAGAGCCAGAAGGTCTCCCCTCAGCCTCCTCTGCTCCAGGATCAACACCCCCAGGGCCCTCAGATGCTCCTCACAACTTCTCCAGACCTTCTCCTTGCTCTCCAGCCCCTTCCCCAGCTCCATTCCCTTTGGACACTCCATCCTCTCAGCAGATCTCAGCACAGGGCCTGCCCTGGGCTCTCCGTGCCGGTGGGACCCAGCCCTGGCTCCTCAGGAGGTTGTTGCACTCTGCTGTGGTGCAGAACACGGAGCTGGGAGCGGGTTCCTGCCCGGGTGGGGTTTGTTGGTCTCAGGTGGGTGCCAGAGGGGTCCTGATGTGTCTGAGTCCTCTCTCCTCAGGCATCACCAACGTCCTGTACCTCTTCTGTGCGGCGCTGACCGAGCACAAGATCCTTTTCCTCTCCAGCAGTTACCAGCGCCTGACCGACGCCTGCCGGGCCCTGCTCGCCCTCATGTTCCCCCTCAAGTACAGGTGAGGAGACCCCAGCCCCTCTCCAGCCCCTCACCCACAGCTGCCTGCCCAGCCCCTGTTTCCTCCCCTCACTGCACCCCAGCTCTGTAACCAGTATGACCAGTATGGAACCTGGCCTGAGACACTGCCAGGGATGGGGCAGCCACAGCTTCTGGGGGCAACCTGGGCACCCAGGGGCTCAGCCCCCTCAGCCCAACCAAAGAATTTCTCCCTGCCCAAGATCTCCTCTCCATCTCCCCTCTCCCAGCTGGAAACCCTTCCCCCTCCAGGCTCCCAGCCCTCCAGGCCCTTGTCCCAAGTCCCTGCCCAGCTTTCCTGGAGCCCCTTCAGGCACTGGAAGGTGCTCTAAGGTCTCCCCATTGCAGCCTTCTCTTCTCCAGGCTGAATGACCATGGTCAGTGTCCAGGATCCCTCAAAAACCTTGGGCAGCTGTAGGGCACATCCTGCAGGGCTGGGAGTGCCAGGGCATAGCACCTGGGGACCACCACCCCACCTCCCCTGGCAGGGAGATCATCTCCTGGGCAGCTGCAGGGCTCTGCTGGCTGCAGTGCTCTGATGCTCCTCTTCTTGGTTGCAGTTTCACCTACGTGCCCATCTTGCCTGCACAGCTCCTGGAGGTTCTGAGCACACCCACACCCTTCATCATTGGGGTCCACTCCATCTTCCAGTCAGAGACACAGGAGCTGGTGAGACACTGTGTGCCCCATCCCTTCTGCAAGGAGCTCCAGGGGGCCAAGGACAGCCCAGGAGGTGGTGTGCCAACAGTCCCAGATGGCAGCAGATGCTGTCCCAAGGGTCCCCAAGGCAGAGCCCTCCTGTGCTCTGCTCCTGCAGGAGTTCTCCTGAGGATGTGCAATGAGCCTGAGCTGGACTGGAAGGTGCCTCCAGGCAGCTCTGCTCTGCTGTTGGGGTTCCACAGGATGGAACAGGATGGGTTAGGAGGGGTCAGTGTTTGACATCTCACCCATCACAGGGTTGGATGCCACAAAGTCACAGCAGGTCCCAGCTGAGCAAAGCCATGTCCCTCCCCTGACAGGTCCATAGCATTACAGAATCCCAGAGTGGAGTGGGTTGGAGGCACTTTAAAGCCCCCCCAGTGCCACCCCATGGTCAGGGACCCCTCCCCCAGCCCAGGGGGCTCCAAGCCCCATCCAACCTTCAACACCTCCAGGGATGGGGTGACAGCTTCTGGGGGAACCCAGGGTCTCAGCACCCTCAGCCCAACCAAAGAATTTCTCCCTGCCCAAGATCTCCTCTCCATCTCCCCTCTCCCAGCTGGAAACCCTTCCCTCTCCAGGCTCCCAGCCCTCCAGGCCCTTGTCCCAAGTCCCTGCCCAGCTTTCCTGGAGCCCCTTCAGGCACTGGAAGGTGCTCTAAGGTCTCCCCTTCTCTTCTTCCTCTTCCAGCTGGATGTGGTTATTGCAGACCTGGATGGTGGGACAGTCAATGTCCCTGAGTGTGTCCACATCTCCCTGCTCCCTGAACCTCTGCTCCAGCAGACCCGGGAAGCTCTCTCCATGGTAAGTTCAGTTCTGCCACCTTCCCTCCAGCCATGGGGTGACAACACCTTGGGAATGACAGATGTTTCTGAGGGGAGCTGGGAAGGGAGCAGAGGGGACTCCCCTGAGAGCAGAGGCCCATGTCTGGGGGTCCTGCTAACTGTGTCACAGCAGCCCTTTCCCCATCCTGATGGGCTCCTGGTGTGTTTATGGAGAACTCTTGGTGTGTTCCTGATGAGCTGTTGTTTTTTTTTCCTGAAGAGCTCTTGGTGTGTTCCTGGGGAGCCCATGGCCACACCACACAGCTCCACACCTCAGCTCCTGCTCCTGACTCTGTGTCTCCTGTGCAGGTCTTGGACCCGGAGCTGGAGGTGGCAGATCTTGCCTTCCCCCCCTCAAACATTTCTGCCTCATCTCTCAAGATGCAGGTGAGTGGGGCAGGGAGGGAGGGGGAACCCCCCAGGGGGCTGCCATCTTAGAACCCTCGAGTATTTTTGGTTGGAAAAGACCTTGGAGATCATGGAGTCCAATGGTCACCCCAGCACGGCCCAAGGCCACCACTCCCCCCCATGTCCCTCAGCACCACATCCCCAGGGCTCTGAAACCCCTCCAGGAGTGATGGGGACTCCAGCCCTGCCCTGGGCAGCCTGGTCCTGCTGGACACCCTGTTTCTTGGGGTGGGGAGGATGGACACAGTGCTGGCCAAAGCACAGCAGGGTGCTGCCAGGACACGGGGCCTCCTGGGGGCCTGGTGGCCAGCAGTGCCATGGCAGTAGCCCACCAGTGGGCAGGGGCTGCAGGCAGACATGTGGACTGAAACCCTCACCCCTGTGCTGGATGAGAATTGTCCCCATTCCTGTCCATAGCATGCCCACCCCCTGCCCACCCCCTGCCCACCCCCTGCCCACCCCATGCCCACCCCCTGCCCACCCCCTGCCCACTCCATGCCCACCCCATGCCCACTCCATGCCCACTCCATGCCCACTCCATGCCCACCCCATGCCCACTCCATGCCCACTCCATGCCCACTCCATGCCCACCCCATGCCCACTCCATGCCCACTCCATGCCCACTCCATGCCCACCCCATGCCCACTCCATGCCCACTCCATGCCCACCCCATGCCCACCCCATGCCCACCCCATGCCCACCCCATGCCCACCCCATGCCCACTCCATGCCCACTCCATGCCCACTCCATGCCCACCCCTTGCCCACCCCCTGCCCACTCCATGCCCCCCCCCCTGCCCACCCCCTGCCCACTCCATGCCCCGCCCACCCCATGCCCCCCCAGTGATCACACTGCCCTTCCTCTCCCCAGGACAAGGAGATCCGGGCTGTTTTCCTCCGTTTGTTTGCACAGCTGCTGCAGGGATACCGCTGGTGTCTCCACATCATCCGCATCCATCCCGAGCCCGTCATCCGGTTCCACAAGGTACCAGAACCGGTACCGGCACCCGCAGGGGGCTGGCTGGGACCCGGGGCTGTAGCCTGGGTTCCCTCTGGGCTTGGGAGGAGCCAGTCCCAAAAAACCCTGCACAAATGTAGCTGTATCTAGAAGGAACTTGAGTGTTTCCAGCGAGTGAGCTCCGCTCCGTCCCCCTCCACCTCATCCCCTCCTTGTCGCTGACTATCTCCAGGTCCTGTGGCTCAGGCTGTGCTTCCCTCTTCCTGGCCCTCTGAGGGCACATCTGCTGCAGCTCTGGGCCCCGTGGCCTTGGAGGCTCACCAAGGGTGTCCCTCACCTCCTGGCCTGGAGCTGGGGATTCTGATAAGATCTGGGGAGAGGAAGGAGTCAGAGTCTGCCTTAGAATCACCCAAGCACAGAGTCCTTCTGGGTGGAAAAGCCCTTTGGGCTCATGGACTCCAACATTAACCCAGCACTGCCAAGGCCACCCCCACCCCATGTTCCTCAGCACCACATCCCCAGGGCTCTGGAACCCCTCCAGGAATGGTGTTTTAATCACCACCCTTGACATCCTGTTATACTGTTTACTTACCTTATAAGTGAAGAATTTTCTTCCAATCTCCAACCTAAACCTCCCCTGGCACAACTTGAGTTGTGCCAAAAGTTCCTCTTGTCCCATCCCTTCTTCCTTGGGAGCAGAGCCCGACCCCCCTGGCTCCAACCTCCTCTCAGGGGGTGTCAGAGAGCCAGAAGCTCTCCCCTCAGCCTCCTCTGCTCCAGGATCAACACCCCCAGGGCCCTCAGATGCTCCTCACAACTTCTCCAGACCCTTCTCCATCTTCTCCAGACCCTTCTCCTTACTTTCCAGACCTTCTCCTTGCTCTCCAGCCCCTTCCCCAGCTCCATTCCCTTCTCTGGACACTCTCCAGCCCCTCAATCTCCTTCTGCTCCTGAGGGGCCCAGAAGTGACCCCAGGATTGGGGGTGCAGCCTCAGCAGTGCCCAGCACAGGGGATGATCCCTGCCCTGCTCCTGCTGCCCACCCCACTGCTGGTCCCAGCTGGATGCTGGTGGCCACCTTGGCCACCTGGGCACACTGCTCCCTGGAGCTCTAGGGTCTCAGCTGTACCTGGCAGGGTGGGAGTGGGGGGGATTTTGAAGTGTTCCATCATCCATGGAGGAGACCCTAATGCAGAAGGAGGAGCTGGGGAGCTGGAGGGACTCGAGTGTGGCAGCTTGGCGTGGCCACATCTCTGAGGACATGGCCCTGCCTGCTGCCCACACCTTCCTGGGCTTCCATTTGATAAGGGCACTGCAGGCAGCAGCTCTGCCTGCTCCCAAACATCCTGACTTTCACTTAAACCCTTCCCCCTCCAGGCTCCCAGCCCTCCAGGCCCTTGTCCCAAGTCCCTGCCCAGCTTTCCTGGAGCCCCTTCAGGCCCTGGAAGGTGCTCTAAGGTCTCCCCATTGCAGCCTTCTCTTCTCCAGCCTCAACACCCCCAACTCTCTCAGCCTGGCTCCAGAGCAGAGCTGCTCCAGCCCTCCCAGCAGCTCCAGGGCCTCCTCTGCACTGGCTCCAACAGCTCTGTGTCCTCCTTGTTCTGGGGACCCCAGCAGTGTCCCCCCAGGTGTCACCCTGTGCCTGGGCAGTGCTGATCACCTCTCTCCCTCTCCCAGGCAGCCTTCCTGGGGCAGAGGGGGCTGATGGAGGATGACTTCCTCACCAAGGTGCTGGAGGGCATGGCCTTTGCTGGCTTTGTCACCGAGCGGGGGGCCCCGTACCGCTCCATCGACCTCTTTGATGAGGTGAGGAGACCTTGGGACCCTCATCCCCCTGCCCCGATCCCCACCTCATCCTCAGCTCTTCCCTTGGGGTCTGTCCTGACGCTGGGGCTGCATCCTGGTGCAGGGGGCTGTGGTGCAGGGGGCTGTGGTGCAGGGGGCTGTGGTGGGATCCTCCCCTCACCCCTCCTGTCCCCTCCCAGCTGGTTGCTTATGAAGTGAAGCGGATGCGGGCAGAGGAGGGGAACAAGCAGAAAATCCTGAGGCACATCAAGGAGCTGGCAGAGAAACTCTACAAAAACGTGAGTTTGGGGAAGTCTCCTTCTCTGGAGCTGTTCAGAACCTGCCTGGACACTGTCCTCTGTAATGTGCTCCAGGCTCTCCTGCTCTAGCAGGACTTGGTGGTCTCCAGAGACTTTTTTCCATCTCCATTGAGTCTGTGAGTCCTGGAGAGCCAAGTGCAGGAGAGGGGGAAGCTGCTCAGAGTGGGTGCATTGAGGGTTTCTGTCCTCCCTCCAGCTCTTGCAGAAGCTGGTGCACCACCCCATCCCACCCCACCCCATTGCACCCCATCCCATCCCACCCCATCCCACCCCATCCCACCCCATCCCACCCCATCCCATCCCACCCTACCCCATCCCATTGCACCCCATCCCATCCCATTGCACCCCATTGCACCCCATCCCATCCCACCCCACGCTGTCATGCATGGCCAGGGTCCTGCTCATGGTCCCACAAGTGTCTGCCCTGCCCTGAGCCTCTCCCAGGAGCAGGATTTGCAGAATCATTAATCCCTGCCTATGTGGGAGGGTTGGAACCTTCCAACCCAAACCATTGTAGGGTTAAGGTTGGAAAGGCCCTCCAGGATCAGCAGGTCCTCACTCAGGTGCCCTGGGCATCAGGCACTCCGGGCTTTGCTCCAGGGCTTGGCCCAAGGTGGGACAGCAAAGTCCTGAGAGCAGAGCAGCCGTGGGAGCCTCAGGGCTGCAGGTTGCTGGGGTGGTTGGGCCTGGCTGGGGGAGCGTTGGGCCTGGGGGTAGGAGAGGCTGCTGAAGGTCTCCTCAGTGCCCTGGAGAGGCCAGAGGACTGAGAGGAACCTGTCCTTGCTACCCCAGGAGAACCCATACCCTGCAGTGACCATGCACAAGGTGCAGAGGCCCACGGAAGGCTCTCACCTGCGCCTCCATCAGAAGCCTTTTCCCCGGCTGGACGAGGAGACGGTGCAGTGGATCATTGACCAGGCCACTGCCAAGCTGCAGACAGCTCCTCCCGCTGTCAAGGCCGAGAAGAAGTGCATGGTGCCATCAGGACCCCCCATAGGTACGTGGGACCCCTCCCAGGAGCTCCCCCCTGCTCCTCCTGCTCCTCTGCGCGCTGCGGGTCCCTCCGGGGCACAATGGAGAAGCAGCAGCACTGTCCCTGTTCCCTTCTGCCCCTCGGGCTGCTTGGAGCTCCCTGGAGTCTCTTGGGGTGGCTGAAGAGCCCGTGGTGTGCTCTGCCCAGCCGGGGTGCAGCTGAGGGGGGTGGTTCTCTCCCCAGCTGCCATCATGGAGCGCAACGGCAACGCCCTGGCCAACAGCGCGCGTCGCCTGGAGGTGGTGAGGAACTGCATCTCCTACGTCTTTGAGAACAAGATGTTAGAAGCCAAAAAGGTGAGAGTGGATCCCGAGGAGGTGGTGGCTGGGGGCAGGACAGGGGGGTTGCCCTGGCAGGCTGGAGAGGACATTCCCTGCCCCTGCCCCTGCTCTGCTACCCTGTGCTCCCCTCCTGGCACCGTTTCTCCTTGTTGTGTCCCTGGGCTTTTGCCTGACCCTCCACTGCACCAGTTTAGCCCAATTCCTTCATTTCCTGGTGTCCCCAGGGTCTGTCCCGTGGAGATAACTGGGCTGGGGACCTCCCAGGCTGGGTTCCATGTTGCCAGACATGGGGTTTTGCTCTGCCTCTGCATCCAAGTGTGGACACCCTGGTGGCAGCCAACCCGGGCAGATGCTGGAGCTCTTCCTGCACCTCGTTGTGGGCTGCCCTTGGCCTCACCATCTGACCAAGAGCTCCACTGGCTCCCACGTTTCCACACCATGACCTCTCCTCTCCTCTGCAGCTCTTCCCTGCTGTGCTGCGTGCCATGAAGGGCCGAGCTGCCCGGCACTGCCTGACCCAGGAGCTGAACCTCCACGTGCAGCAGAACCGGGCGGTGCTGGACCACCAGCAGTTCGACTTCATCATCCGGATGATGAACTGCTGCTTGCAGGTAGGACAGGGCTGGGGACAATGTCTTCTCCCAGGTAGGAGCTTGTCTCCTGCCCTGGTGGGAGGCAGTGGCTCTGAGCTCTCGCCCTCTGCTCACCTCCCCAGGACTGCACGGCCTTGGACGAGCACGGGGTCGCCGCTGCCCTCCTGCCCCTGGTCACTGCCTTCTGCCGAGTGAGTCTGCGGTGTCCTCCCCCCAGAACCACCCCCAGGATGTAGATTGGATGTGAGGAACAATCTCTTGCCAGCAGTGTGCCCAGGTGGTGTCAGGAATGGTGTGGCCATGAGGAGAAGGGCAGTGATGGTGCCCCTGTGCTGGGCACTGGTGAGACCTCACCTCAAGTGCTGGGGCTGGGGTCAGGTCTGGGCCCCTCACTGCAAGAAGACATGGAGCTGCTGGAGCCAGTTCAGAGAAGGGCAACCAAGCTGGGGAAGGGTCTGGAGAGGCTGAGGGAATTGGGAATGTTCAGTTTGGAGAAGAGGAGGCTGAGAGGAGACCTCATTGCTCTCTACAGCTCCATGAAAGGAGGTTGTAGGGAGGTGGGTGCTGGCCTGGGCTCTCAAGTGAACAATGACAGGACCAGAGGAACTGGCCTGAAGTTGACCAGGGGAGGTTTAGAGCAGATCTGAGGGAGAATTTCTTCACTGAGAGAGCAGTCAGGAGTTGGAATGGGCTGCCCAGGAAGGTGGTGGAGTCACCATCCCTGGAGGGTTTTAAAAAACGTGTAGATAAGGCACTTCAGGACATGCTCTGGTGGGTGACACAGATACTGATGCTTGTATTTTATTGGGGGGGATGTTGACAGTTGGACACGGTAATCTTAGAGGGCTTTTCTAACTGTGACAATTTCTCTGTGATTCTTCTGAAAGAATGGTCAGGTCCTGGCCCAGGCTGCCCAGGGCAGGGCTGGAGTCCCCATCATCCCTGGAGGGGTTTCAGAGCCCTGGAGATGTGGTGCTGAGGGACAGGGGGTGGTGCTGGCTTTGGGCAGTGCTGGGTTTGTGGTTGGATTCCATGACCTGAAAGGTCTTTCCCAGCCCAAACCTTTCTGTGTTTCTCTTCCACCTTCTGCTTCCTCAGAAACTGAGCCCAGGCATCACACAGTTTGCCTACAGCTGTGTGCAGGAGCATGTGGTGTGGACCAACATCCAGTTCTGGGAGGCCATGTTCTACTGTGATGTGCAGAACCACATCCGAGCCCTGTACCTGGACAACAATGAGGAGAACCACATGGAGGAGGTGAGGAGGTGCAGAACAGAAGCAGCTCTCTGCAGAGGTCCGTGGGCTGATGAAGATGCTGAACCATCCTGAAGGGTCCTGGTTCTGGGTGGTTTCTGTGGGAGCAGTGGGGTGAAGGCTGGGAAGTCTCCCATCCACGCAGACACCTGACATCTCCTTCCACCTCCTTCAGGAGAGCATGGAGGGGCCTCAGGAAGCCAAATCTGCCTTGGAGATAGCATCGGAGCAGCTGAGGCTGTGGCCCACCATGAGCCGAGAGAAGCAGCAGGAGCTGATCCAGAAGGAGGAGAGCACAGTGTTCAGCCAGGCCATCCACTACGCCAACCGCATGAGCTACCTCCTGCTGCCCCTCGACACCAGCAAGAGCCGCCTGCTGCGCTCCTCGGGGCTGGGGGACGTGGAGAGTGTCAGCAACAGCTTTGTCACCAACAGGTACCAGGGCATGGGCAGCCTGCCAGGGCCACGCTGCAGGGACACCAGAGTCACCTCAGCTGGGGACAGGAGCTCCTTGGCTGGTACTGGGGGCATCTGGGTCATTCAGACACCACTGAGGTGGTGCCCAGGGGTGTTTCATACCAAGGGTGGGAGCTCTCCTGGGGTTGTACCAAGGGTGGAATTTCTCTTGGGTTCATGGAAAGGGTCGAAGCTCTCCTGAGCTCTGCCTGGCGTGGGCTCCAGCAGGGGAGGGATGTTCTGGGTTAACTCTTCCCTGCTCCTGCCCGGCAGCATCGCTGGCAGTGTGGCGGAGAGCTACGACACAGAAAGTGGGTTTGAGGATGCAGAGAGCTCTGACGTGGCCAACTACGTGGTGAGGTTCATCAACCGCTTTGTGGACAAAGTCTGCACGGAGAGTGGAGTCACCAACGAGCACCTGAAGGGGCTGCACGTGATGATCCCTGGTGAGCGCTGGGCTGGGGGCGGGCGGGTGGTCCCACTGGGGATCCTTCCAGACCACCCTGGGGTCTGCTGACCTGAGGAGCCGGTTCTGCAGGAAGCAGTGGGCCGGCCAGGAGAAGGTGCTTGAAGGGGTGTTGGCAGCCCTGGGGGGTTGGCAGGTCCTGCTCACAGTCACTGATGTCCCTTTGTCCCCAGACATCGTGCAGATGCACATCGAGACACTGGATGCTGTGCACAGGGAGAGCAAGAGGCTTCCTCCCATCCAGAAGGTGTGGAGCTGCCATGGGGGGGGGGGGAAGGTTCTGGTGCCATGGGGGGGGGGGAAGGTTCTGGTGCCGTGTGGGGCTGCCAGGTCCCTTTCCTGTCATCTGCATGAGCCTGAACTTCTGCTCTACATCCCCGTAGCCAAAGCTGCTGCGGCCCAACCTGCTGGTGGGTGAGGAGTGCGTGATGGAAGGGCTCCGCGTGTACCTCATGCCTGACGGGCGAGAAGAAGCTGCTGGGGGCAGTATTGGGGGCCCTCCCCTCCTCCCTGCAGAAGGAGCCATCTTCCTCACCACTTACCGCATCATCTTCAAGGGCACTCCCACCGACCCGCTGGGTAAGGGTCCCTGTGCCCCACATCTGCTGTCTGCTGGGGTCGGGGGTGCCTGGGGAGAAGGTGGCTGCAGGAGCTGCTGCTCTGGGCCTTGGGTGTGTGAGCAGCCAGCACTGGGTCCTGCTGGGGGCTGCTGTAACCACCCCGAGCTAGTGTGACAGAGGAGGTGGTTGGTCCTGCTGGCCACCTTTGGTAGATAGTAGCCCAGCTTTTGGAAGGTGGTGGCCATGGTGACTCGTGGCCACCCCAAGCACCATCTCCAAGCCTCCATGGGTTGGCTGTAGTTCCTGGCCTGTTGCTGCTGGCTTTACCCCATGGGACTCTCTGTGGTGATGTCCTGATGGCCACCAAGGGTGGTCCAGCATGTGCTGGCCTGGTGCTGTGTCTGACCTGTGCCCATCCGTGTGCCCAGTGGGGGAGCAGGTGGTGATCCGGTCCTTCCCCATCGCCTCGCTGACCAAAGAGAAGAAGATCAACATCCAGGCCCAGGTGGATCAGTTCATCCAGGAGGGATTGCAGCTGCGCTCCTGCACATTCCAGGTGAGACCAGCGGGGATGTGGGGGCTGCTCCTGCCTCAGCTGAGGAGTGCATTGCTGGGGGACCCAGCAAGGACATGGCCATGGGTGACACCATTCCTTGGGATGAGCCACTGCCTGGGCTGATGTGAAAAACATTCTTTGGGGTGAGGGTGCTGAGCCCCTGGGTGCCCAGGTTGCCCCCAGAAGCTGTGGCTGCCCCATCCCTGGAGGTGTTGAAGGTTGGATGGGGCTTGGAGCCCCCCGGGCTGGGGGAGGGGTCCCTGCCCAGGGCAGAGGTGACACTGGAGGAGTTGTAAGGTCCCTTCCAACCATCCTATGATTCTATGGTTTGGGTGGTAGTTCTGCTGAGGGGACCAAAGACAACCTTTGCAGTAGGTGACAATGCTATGAGGGGACACAGCTGGAGGCCCTGTCCCAGAGGGAGGAGCAGATGGTTCACAGCCCCACGGAATGGTTTGGGTTTGAAGGGACCTTGAAGCCCATCCAGTGCCACCCCTGCCATAGGACACCTCCCACCAGCCCAGGGTGCTCCGAGCCCTTCCCAGTCCCCTGTACTGCTCAGATCCTGACCCAGCCTCCTCCTGCTCCTCCTGCAGCTGCTGAAGATTGCCTTCGATGAGGAGGTGGCTTCTGACAGCGCTGAGGTCTTCAGGAAGCACCTGCACAAACTGCGCTACCCCCAGCACGTGCGCGGCACCTTCGCCTTCACCGTGGGACAGTCCCCCAAGCAAGCCATGCAGCCCAAGGCCAAGGAGAAGAACCCCTCACTCAGGTACTGTGTCCTGAGCTGGGGACACACCAGGGATGCTCTTCACCCCTTCCGGGCATGTGTGAGACTTCTCCTCTTTCTCCTCCAGCCCACCCCACTGTGTGAGGGTCCCTCGGGCAGAGCTGGGGCACAGGGTGCTGAGCTGGGGGTCCCTGAGCCTCGGACCTCCCACATCTCTGCTGGTTTGATTTGTTCTTTTGGGAGGTGGGGACACGCTGCACACCCCAGCCCCACGCAGAGGAGCACAGGGTCTTTGCTTCTGTGGCACACCCCAAGAGTCCTTCTGGTTGGAAAAGCCCTTTGGGATCATGGAGCCCAACATGAACCCAGCACCACCCCCTGTCCCTCAGCACCACATCTCCAGGCTCTGAAACCCCTCCAGGGATGCTGGGGACTCCAGCCCTGCCCTGGGCAGCCTGGGCCAGGCCCTGACAACCCTTGCCAGGGAGAAATTCTTCCCCAGCTCCAACCTAAACCTCCCCTGGCACAACTTGAGCTGTGCCAAAAGTTCCTCTTGTCCCATCCCTTCTTCCTTGGGAGCAGAGCCCGACCCCCCCTGGCTCCAACCTCCTCTCAGGGGGTGTCAGAGAGCCAGAAGGTCTCCCCTCAGCCTCCTCTGCTCCAGGATCAACACCCCCAGGGCCCTCAGATGCTCCTCACAACTTCTCCAGCCCCTTCTCCATCTTCTCCAGACCCTCCTCCTTACTTTCCAGACCTTCTCCTTGCTCTCCAGCCCCTTCCCCAGCTCCATTCCTTTCTCTGGACACTCTCCAGCCCCTCAATGTCCGTCTGGTTGTCAGAGTTTCCCCTCAGTGGTGAAGCTCCATGTGTGGTGCTGCCCTGTCCTGGTCCCCATGGCTGCTCTGGGCTTTGGGCTGAGCCAGGCTGTGGTGCTGGTGTCTGCTCCTGGGGGTGCCCTGGTCTCTAAGCCTCTCGTGTTTGTGACTCAGCTCCCAGCAGGTGACCGATATCTTCCAGGGCCTGGCAGTGGGGGTCCTGTCCCTGGGGCACCTTGGCCACTCAACCACGTAAGATGCCTTCACCCTGGGCTTGGCTTGCGAGGTGGCATTGGCTCAGGCTGCAGCCTTCACTGCTCCAGGGCTTTCTTCTCACTTGCTCTGCTCTGGGCTGGTGGCTTGGGGAATGTCCTTCTCCAGGCTGATGGTCTGACCTCCAGGTTTGGGCTGCAAACTCCCACTGTGGTGATCCCGGTGCTCCGTGGCTGGCTGGTGGATCCCAGGAGGGAGCTGTGCCTGCACCTCTCACCCCCAGAGACCTTCTCTGGGTCTGTGCTCTCAGAAATCTGTGAACTTGTGGGATCTCCTTTCTCACACCCAAAATCTGCTTCCAGTGCTCCACAGGAGCTGCAAATTCTGCTCCTCGGGTTAGAAATCCCTCCCATCCCAGGCCTCCATTCCTGAGTTCTCAGGACACACAGTCCCATTCTTTGGGCCCAAGATTTTCCTCTCTTGGGAAAGGCAGGGAGCAGTTGGGGTCCCTCACCCTCTGCTTTGAGGTGACACCTCTGGGTCTTGCTGTGCCCCCCACGCCTCCAATAAGGTGAATTTCATGGAATCTGCATCAACATAGCTGTTACCCCAGGTTGGACATGGCCCTTTCCTGGGCTGGGGTATGTCCCACCTCTCCTGATTTTGTCCCTTTTCGAGCCCAGGGGCTCAAAGAGCTGGTGACAAGCTCGAGGTCCTGTAGTGGGCAGGTGATTTCTGCCTTCAGGAATCCCTCCTGGAGTGGGGACACTGTTCAGACCATGCAGCCCAATCACCTGGGTTTTGGAAGGTGTCATGGAATCATGGAATCATGGACTGCTTTGGGTGGGAAGGGACCTGAAATCCCCCCCAGTGTCCCCCCTGCCATGGGCAGGGACCCCTCCCCCAGCCCAGGGGGCTCCAAGCCCCATCCAACCTTCAACACCTCCAGGGATGGGGCAGCCACAGCTTCTGGGGGCAACCTGGGCACCCAGGGGCTCAGCCCCCTCAGCCCAACCAAAGAATTTCTTCCTCCCTGCCCAAGATCTCCTCTCCATCTCCCCTCTCCCAGCTGGAAACCCTTCCCTCTCCAGGCTCCCAGCCCTCCAGGCCCTTGTCCCAAGTCCCTCCCCAGCTTTCCTGGAGCCCCTTCAGGCACTGGAAGGTGCTCTAAGGTCTCCCCATTGCAGCCTTCTCTTCTCCAGCCTCAACACCCCCAACTCTCTCAGTGTCTCATCCGTGTGTTTCCTGGGCTGCCAAGCCCAGCTGCCCTGTCCCTGTCCCTGTCCCACACATGGCATCAAGCTGGTTCCTCTCCACAAGCTGCCTTCCCTCTGTCCAGGACAGTGTCCCTGTGGTGGATCCCATGGCCCCTCCCATGAATTGGAGCCCAACTTTTTGGGGACCAGCCAGCTCGCTGGCTCTGGGATCTCTGCTGCAGAGGTGATGGTGTTAGGGCTGGGGACAAGGCTGGTGTCCCCTCGGGTTGGGAGGGGAGGACATCTGCTCAGCCTGCCCATCCAGCCACCCTGGGACCCCCAGGGGAAGCTGTTGGCTCTGCTCTGGGTTGATGCCCTCCTACAGCTGAGGAATCAGCTCCTGGGGGACTGGCGGGTGACATCTCCCTTCTTGAGGTGACAGTGACATTGAGCCAGTGGTGAGGGATTCTCCTGTCTCTGCTTTGCTCTGCGTGTGACAGTGTTGGGTGTCTCTAACCCTCAGGGGCTGCTCTGCTGGGCCTGGGTTGTGCACAGCTGTGGGGGCATCCTGGCCTCAGCAGCCTCATCTCTGGTTCCAGGACACTCTCCAAAAACCTGGTGAAAAATGCCAAGAAAACAATCGGCCGCCAGTACGTGACGAGAAAAAAGTACACCCCCCCTCCCTGGGAGCAGAGGAGCAGCCAGAACTTCCCTGAGGACAACGAGGATGAGATCTCAGGTTGGGAACACTCCTGGAGCAGGGAAGGGGGCTGTGGGGAGAGGGCTCCTTGCTGGATGGAGCAGGAGAGCAGGAGCATCTTCCAACTGGAGAGGTCTCAGCTGTCACCACGTGTGGCAGCTCTCCTGGTGCAGAGGATTTGCCACCGTGGTCACCTCTCCCACTTCTCAATGGCCCACCAGCTCTCATCTGCTGGTGGTGGCCACTCAGCACCTCAGCACACTTCCAGTACCTGTTGAGCCCTGTGGAGAGGAGAGGGATCTTTGGTTTATGGCCTCAGCTCCTCAGGTGAAAAGTCACAGATTTAAGCAGCAGCCAGGCAGGTTGGGTTGGGTTTGTTGTGTTGGGCTGGATTAGGTTTGTTGGGTTGGGTTGGATTTGTTGGGTTGGGTTGGGTTTGGTTTGTTGTGTTGGGCTGGGTTGGGTTTGTTGGTCTGGGTTAAGTTTGTTAGGTTGGGTTGGATTTGTTGTATTGGGTTGGGTTTGTTGGGCTGGGTTGGATTTGGTTTGTTGTGTTGGGCTGGGTTAGGTTTGTTGGGTTGGGTTAGTTTAGGTGTGAGAAGAGCTTGGCTGGTTTCAGAGTGACAAGAGACAGGAAAGGACAGAAGTGCTCTGCACTGAAGGGCACAACCTTCCCAGGTGGGAAGACCTGTCAGACGAGACATGGTGGATGGGATTTAGGGTTTCAGTGTCTGTGGCAAACAATATGTCCCACCCTGGACATGGCTGATTTTGGATCTTTCCTTCTGTTCACTGAGGACCTTTGGGCCCTGCTCCTTTTGGTGCCTCCCCAGCTGGTTTGCAGCATTTGTTAGCTCAAGGTCAGCACAAACGTTACCACCACCCACTGTGTCCATCTCAGGCCCAGCTGAGATGCCTCTGGGATCAGTTGCTGTCCTCCAGGCATCATGGCACGTGTCAGGAAGCCAGCGGGGGCTGTGTCCAACTGACCATTGTTTTGCCTGGATGGAAGACCCTGGGCTGGATCTGAGGTCTCATCCCTGTTTCCCCCTCTCCCAGGAGGTTGCTTTCCTCTGAGGGAGGAGTTGGGATCAGCGTGATGGAGCAGTTATGGACAGATCCGTGTTGAGCTGTTCCTCACCTCTTGGTATTAAGTGTTGTGAAAGCACCAAAGAAATCTGCTGTAAGGGCAGTACCTGAGCAGGTGGCTCCTCTTTGTGCTTTTAACTTCCCAAGTAAAGGCTCTTGTCCCAGATCTGGTCTCCCAGCCCTTTGGATGGGGCAGCTGAGATCTCCTGGTTCAGGTGGAGATGGTGGAATGGAGCTCCTGTCCTGTCCTGTTTCTGCTCAGTGAGGAGATGCTCCCCCAGTGCCACCCCTGCCATGGTCAGGGGGCTCCAAGCTCTATCCAACCTTCAACACCTCCAGGGATGGGGCAGCCACAGCTTCTGGGGGCAACCTGGGCACCCAGGGGCTCAGCCCCCTCAGCCCAACCAAAGAATTTCTCCCTGCCCAAGATCTCCTCTCCATCTCCCCTCTCCCAGCTGGAAACCCTTCCCCCTCCAGGCTCCCAGCCCTCCAGGCCCTTGTCCCAAGTCCCTGCCCAGCTTTCCTGGAGCCCCTTCAGGCCCTGGAAGGTGCTCTAAGGTCTCCCCATTGCAGCCTTCTCTTCTCCAGCCTCAACACCCCCAACTCTCTCAGCCTGGCTCCAGAGCAGAGCTGCTCCAGCCCTCCCAGCAGCTCCAGGGCCTCCTCTGCACTGGCTCCAACAGCTCCGTCTCCTTCTGTACCTTAGGGACACTTTTTGTTTCCTGCAGTGTCTGAAGAGATGGACAGAAGCACTTTGACCCCCACCACCACCATCAGACCTTCAGACAAGATGACCATCAACCACCTGGTGGAGCGAGCCTGCTGCCGGGACTACCAGCGGATGGGGTTGGGCACCCTCAGCAGCAGCCTCACCCGCTCCAAGAACGAGCCCTTCCGCATCTCCACCGTCAACCGCATGTACGCCATTTGCCGGAGGTGAGGAGAGGGGAGAGGAGGGGAGGGGAGGGGAGGGGAAGGGAGAGGAGGGAAGGAGGGGAGAGCTTTTCCAGAGGACCTGCCCTGGTTTATGGGACCTGGAGGTGGGGACAATAATAGAATTGCAGAATGGTTCTGATTGGAAGGGACCTTAAAGATCATCCAGTCCCAACCCCCTGCATGGGCAGGGACACCTCCCCCAGCCCAGGTTGCTCCAAGCCCCATCCAACCTGACCTGAGACACTGCCAGGGATGGGGCAGCCACAACTTCCTTGGACAACCTCTGCCAGGCTCTCACCACCCTCAAATTAAAGAATTTCCTCCCAACATCCAACCCCAATCTCCCCTCTCCCAGTTTTAACCCATTTCCCTTGTCCTCTCCCTCCCCCCCTGTGTCCAAAGCCCTCCCCCAGCTTTCTTGTAGCCCCTTCAGATATTGGGAGGTTGCTCTAAGGTCACCTGGGAGCCTCCTCTTCTCCAGGCTGAACAACCCCAATCCCTCAGCCTGGCTTCCCAGGGAGGTGCTCAGCCCTCTGAGCATTTGAGTGGCTCTGCTCTGGACACCTTCCAGGAGCTCTGTGTCCTTCTGAGCTTGGGGACTCCAGAACTGGACACAGAGCTCCAGCTGGGGGCTCAGCAGAGCAGAGCAGAGGGGGAGAATCCCCTCCCTCAACTGCTCTCTGTGCTTCTGCTGATGCCCCCAGGACCTGGTTGGGTTCTGGGCTCACGTTGAGCTTCTGCTCCTCCCGCACCCCCAAGTCTCTCTCCTCAGGGCTGCTCCCCATCCTTTCTGCTCCCAACCAGTACAGTCCACGGGATCACCCCCACCCAGGCTGGGTGCTGCTCTGCTGAACCTCCCCCTCCTCTCTGCCGCAGCTACCCCGGGCTGCTGATCGTGCCCCAGAGCATCCAGGACAACACCATCCAGCGCATCTCCCGCTGCTACCGCCAGAACCGCTTCCCGGTGGTCTGCTGGCGCAGCTCCCGCACCAAGGCTGTGCTGCTGCGCTCGGGGGGGCTGCACGGCAAGGGCGTCGTCGGCCTCTTCAAGTCTCAGAATGCTCCCACCACAGGTGCCCCCTCCCCTCCATCCCTCCTGCTGGCAGGGGCTGCAGACCCCTCCTCAGGGGGGGGTGGTGGTGGGTGGTGACCTTGGGGTGCTGATGCTTGTGGTTCTCCTCCTCCTCTTTTTCCTTCTTCTCCTCCTCCTCTTTTTCCTCCTCCTTCTCCTTTTCTCCTTACTCCTTCTTCTCCTCCTTCTCATCCTTCTCCTCCTCCTTCTCCTCCTCCTTCTCCTCTTCTTCCTCCTCCTCCTCCTCCTCCTTCTCCTCCTCCTCTTCCTCCTTCCCCTCCTCTTTTTCCTCCTCCTCCTCTTTTTCCTCCTTCTTCTCCTTTTCTGCTTGCTCCTCCTTCTCCTCCTTCTCCTCCTTCTCCTCCTTCTCCTCCTTCTCCTTCTTCTCCTTCTCCTCATTCTCCTCCTTCTCCTCCTTCTCCTCCTCCTTCTTCCTCTCCTCCTCCTCCACCTCCTCCTCCTCCACCTCCTCCTCCTCCTCCTCCTCCTCCTCCTCCTCCTCCTCCTCCTCCTCCTCCTCCTCCTCCTCCTCCTCCTCCTCCTCCTCCTCCTCCTCCTCCACCTCCTCCTCCTCCTCCTCCTCCTCCTTCCCCTCCTCTTTTTCCTCCTCCTCCTCCTCTTTTTCCTCCTTCTTCTCCTTTTCTGCTTGCTCCTTCTCCTCCTCCTCCTCCTCCTCCTCCTCCTCCTCCTCCT
The DNA here is from genome assembly GCA_023637945.1 of Phaethornis superciliosus. Taxonomy (NCBI): domain Eukaryota; kingdom Metazoa; phylum Chordata; class Aves; order Apodiformes; family Trochilidae; genus Phaethornis; species Phaethornis superciliosus. The sequence continues at coordinate 547,236 of JAJQWJ010000001.1, forward strand.
CCTCCACCTCCTCCATCTTCTCTTCCTTCTCCTCCTCCTCCATCTTCTCTTCCTTCTCCTCCTCCTCCTCCCAGGCCCCTCCCAGACAGACTCCACCAGTTTGGAGCAGGAGAAGTACCTCCAGGCTGTCATTAACTCCATGCCACACTTTGCTGACACCAGCGGGCGCAACACGCTCAGCGGCTTCACCTCTGCCCACATGAGCAGCTCAGGTGAGGAGCTGGGTGGGGATGCAGGAGGGTTCCAGCCATGGCTTCTGCTGTCTGTCCCTGCTGTCCAGTGCTGGAGGAATTACAGAATTTATGGAATGGTTGGATGAGTCCTTGAAGATCATCTACCATCCACTACACCTTCCCCAGCCCAGGGGGCTCCAAGCCCCATCCAACCTTCAACACCTCCAGGGATGGGGCAGCCACAGCTTCTGGGCAACCAGGGGCTCAGCACCCTCACACCAAAGGATTTGTTCCTCATGCCCAACCTAAATGTCCCCTCTTCCAGTCTAAAGTCATTCCCCCATCCTGTCCCTCCTGGCCCATGTCCAGGGCACAGCAGCAGAGCCATCCCAGTGCTCTCCAGAGCTCCCAGCACTGCTGGGCCTGTGTGGCTGGTGGTGGGCACAGGTTTTGGGAAAGCCAGGGTGTCCCTGAATGAGTGTGCTCCATCCAGGTGCTCACTGGGGACCAGGGGGGGACACAGAGCCCCCAGCTGAGATCTCAGCACCAGTGCAGCCCAGTGGTGCTCAGGGTCCCTCACCCCAAACTCCTGTAAGTCACTGCCTCCATCGCTCACCCAGCGCCTTCCCCACCAGTCAGAGGTGCTCCAGCACCCCCTCCTCTGTCCCCACAGAGGTGACAGGTACCATGGAGGGACCCACCCTGGGGAGGACAGGACTCAAAGCCCCCTGAAGCCTCTCCCCCATTGCAGGGGAGTTTCCTGGAGCTGTGGCTGAAGGAGGGAGGGTCAGAGCAGCAGTGGGGTGCCCAAGCAGGGACCCGTCCCGGTGGCAGCACCGGGTGTGAAGTGCTGCATCAGGGCCCTTCTCACCCTGGCTCCTGGGAGCTCCCCCTTCTTGCTGCTTTTCCTTCTGGTCCCTTCCCCTCCCTCCATCCCAAGCAGTCAGGGGGGAGACACAAGGTGGGAAGGGTTCCCCCCTGAGCAGCCCAGAGAGGCCGAGGGCTCTGACCTTCTGTTGGTGCTGCAGATTTCTCCTCCGAGAAGCGTCAGCCCAAGCTGGGATCGCTGATGAAGCAGGTGATGGGAGGGAAGGACGATGGCCCCGGGCCTGCTGGCCACGGAGGTGAGGAGTGCGAGTGACTTCTGCCTCAGGGGGGGGTCCCTGGGCAGACCCCCCCTGTCCTGGGGCACCTCTTGTAGAGTAGATGTTTCCCCACCGCTCCCCCTGAGCTCTCTGCCCTGGGGCAGCTGCTGGGAGGGACCCTCTGCAGCACCCCAGAGCCTGCACCTTCACCCTGCTCATGGTTCCATCCCGGGCTCCCCGGGCACCTCCCGAGCCCAGAGCCCCCCGAGCTGAGGGTCTTCTCATCCTATGCTCTCAGGGCTCGGGCACAGAGCCAGGGTCATCACCCTGACCACCCCCAAGTGCACATCGGCGAAGGGCCGCGAGTCGCCCCGAGGTACGGTCTGGTCCGGCCGGTGCTAACCACCACCCACTGTGGGTTAACCACCACCCACTGAGTGCTAACCACCACCCACTGTGGGTTAACCACCACCCACTGAATGCTAACCACCACCCACTGAGTGCTAACCACCACCCACCAAGTGCTAACCACCACCCACCTTGGGTTAACCACCACCCACTGTGGGTTAACCACCATGCACCAGGGGTTAACCACCACTCAGTGAGTGCTAACCACCACCCACCAGGGGTTAACCACCACCCACTGAGTGCTAACCACCACCCACTGGGTGCTATCCCACCTCACTGCCCCTGCACGCACACTTCCCCCCCACTAATGCCCCAGTGCCACCTCCTGTGACCTCCTGATGTCCCCCCCAGCCTGTCCCAGTGCTACTGGTGAGTACCCCTCTGTCCCTGGCTGACCCCCCCACCACCTCCAGGGTGTGCTTTGGGCTCTGGTGCATCCGCTGGTGCTTGGGGGGGGTGGCCAGGGCTGGGTGGTGGTGACCAGGAACAGATACTGGTGACCAGGGTTGGGTGGTGATTGTGAGGGACAGGCAGTGGTGGCCATGGACAGAATGTAGTGGCCAGGGCTGAGTGCTGGTGACTGGGGCCAGATGCTGGTTAGCAGGGCTGGGTGGTGGTGGCCAGGGACAGATGCTGGTGGCCAGGGCTGGATGATGGTGTCCAGGGACAGATGCTGGTGGCCAGGGCTGGGTGTTGGTGGCCAGGGACAGATGCTGGTGGCCAGGGACAGATGCTGGTGGCCAGGAACAGATGCTGGTGGCCAGGGCTGGGTGTTGGTGGCCAGGGACAGATGCTGGTGGCCAGGAACAGATGCTGGTGGCCAGGGCTGGGTGTTGGTGGCCAGGGACAGATGCTGGTGGCCAGGAACAGATGCTGGTGGCCAGGGCTGGGTGTTGGTGGCCAGGGACAGATGCTGGTGGCCAGGGAAGGGTCTTGGCACAGGCTGGGTTGGAGCGAGGGGCTGACACCACCAGGGGTGGTCGGGGTATCCATGGGGCAGGAATTCCAGCAGCACCAGCACGGAGCAGGAGCAGAAGCAAACCCAGACCCAGCACCTTCCCACCACGAGCTCCCAGGGGGACACCTCGGCCTCCATCTCCCCGTCCAGCTGCTGGCCCGGTGCTGGCCCCGCAGGAGGGAGGGGAGGCGGGTGCCACCGCAGCCCCCCTGACCAGCCCGTGCCCCCCTGACCATTGGGGTCTCCCGCAGGGAAGTGGGGCAGCATCCGAGCCAGCGGGCGCCTGAGCAGCTACGGGCTGAACGTGGAGATCGGGTCCCGCCTGGCCGGGAAGGAGCTCCTGGGCAGCCAGCACAACGGCAGCGCCGAGCACAGCTTCCTGCGCCAGCACCGTGCCTCCCTCTACATCATCGGGGACAAGTCCCAGCTGAAGGTAACCCGGGGATGGCCCCACACAGCAGCCTCTGTGACTGGGCTGGGTTGGGTTGGGAGGGGGGTGGAAGGGCATCCAGCTCCAACATCTGCCATGGGGATCCAGAGCCTTGAGACCACCACACGTGTCTACACGTGTCCATCCTCGGTCACAAGGGAAAAAACATGGAATTATGGAATGGTTTGGGTTGGAGCTCACCCAGTGCCACCCCTGCCATGGTTAGGGACATCTCCCACAACCCAGGGGGCTCCAAGCCCCATCCAACCTGGCCTGGGACACTGAGACCCTGCCAGGGATGGGGCAGCCACAGATTTTGGGGCCACACTTGGGGGGGGTCTCTGGGGCTGTCCCTGAGTCTCTCCTCCCTCAGGGGGTGAAGCCGGACCCACTGCAGCACTGGGAGGTGGTGCCCATCGAGGTGTTCGACGTGCGGCAGGTCAAGGCCAGCTTCAAGAAGCTGATGAAGGCCTGTGTGCCTGGCTGTGCTGCCACCGACCCCAGCCCTGCCTACCTGAGGTCCCTGGAGGAGTCTGAGTGGCTGTCCCAGGTCAGTTGTCACCCAGGGACTGGGGGGGCCTGGTCTGTCCCCATGGTAGGACTCTTTCCTGGTGGCTGTCATAGAATCATATCAGAGTCATGGGAACATGGAGTAGTTGGGCTTGGAAGGGACCCTAAAGCTGACCCAGTGCCCCCCCTGCCATGGTCAGGGACCCCTCCCCCAGCCCAGGGGGCTCCAAGCCCCATCCAACCTTCAACACCTCCAGGGATGGGGCAGCCACAGCTTCTGGGGGCAACCTGGGCACCCAGGGGCTCAGCTTTAAACCTTTTAAGGTAATCAATTCCAACCCTTCCCCCCACGCTTCCCAAGGTCATCATCACCCCCTGTCCCTCAGCACCACATCTCCAGGCTCTGAAACCCCTCCAGGGATGCTGGGGACTCCAGCCCTGCCCTGGGCAGCCTGGGCCAGGCCCTGACAACCCTTCCAGTAAAGAAGTCCCTCCCATGCTCCTGTCCTACAGCATTATTAGTATATTGTCATCTACAAGAAGGGGAAATCCGTGGCTGAACAAGAGAGCAGAAGGAAGAAGGTTGTTCTTAAAGACAACAGAATCAGATTTCCTGCACCCTAGTAACTCTTGGCCCTTGTGTTGGCAGCTCCACAAGATCCTGCAGATATCAGTGTTGGTGGTGGAACTCCTGGACACGGGTTCCTCAGTGCTGGTCAGCCTGGAGGATGGCTGGGACATCACCACACAGGTAGGAGCCTCCTGGCCACCCAGTGCCACAGCTGCCCCTGGCCGTGTCCTCACCAGCATCTCAGTGCCCTCCGTGTCCCCTGCAGGTGGTCTCCCTGGTGCAGCTGCTGTCAGACCCCTACTACAGGACCCTGGAGGGCTTCCGCCTGCTGGTGGAGAAGGAGTGGTTGTCCTTTGGCCACCGCTTCAGCCACCGTGGGGCACAGACCCTGGCTGGGCAGAGCAGTGGCTTTGCCCCCATCTTCCTCCAGTTCCTGGACTGTGTGCACCAGGTGAGCTCCCAGGGTCTCCATGGGCACCAGGGTGGGATGGACAATGGGGATCCTCACCCCAAGGGAGACACTGAGGGGCTGGAGCGTGTCCAGAGAAGGGCAACAGAGCTGGAGAAAGGTCTGGAGAGCAAGGAAAAGGTTTGGAAAACTTTTGTGAGGAGCAGCTGAGGGCCCTCTGGGGGTGTTGGTCCTGGAGCAGAGGAGGCTGAGGGGAGACCTTCTGTCTCTCTCCTAGAAAGGAGGCTGTAGTGAGGTGGGGGTTGGTCTCTTCTCTCACCTTACCTGTGAGAGGTAAGGCCCTGACAACCCTTTCCAAGGAGAAATTCTTCCCCAGCTCCAACCTAAACCTCCCCTGGCACAACTTGAGGTGTGCCAAAAGTTCCTCTTGTCCCATCCCTTCTTCCTTGGGAGCAGAGCCCGACCCCCCCTGGCTCCAACCTCCTCTCAGGGGGTGTCAGAGAGCCAGAAGGTCTCCCCTCAGCCTCCTCTGCTCCAGGATCAACACCCCCAGGGCCCTCATGTCTCCCTGGCTGAGAGATGTGGTGCTGAGGGACAGGGATTGGTGGTGTCCTTGGCGTTGCTGGGGGAATGGTTGGCCCCAATGATCTCAAAGGTCTTTTCCAACCAGCAGTGTTCTGTGATGGTTCTGTGAGTGAGTCCAGAGCCCTCCTGCACTCTGTGTGTCCTGGGTGGTCTCACCCCTGCTGCCCCTTTCCAGATCCACCTGCAGTTCCCTATGGAGTTTGAGTTCAGTCAGTACTACCTGAAGTTCCTCAGCTACCACTACATTTCCAACCGGTTCCGGACCTTCCTGCTGGACTCTGACTACGAGCGCATCGAGCTGGGTGAGGGCAGCGTGCGGGGCCCTGCGGTGTGGGGCAGCCCCGTGCCTTCCCCCAAATAATCCTTCTCCCCTCCTCTTCCCCTTCCACAGGGGTCCTGTACGAGGAGAAGGGGGAGCGGAAGAGCCAGCAGGTCTACAAATCCATCTGGGATTACATCGACCGCCTCAACAAGAAAGCCCCCATCTTCTTCAACTACATGTATGCACCCGAGGATGGGGAGGTGAGAGCTCTGCTCCCCCCTGGCCCAGCCCAACCCCCAGCATGGGGCAGGCAGCTTGGGTGAGGCCTTCCAAGAGCACCCTGAGGTCTCCTCAACCACATGGAGCCAAGCACACAACCCCTGCTCAGCTGGGCCATGGTTTTTGTCCACCTGGGTGCTGCTGCATGGCCCAGTGGGTCGGGGGTGGGATCTGCCAGGCTGCCCTTTGGCATGGGCTCCATCCTGGCCAAAGCCACCAGCAGCTCTGACCTTCTGTGGTCCAGCCATGGCTTTCCAGCAGATTGCAGAATCATGGAAACATGGAATAGTTTGTGTTGGAAGAGGCCTTGAAGATCATCTTGCTTCCACCCCTGCCATGGTCAGGGACCCCTCCCCCAGCCCAGGGGGCTCCAAACCCATCCAAGGTGTCCATGAAAGCTTCCAGGGATGAGGGAACCCTAATTAATGCTCCTCGACTTAATGAGCATGGAATCATGGAAGGGTTTGGGTTGGAGGGGACCTTAAAGCTCCTCCAGTCCCAAGGGGACAATCCAGGGACCCCTCCTCCAGCCCAGGGGGCTCCAAGCCCCATCCAACCTTCAACACCTTCAGGGATGGGGCAGCCACAGCTTCTGGGGGCACCCAGGGGCTCAGCACCCTCACCCCAACCAAAGAATTTCTCCCTGCCCAAGATCTCCTCTCCATCTCCCCTCTCCCAGCTGGAAACCCTTCCCCCTCCAGGCTCCCAGCCCTCCAGGCCCTTGTCCCAAGTCCCTGCCCAGCTTTCCTGGAGCCCCTTCAGGTTTTCTCATTGCTGCTCAGAAAGCATCACCCTTGGGGAAAGTTCCTTGTGGAGGGACTCATGTCCCACCTGGACAAGCTGTCCCTGCAGTGTCACCCTGACTGTCACCCTGCTGCTCCCACAGGTGCTGAGGCCCTACAGCAACATTTCCAACCTGAAGGTGTGGGACTACTACACGGAGGAGACTCTTTCCGAAGGCCCCTCCTACGACTGGGAGCTGGCACAGGGGCAGCAGGAGCAGGTGGAGGAGGGGGACCGTCAGGACACGGGTGCCCCCCAGACCAAGCGCAAGGTCATCTGGCCCTGCTATGACAACTGCAGCCGCCTGGAGCCTGATGCCATCTCCAAACTGCTGGAGGTGAGTGGGGCTGGGCCCTGCTGCTGGTTTGGGGTCATGGTGTGGGTTGGAGGGACCTTAAATCCCCCCCAGTGCCACCCCTGCCATGGTCAGGGACCCCTCCCCCAGCCCAGGGGGCTCCAAGCCCCATCCAACCTTCAGCACCTCCAGGGATGGGGCAGCCACAGCTTCTGGGGGCACTCAGGGGCTCAGCACCCTCCTTTGGCTCTGGCCTGGATGTCCCCAGGCAGGGGACACGGCCCCAGGCACACAGAGGGACAGGGCTGTGGCAGGGCTGTGGTGTTTTGAGCCCACCCTGAGACAGGGACAGTGGTCCCAGGGGGTGTTGTCCCCTCCTGGCTGATGTCTCAGTCCCCCTCAGGAGCTGCAGAACCTGGAGATGGAGCTGGGGCAGATCCCGGAGCGCTGGAAGGAGACGTGGGATAAGGTCAAAGCTTCCCAGCGCACCGAGGCCAAGCAGGAGGGCAGCCGGGTAGGTGGGGGCTGGGGGCAGGGGTGGACAGGGCAGATCCCCCCTCCCTCGGGGGTCCTTTCTCCAGGATGTTATCTCCTCCAGGGTGCTGCTCCTGTGCCCCTGGGCTCTGTCCTACTGTCCCCCCATCCCTTCCAGGCTCTCAGTGCCATCTCCCCCCTCACTCCGCTCCCTCTTGCTCCCTGCAGACCCCCAGCTCCCTCCTGATGTCCTCGGGGCTCTCCCACCACCGCCGCTCCCTGGGGGTCTACCTGCAGGAGGGGGGGGTGGGCTCCACCCTCAACCTCAGCCTGGACAGTGACACCAGCAGCACCTCCACCCCCTCCAGCGGGAAGGCGGGCGGGCGCCGCAGCACCCCCACCCTCTACAGCCACTTCCAGATGTCTGAGAGCGAGAACAGGCAAGGGGGGGGCACTGGGGGGACCCTCGGGGGGCTCCTGGGTCTGGTCCCCGCTGCCCCTGGCGTGTCACGGCCCACCCTGCCCCTTGTCCCCTCCTCCCTGACGCGCTGCTGTCCCCACAGGTCCTACGAGGGGTCCCTGTACAAGAAAGGAGCCTTCATGAAACCCTGGAAACCCCGCTGGTTTGTGCTGGATAAAACCAAACATCAGGTACCCAGGGGCAGGGAGCACAGGGCTGTCCCTTGGTCCTTCCCAAGGATGCTGGGCTTTGTCCCCCTGTCCCTCCGGGAGCTCAGGGCTCTGTCCCTCTGTCCCCCTGTCCCTCTGGGAGCTCAGGGCTCTGTCCCTCTGTCCCCCTGTCCCTCTGGGAGCTCAGGGCTCTGTCCCTCTGTCCCCCTGTCCCTCTGGGAGCTCAGGGCTCTGTCCCTCTGTCCCCCTGTCCCTCTGGGAGCTCAGGGCTCTGTCCCTCTGTCCCTCTGGGAGCTCAGGGCTCTGTCCCTCTGTCCCTCCGGGAGCTCAGGGCTCTGTCCCTCTGTCCCCCTGACCCATCTCTCTCTGTAGCTGCGGTACTATGACAGTCGGATGGACACGGAGTGCAAGGGCATCATCGACCTGGCTGAGGTGGAGTCCATCACCCCAGGGACCCCCACCATGGGTGCCCCCAAGACAGTGGATGAGAAAGCCTTCTTTGATGTGAGTGGGCCTGGGACTCAGGGGGTCTGTCTGGGGTGGGCGTCTCTGTCCCCCCCTCACCTCCTCTCTGAGGCTGAGAGAACTCTGACTGTCAGCTCTGAGAGGAGGGGGCTCAGGGGTGACCTGATTCCCATGGTCCAGTACTCAGGGGCTCCAAAGCAGATGGAGACTCCCTGTGTACAAGGAGTCCCATGGACAAGACAAGGGGCAATGGGCACAAGTTGCTCCTGGGGATGAACACAAGAGGAAAACTTTTCCCCCTGAGGACAGTCAGGCCCTGGAGTGGTCTCTCAGGGGAAGGGGTGGATTCCCCCACTTTGGAAAGTTTGAAGTCTCAGCTGGAGGGGTGCTGGGACATCTCACATCACCAGTGACATGAGGAGGGTTGGAGCAGGGGATCCTGGAGGCCCCTTCCCAGGTGACATTCTGTGATTCTCTCTCCCCCTGCAGCTGAAGACAACAAAACGAGTTTACAATTTCTGTGCCCAGGACGTGCAGGTGGCCCAGCAGTGGATCGACCGCATCCAGAGCTGTTTGTCCGACGCCTGAGACACCATTCCAGGCACCCACCCCCCGTGGGCACCCACCCCCCAGAGGCACAGCCGTGGGGCAGAGCCATGGGGCAGAGCCATGGGGCACAGGAGCTGCCCCCCTGCCCCCTTTTCTCCCACCCACCAGGGCTGGGGACCCCGCGGCCACGCGTCGCAGGTGGGACAGGACTGTGACACTGCTGGGACTGCAGAGAGGAGGAATTCTGGGTGGGGGGGTGTGGGTGGGAGCCTGACCTGCCCCCTGTGTCCCTCCCAGCCCTGTCTGAGCCCTATAACAACCCCGTGCACCCCCCTGCTCTGGAGCGGGAAACCCGTGCTTGTCCCCCCACCCCGGAGGAAGCAGCTGCCCCCCCCTCATCCTCCCCACCACCTGCATGGCATCCATGGGGGGGACACACACATACAGCCCTGCTCCCCCCCGGACCCCTCCGTGTGTCCCTGGGTCACCAGGACCTGGGGACCTGCAGCCTGGGGTGCTGATGTCCCCCGCAGCACTGGGACCACCCTGACCCCCCTTGTCCAGCAGCCCCTGAGCCTCGGGGGTCCCAGCCCCACACATGGTCTCCCCAGGGGGGGTGGGAGGGACAGGGACAGGGACGTGGCCACTCTGTGCCCAGCTGTCACAGAGGGGCAGGGAGGGGGTCCCCATCCTGGCTGGGGACAGGCTCTACCTCCATGGCCAGGCTTGCTGTCACTTGGGGGGGGGGACTCACAGGCACGGTCCCCACGGGAGGTGCCAAATGCTGCGGCCACCGCAGTGCCCTGCTGAGGTCCCCCCTGTCCCTTTGTGTGGCTGGGGACAGCACCCCCGTGGCTGAGGGTCCCCAGCAGGGCAGGGACAGGGGTGCTGGCAGGTGCCACCCGCTCGCTTTGCACAGCTCACACCCCCGGGGGGCACCACCCGGGGCTGCCCCCTTCTCCCCCCCCCAAACCCCACCCTCGGGTCTCCCCATGCTCGTGCTCTGCCACCAGTGGGGTCCAGGGGGTCCCCACGTCCCCCCCGCTGCCACCTCCCTCCCGTCAGCCCCAGGGGGGATCTCGGTACCGACCCGGCTCCTGCAGCCCCTCACCCCCTGCACTGCTGTGAACGGGGAGGGGGGAGGGGGGGATCTGGCCCCCTCCCCCCCAGGGTGGGGGTGCTGGGAAGCCCGGAGGGTGCTGGGTGCTCGCTCAGGACCCGCTTGCCCCCCCTGAGCCCGGGCTGCTCCTCACCCCTCCTGTTTTTAAAGGAGTAAAATGTTTTATTTCAGTGCAGAGCCCTTTGTACAGTCTTACCCCCCCACCCCCCCTCCACACTTTGTTTTACTGTACAGTGATGGCTGTGGCGGTAGCTGGTGTAACATGGAGGTTAATTTTTATTTTTATTTTTTGTTTTGTTTGTTTGGGTTTGTTCTTTTTTTTTTTTTTTTTGTAACTTACCTGAGCAGTTGTAGATTATTGAAGTTTCTGTACATTGTGTCAAACATACAGAGTCCTTGTATTGTATTGTGCCTAGAGGAAAAGGTTATTATATAAAGAGAAAAAAAAACTAACTGAATTTAATAAAAAAATTAATATGACAACGTCTTCTTTTGCTTCATTGCCCCCCCAGGGGCATAGGACGTGGACTCAGCTCCTGTCCCAGGGGCACTGGGTGTCCCCTGGCTGGGAGGGACAGAGCCTGGTGAGGAGATGTTGGCCCAGCAGTCCCCACATTGGCCCTCAGGGCAAGCCAGGACCCAGAGCCCATAGAATCACAGAATAATTTGAGTTGGAAGGGACCTCCAGAGGTCACCTACACCAAGCCCTCTTCAGCAGGGACACCCTCACCAGGTCAGGGTGCTCAGAGCATCCTCAAGCCTCACCTTGAACATCTCCAGGGATGAGGCCCCAACCCCCTCCCTGGGCACCCTGTGTCATTGTTCCACTGTCCTCAGGGAACAGAACTTGTTCCTCACACCCACTCAAAATCTTTAATTTAAAGCCATTGTCCCCTGTCCTGTCACCTGCCCAGCAGCAGCACGATGGACACGGGATGGGCTCTGGGGGCAGCTCCATGGACACCAGAACCTTCCTTGCTGTGCAGTGGTGTTAAGGAACCCCTGGGAAGACCCAGCCCCAGCGGTGATGGTTTCCAGTGTGTGTCCCCCCCCATCACTGGTGGGTGCTGGGGAGCTCGGGGTGCAGCTGGTACCAACCCTGGGTCCCCGTGACCCCCCCAACCCCAAAGCTTCACAGGAGCAGTGACTGAGCTGCTCTCAAAGCTGCAGCCACCGAGGATGGGGACCCCCTTGAGGAACCCCCCCTTGAGGGACCCCCTTGAGGAACCCCCCCCCCTTGAGGAACTCCAGGGCAGGAGGGGAGGCTCCGAGTCCTGACCCATGGGCCCCACAGTCCCAGCTGAGCCGATGCCACCAGGGTGGTGTCCCCAGCCCTGTCCCAGACTCAGCTGCCCCCCCAGCAGATTTCTCTCGGGATTTTTGGCACAAGGAGCCACTGGACTGAAATTTTCTCACCATGGAGTTGACACCAACCAGCAAGAGGGACAAGGCCTAGCAGAGGGAACATCTGTGACAACTGCTCCTGGGCACCACGTATCCTGCAGGATGGAGGAACCCACCACTGGCATGTGAATTTTGAGCTTTTATTCATAGTTGGAATTTACAGCCTAAAACTGACAACATAGAGAGATGCAGAGTTTTGTTTTTTTTTTTTTTCTTTCTTTTCTTTTTTTTTTTTACTATTTTTCCTTTTTTTTTTCCTTTTTTAAAAAAAAAACAAAACAAACAAAAAAAAACACCCTCAAACCAAAATAACTAAAAAAAAAAGCCACCAGCATCAGATTTACAATATAAAAGTTTTGACAGTAGAGAGAGACTAAAGTACATCTGGAATTACTCAGAAAAATAAACAGGGGAAAAAAGGCAGTAATTTAAAATCTGTCCCTCATATATACACATAGATACAGACCCATTGCTTACAAAGACCCGGATTCAACATTTAAGGGCAGTAGGCATCATGAGGAAGAAAAAAAGAAAAAAGGCTCCCCTAATGTCATTGCACTCCTCGGATCCCTGACCCCAGCTGGGGACCCCCTGCCTGGGCAGAGCCAAGCTCAGGAGAGGCCACACCAGGGACCCACAGCCCGGGGGTCCCAGGGACCCTCCCGAGCCCCAGACCCCCCCACGCAGACAGAAATTTCTTATTGCTTTGCAGTGAGGTCTCCTCCTCCTGGCAGGGTGGGGATTGGGGGATTGGGGCTCCAAAGGCATCGACCCAGCCCCAAACACTTTGCTTCTCCCCAAACTGCTGCACCCACCCCCCCACCCCCCTCCTCACATATTTCCAGGGCTCTGGAACAGATTTTGTTCTGAAAGGATGGGGTGCAGGGTGCTGCCAGCCCTGGGCTCACGGCTGAGGCCACCACCTGGCACCTTCCCCTATCCTGGAGGGGTCCAGGAATCACCACATCTCCCCCACACACACACACCCCATGGGGTCAGCTCTGCCCTGGCTCCAGCATCATCTCCATCACCCCCTCCCAACAGCCGCAGCCTGGAGCCACCCCCTGAAGGACACGACCCTGGGATGGTCCCCAACCCTCCTGGAGCTCTGCCCCTTTGGGTGACACCAGGATGAGCCTGACAGCTCCAGGCTCTGATTCTGTGGTCGCTGCAGCCCCTGCTTCCCCTGGAGAGAAATCATTGTTAAAAAGAAAAAAACCCAAACCCAACAAACGGTTCTGCTTTATTTTTTAACCAAATGTTTGGGGTCCTTCAGCCTCAGGTGGCACCTGGGGGCTGTCCTGGTGGCCTTGGGGAAGTGTTTTGTGCTAACAGTCCAAGGGTCTCCAACCACCCCACACCAACCTCGAGCGGGTACAGGATGGGTCCGGGTCAGGAACAGCAGAGCCCAAGAAGGGTTTGTGTTTGTCTGAGCAGATCCAGCCTGGAGAGGAAAACTGCACGGGAAGGAGGTGGAGGAGATGTGCAACAAGACAGCCCCCAGCCCAGGGAGGGACAGACGTGTGTGTGTGTCTGTACACACATACATGTGCCTGTACACGTATGCCTGTACGCATGTACATGTGCCTGTACACGTGTGTATCTGCACACATGTATGCATGCATGTACATGTGTGTGTCTGTACACACGTGTGTATGCACGTACACAGATTTATGCACACACACGTGTGTATGCATGTACACACACATATGTAAGTGCATGCACACGTGTACACACACACACACACACACACACCTCAGCCTGTCTCAAGGTGAAAGGACAGGAGGTTTACAAAGGAGCAGCTCCAGATAAAAAGGTTTCTATCAAACTTCACATTTCCCCCCTCAAACCTGGGCTGGGTCCAAAAGGCAGAGACAGAAACTGCCCCGGGACAGAAGTTCCAACCCCAGCACCACCTTTGCCATCAGCCTGGCTGAGAGCAACACCAACAGCAGCAGCACCCTCCAGCAGGTTATTTTATTTTTTTTCAGTCTGACCCTACAGCTTCACCCACCCAAAGAAGACAGCAATGAGTAGAAAATAATATTTTATCTTACAATGAAAAGTCATTTTGTTCTCAGCCCCACAGAGCCCCCCCCGGGACCTCCCACCCCTCCTGCCTCTGCCCAGGACCTTGGGGCTTTTCATTTTCATTTGTATCAAGGCTGAAGCCGTGTTAGAAGGTGCACACTTGCTAAGCCAGAAGTCATGTGCAAACCCAAATGCCCTCAGAAAAATAGGTTTAAGGTGAATTTAGAAATATATATGTGTATATATATAAATAGTCCCCATATACATGAACAGCTGAAGATGGAGAGAGGAGAAAGGGAAGAGAGAGCCCAGGACACAAAAACCCAGGAGCAACTTCACTGAGCCTGAGCCTGTCTGGGATCTGCTCCTGCCTGGGATCCATTCCTGCCTGGGATCTGCTCCTGCCCAGGTCTGTTCCTGCCCAGGATCTGTTCCTGCCTGGGATCCATTCCTATATGGGATCTGCTCCTGCCTGGGATCTGCTCCTGCCTGGGATCTGCCACCTGGCACACAAAGCTCTCTCTCTCTCTCCATGTCACAACTGCCACCAGCAGGGCAGAGCTGACCCTCTGGGGAGAATTTACAAAAAAAATCCATGAAAAAATATTTCAGGCTCAGACAGCAAATGGAATTCTCTTTCTTGCTCCTAACTTGATCATCATGTGAGTGATTGAATCAAACACCAGTCAAGGTTGGCAGCAGAAATAATTTTCTTTTGACACCCCCAATCTCTCTTTTTTCCAGTCCTGAGGACTTTTCTGGTCTCTCCTGGTTGTGTTTCTGCCCAGCCCTGCAGGCAGCAGCCACGCTCCCATGGGTGCTGTGACCCTCCCAGCCAGCTGGGTGGGGGTGGTTGGGTGTCCCCCATCCCTGCAGCATCCCCATGGGCCTCCTGGGACACAACCCACCCACCCCAGCTCACCCTCTGCCTCGTCTCAGGGTGTTACCAGTGGACCCCAGAACAAATTCCATTTGCATTTGAAACCCTTTACATTTTCCTTGCAGCCAGCCCCAGGCTCCTGACCTGCTCTGCCCCACATGGTGGCATCTGGGGACACCTGCAGCATCTGATGTTCTCCTCTCCTAAGTCACCACCTTACTAAAACCTCCAGAAACTTCACCTCCATGATCTTTAAGATCCCTTCCAACCCCAAACATTCCATCAGGGGTTTAGGGGGACCAGTCCCGTGTCCTCTGCCACACGAGGCCATGGACCTGCCGGATCCCACCCAAGGCCACGGATCCATCCCCAAACCACCCCGGGATGAACACCAAGGCCAGAGCCCAGGGTCCTCCCTCCCACCTCAGTTTCACTCAGAATGTTTCCACATTTCCATTATTTTCAGTCCCACAACCACTGTCCTGACATCAGGGGTGGGGTCACTAAAAGAGGGAAGAGCTCCTCAGAAGCTTTTCAAGCATTTCTCAGTGACTGCTGGACAGAAAAATTGCTTTCTCATTAGAAAAAAACCCCAAAAAAACCAACAAACCAAAAAAACCAACAAACTAAAATTCAGATGAGGAGCACTTACATTTCCTAAGGGGAAAATATTTACATACCCAGCCTGGCAAATGAGGTTTTAATTTAAATTACGTATTAAATAATAAAGTACATATTTTTAAAAATATTCTATTACAGCACAAAATGTCATCACCATCCGAGTCCTCGGTGCTTTGAAACCGTTTCTTGGAGGACAAAGTCAATGCCCATTTTGTTTAGTTGGACCCCAATGAAACATCCCAGGATGTCCCATGAGTCCCCCCCTCCCAGTGCTCTGCTGCCCTTCCCCTTCCAACAGAAACCCCCCCGGGGCTGCACAGCTCCAGAGGCACCACAGACCTTCTGCCCAGGGAGCCATTCCCAAACAACACCCTTCCTTCTCCTTTGGGAGACACCAGGACACCAGCTGGAGAGGAGACCCCAGAAATCTCCAGCTCCCCACATTCTTTTGGTCCTCAAATCCCATGGGAAGCTGGGATGTGGATGGGGGGGGGGGGGATGCACCAAAGGGATCTGTGGGGTTTGGGAGGGGTTGGAGAAAGAGGATGAACAGAAAAACCGTTTTTGGGATGTGGATGGACATAAGGCACTCAGAACAGAGTTTCAGGAATGATTCCTGGTGTCACAACCTGGGATCTGCCTGCACATCACAGCCTGGAGATCAACCAGGAGTTGGGTCAAAACTGGAGCGGAGAGAGAGGAGTCCTGAAGCCAAGTAAAGGCACTGGGGATTCTGTAGCTGGAACCTTCATCTCTGGGAGGGGATTGTCCCCTCTGCTCTGGGGAGACCCCCCTGGGCTAAAGCTGTGTCCAGCTCTGGGGTCCCCAGCAGCAGAAGGAGACGGAGCTGTTGGAGCCAGTGCAGAGGAGGCCCTGGAGCTGCTGGGAGGGCTGGAGCAGCTCTGCTCTGGAGCCAGGCTGAGAGAGTTGGGGGTGTTGAGGCTGGAGAAGAGAAGGCTGCAATGGGGAGACCTTAGAGCACCTTCCAGGGCCTGAAGGGGCTCCAGGAAAGCTGGGCAGGGACTTTCACTCAAGATGATAGTGACAGAACATGGTTTCAATCTAAAAGAGGGGAGATTTAGATCAGATACCAGGAAGGAATTCTTCACTGTGAGGGCAGCAAGACACTGGCATAGTTTGCTCAGAGAAGCTGTGGCTGCCCCATCCCTGGAGGTGTTGAAGGTTGGATGGGGCTTGGAGCCCCCTGGGCTGGGGGAGGGGTCCCTGATAATGGCAGGGGTTGGATCTTGATGATCTTTAAGGTCCCTTCCAACCCAAACCATTCTGTGATTTATGGCAGGAGGCAATGAATGTTTTCTTGGCACTATTTTCTGGCAGTCAGAAATCAGAACTGCACCTCCCACCCAGGGTCTGTCCCTGCTCCCTACGACTCCACAGAGGACAAAACCCCCCCAAGGCCTTGAGCAGACACCAGAGGAGGTGGGGAGATGCAGGGAGAGCCTGGGCAGAGGGGATGAACCACAGCAGAGGAGATGGAAAATGTCTGAGCTTGGAAGGAGAAGAAGGACGATGCTGCACAAAGCCACTGGCCCAGAGTGCCTGGGCAGGGTGGTGTTTGAACCTTGCTCTGAGGATGAGATGAGCAGCAGAAGAGTTAAAAGTTTTCCTGCAATGTCACTGCCACTGAAGGTGGAGACCATCACCATCAAACATGAGGACCACCAAATGCAAAGACCACTGAGAAGGAGGATGGAAAAGCCATGGCGGCAGCAGCAGCTCAGGGCTCAGGCCAGCAGAGAATCCCAACCCTCCTCTCCCCCAGCATCTGGCACCAGAGGTGGTTCCTCACTCCCCATTTTGTGGATCAGAGCCCCAGAGCCCTGGCCCTAAGCTGTGCCTGCAGGACAGAGCAGCCCAGGACCTCTCTGCAGAGCTCAGACCCAACCATCAGCAACTTGGGCTCTCCAAGGAGTCAGACACCAGGAGGAGTTCTGGCAGGTCACAACAGTTCAGGTCTGGTTCCACGAGGGATCCAGCTGAGGTGCCATCTCCTCTGGTGCCTGCAAGGGCTTCCTGCAGAGGCTGAGCTGCCTCCAAGTCCCACAGCTCCAGAAGAGTCTCTACAGCATTTCCAGAAAGTTCTGAAAAAAACCCAACAAAAACCCCACCAAGCATCAGAATTCCCCCATGAAGGATTTGTTTCACTGGTTTACACCTCCCCAGACAGTTTGAGGAAATGAAAAATGGAGGGGGAAGGATTTGCCCTTCAGAAAAAAAAAGCAAACAAACCAACAACCCAGCTTCAGGGAGACCTTTGGCTGCTCCTCTCCTCAGCAGCAGCAAATACAAACCCCGTATTTTCCATCCAGGTGAATTCTACTGCCATGGTTCTGGTTCTGCTGAGACAGCTGATGGGGACTGGTTCCTTTCTGCACAAAACTGGGCAGGAGGTGGGATAGGTCACAACTGTGCCCTCCCAGTCAGGAATTCTGGAGGAGGGAAGGTGATGTACAGGAGCCAGAATTGTCCCTGGGCTGCACTGAGAGGGTTCAGCTGCCAACGCCCCCAGAGAACCCCTGCTCAGGGGCACCACAACCTCCCCCTCAGTGTCTGGAGGGAACCCATCCCCAAACTTCCCCTTCTCACCCCAAAGGCAGCAGCACAGCAATGTGAGCTGGAAACTTCAGCCAGGAGGAAATCCATGGGGATTTCTTCAAACTCCTTTCCAAAGAATCTTGAAACTTTGCTGAACTGAATTTTGGGAACGCTCTAAAACATTGAGTTCCTCCAAGGTGTCAGGTTCTGCATCCCTGGCAGAGTCTCTCCAGTTTGGATGGGGCTTGGAGCACCCTGAGCTGTGGGAGGTGTCCCTGACCATCCAGGGGGTTGGACCTTGATGATCTATAAGGTCCCTTCCAACCCAACCCAGTGCTCCAACCTTCTTGAGAAATGGCCAGCAGCTCAAGAGAGGGGATTCTGCCCCCTGCTCTGCTCTTGTGTGACCCCCACCTCCAATCCTGCCTCCAGCTCTGGTGTCCCCAGCAGAAGAAGGACATGGAGCTGTTGGAAGGAGTCCAGGGGAGGCCACAAAGATGATCCAGGGCTGGAGCAGCTCTGCTCCCAGGAGAGGCTGAGGAGAAACTGGGATTGTTCAGACTCCAGGGGGACCTTAGAGCTGCCTTCCAATCCCTGAAGGGAACCTCCAGGAAGGCTGCAGAGGGACTTTTCAGCAGAGTGTCCAGTGACAGGAGAAGGGGAAATGGTTTGAAACTGAAGCAGAAGAGGTTCAGGCTGGATGTGAGGAAGAAGTTCTTCAGGAGGAGGGTGCTGAGCCTCTGGAACAGATTGCCCAGAGAAGTTGTGGCTGCCCCCTCCCTGGAGGTGTTCAAGGCCAGGTTGGATGAGGCTTGGAGCAACCTGGGCTGGAGGAGAGGTGTCCCTGCCCATGGCAGGGAGCTTGGAGGAGATGAGCTCTGAGCTCCCTTCCAAACCAAGCCATTCGATGATGATGATGATGATGATGATGATGATGATGAAAGAGCTACAGATGGATTTGAGCTGTTTTAATGTTCAGACAATTTTTGTTTTGCTCAAAAAAACGTTTCTTGCTTTGATGAAGAAAATGAATTCAGAGATCTTCTATCTATAAAACAACAACTGCCACATTTATCAAGGGGAGGAACCCAAGTCACTCTTATCACTTCTTCTAAAGGTTGGACCATTGGTTCTGGAGCTCCAGCCCCCAGCAAGGTCTCCCCGTGCCCCCCTCGAGCTCCAGCACACACAGGGCCCCAGGGGAAGAGGAGCTTCTGGCAAGTGCCAAGCACCACAAACTCAGATTTAACCTCAGCAAAGGGAAAAAAAAATAAAAAATCATGCTGCAACCTGAGGAGTTGGCTGCTGACCTGAGAGAGAGAGAGCAAAGCAAACCAAGCCCTGAGCCTGAGATGTTTTCCAGACACATCTGAGCTCCAGAGCCTCCAGCACCAAGGGCTTAGCTTAATTCCCTCTCATGCAGCCCTCAGCTCCTCCCTGCCCACCAGACAGACCCAAACCCAAACCCTTCCGAGGCAGCAATAAAAACCTCACTCACAACCGTGCCTGGGGTCAGGGGGGGCTGAGGAACCAAAGCCCTTCCCACCAAATCCGGGGATCTGCGGGATCTGGGATGAGCCCAGGAATGACCCAGGCAGCAGCACGAGGTGTGCTGAGGAGCCAGAGGCTGGGAGGGATGGGAGATGGAGCAGGCAGAGCTTTTCCAAAGCCCCCCTGGATTGTGCAGCAGCAGCAACTCCCACCCCAGAGGCTCCGGTGAATTTTCTGAGAAAATTCCTGAATCCTGCGAGTTTTCTGGGACTGCAGGTGACCTGACCCACTTTAAGCCAACAGTCATTTTTTCTTTTCTTTTTGTTTAAATTAAAGCCCCCATCCCATGCAACCAGTGAGGTCTCCTCAGCACCAGGGGGTGCCTGCCCCTTGGGTTTTAACCAAACCAGAACAAAACTCTCCTGCCCTGTAGTGCAGCCGCAATCCTGAATGCTGAAACCACCTCCTTCCAGCCTTCTCCTCTCTGAGTGCTCTCCGAAAACATCAAGGAACTGAGATGGTATTAAGAAATTGCATTTCACTTCAGGGAGAAGCACCTAAAATGTTTTATTTTAAAGCTGAGGCTAGCAAGGGGCCCGTCCATGCTGCCTCAGGAGGGCTTCTGAGCAGAGCCACGGATGTGGCAGAACAAGGGCTCCAGGGACAACTGATGTCAGGTGAAAAAAAAAACCCACAACCCAACAAACATACCAAAGAAAATGAGCATGTCACTGTAACCAGCAGGTTTCTTTTTGTCTCTTCTGATGACAGCAAAACCACTTGGAACAACAGAATCAATCGTTTCTGAGCACGAATGCAGGTGTTGTCACTGCATGGGGAAGAGACCAAAATCTGTTCTTCTAAATGACTGCAAAAGGCCAGGTGAGCTGTATGACAAGAATAAAAGAAGTATTCACTAGCAAAAATATCAATTATCTTCATTATCAGGCCTAACGAATCTGTCAGCCAGGTCTCCCCTGTCCCAAAGACTCAGAGGACATGCATGATCATTACTGGAGCACTTGCAGGAATTTGTGGCACCACCACTGGTTTAAGTGACACCACTGATAAATCACAGAATCACAGAAAGTGAGGGGTTGGAAGGGACCTTGAAAGATCATGGAGTCCAATCCCCTCCAGAGGGTCCCTCAGCCTTTCCTCACCAGGAGATGTTCTGCTCCCTCCATCACCTTGGTGCCTCTGCTCTGGGCTCTCTCCAGCAGTTCCCTCTCCTTCTGGTACTGGACACAATATTCCAGATGTGGCCTCAGCAGGGCAGAGCAAAGGGGGAGGAGAACCTCTCCTGACCTCCCAACCACCCCTTCCTAATGCCCCCCAGCTGCCATTGGCCTTCTTGGCCACCAGGACCCATTGTTGGCTCATGGTCACCCTTCCATCCACCAGCACCCCCAGGGCCCTTTTTCCCTTTGCTGCTCCCCACAGCTCAGTCCCCAGCCTGTCCTGGTACCTGGGGTTGTTTTTTCCCAGATGTCTGACTCTTCACTCGCCCTTCTTGTACGTCATTAAATTTCTCCCCAGCCTGTCCAGGTCCCTCTGGATGGCAGCACAGCCTTCTGGGGTCTCACCACTCCTCCCAGCTTTGTCAGCAGCAAACTTCCTGACAGTGCATTCTGTTCCCTTATCCAGGTCACCAATAAATTTATTGAACAATACTGGTCCCAGTACTGACCCTTGAGGGGTCCACTAGAAACAGACTTCCCACTGGACTCCATCCCAGTGACTGCACCTCTCTGGCTCCTATCCTTCTCCCAGCTCCTGATCCACCCCACTGCCCCATCATCCAGGACACACTTCTCCAGTTTAGCTCCAAGGATGTTCTGGGAGATGGTGCCAAATGCCTTCCTGAAATCAAAATAAACTCTGTCCCCTGCTCTGCCACCATCCATCCACCTGCCTGTATCCTCGTGGAGGGCTCTCAGGTTGGGCAGACACCACTTCCCCTTAGCAAAGCTTTGGGGTCTGCTCCTGATGAGCCCCTTGCCCTTGGTGTGCCTGGAGACAGCACCACGACTGAGCTGTTCCAGCCCCTTCCCAGGGGTGGGAACTACAGGGACTAATCTGTAGTTACCCCAGGTCCTCTTTCTTGCCTTTCCTGCAGACGGGAGTGACATTTGCTCTCCTCCAGTCTTCAGCCACCTCTCCTGTTCCCAACAACTTCCCTAAGATGATGGAGAGCAGCCTAGTAATGACATCCCCCACCTCCCTCAGCACCCATGGGTGCATCCCATCAGGACCCATGGATTTATGGATGTCCAGACTCAAATCCTGATTTCAATTGCAGCTTGCTGGCTCATCTTTGGAAAAATGATCTTAAGAGATGTCAGTAAACAACACTAAAGCAACTTGAAATGTTTTCCTTTAGATACATTGTTTGGGAATGTCCCATAGCTTCCATCCACCTCACACACCCTGTGCCATACCTCAAACCCTTCCACTGGAAAATTGGGGTGCCTGAGCCTTTCTGAGCAGAGGCTGAGGGAGAACACTTTGTTGGGTTTTTTCCTGCATTTTTTTTAATTTGTGCACCCAGTTTTCCACACTGCTTGCCAGCTGCAGCTCTCCAAAAAGCATCATGGGAAGCAAAGCCCTGGGATGCACATGAAGTTTCTATCAGTCTTTGCTAAGGACATCTTACTCCAATGGAATAACTGGGATTTTGTCTGCCAGCACTGTTACGGCTCATGAGAAAAAGCAATGAATTTTATTTGTGTGGGGAAAAATTTTGTTAGAAGATTGGTGAAACTGACTCAAAGCCAAAAGCTATCAAACAACAAATTCAGAATCTGCACAGACAGACACAACCTCGTGTATCCCTCCCAAAATGTTGGGTATAAGTGGTGGCAGCTGCTCCCTGCCCTTGCAGGGCACCAGCAGCAGCTCAGGGGAGTGCAGCTCATCAGAATTCCTTCCCCAGCACAGCTCGAGGTGATGTGATGCCTGCTAAGTTGTCACCTATCACAAAGGTTATTTATGTTTAACAGGCTGGCTGAAAATCTAGCAAAGCCCAAAGAATGATGGAATCATGCTTGCTACAGCCATTTCCTCCTGACCTCCTGATCCCAAATGGACTTGGTCACACCTGTACCATGGTGGAACCTGTAAACACCATGGTCAAGAATCAGTTTTGAAGCCTTGTGAAACCTGGTCTGGTGGGAGGTGTCCCTGCTTATGCAGGGGGTTGGATTTTGATGATCTTTAAGGTCCCTTCCAACCCAAACCATTCTATGATTCTATGACTGCCAAAGAGAACTGACTGGAAGAGAACTATTGCCATCTCCAGGTACCTAATGGGCCTGGAGCCCATTCATGGTCTTCAACCAGGTGGTGGAACACGCTGTGTTGAGGTTGTATTAGATAAATGATTTTGTAGTTTTCATAGTATCAGGTTTGGATGTTTAAAAGAATGCCCAAAGAGAACCTGACTTTCAGAAAAACTCTAGCACCAAACCTCTGAAATTAAGACTTTTATGTGTCTCCAATCAGGAACTCAACCCTACTCATCATTCCTGATCATCCTGGCTAAGAGCAGGACTGGTTTCCAACCAGCAAGGAGGGTAACCAAAGCAAAAACTGAATTACTTTCTTCCAGCACAAGTAACTTTAAATCATTTAGTTTGAATCACAAGGAGTGAGAAGACTTCCAGAACAACAGCACCAAGCCAAACCCCAGCAGCATCCCAGCACACCCTGGCCAAGATGCACACAGAAATGCCCCCCCCTGCTTTGTGCACTGCAACCTCTTCCTCTTGTATTCCAGCAAAGCAGAACCTCAGTTTCCCCTAAGAGATAAAACCCAACCAAACCAACCCAACTTTATTTCTGGGCTCCCAAAGACAACCTTGTGCGGCGGGTTCATCGCCACCGGGTACCAATCCAGCAGAACAGACTGACTCAAACCTTTTGTTCATCTCCTTCCCCCCTCCACCTGTCAATGCAATGCAAGTTAAGAAAATTTCATATGCACTACATACATATCACAGTAAAAAATAAAGTATTTATGTTTTAAAAAAAGACTGAAGTGGGGCTGAGATGCCTTTGCTCCTAACACCAGCTCTGCGGGAGGTACGTTTCATACTCACAGGGTGAAAGGCCCTCGATATGCACAGGTGAGAATATATCTGAAAAATAAGCTATTTGGCTACCTATGTGTCAAGCTTCATGCTTTTATTCCAAAGTGAATGATGTTTTTTTTCCAGCTTAGAAGTTCAGGACTAATAAAGTAAGCGGCACAGAACACCCGGCTGGTGGATTCGGCACACAGCTCGCACACAAAAGCAGCCCCAGCTCTGGCACTGGGGCAAGCACAGGAGGGCTGGTGGTGGCCATCTGCTCTTCCCAGCCCCAACCTTGCTTCTGCAAGTGTCCCAACACCCACACCTCTATCAGCCCTGTGCACAGGGCTGGGAACAAGCTCAGCCCAGAGACCGCATCGCTCGGGGCAGCCCTGGGACTGCCACGGGCTTGGCAGGAGCAAAGTCCTCCAGCAGAAGGTCTGTGCTCCAGAGTCAAGGGGACACCTTCACCTGACCTTGCTCCCAGGCAGCCTGAACCACAGCCTGCTTCTCCAGACTCTTTTTACTCTCCTATCCCAAGGCAGTGGGATGTGTCCCCCCCCTCCAAAAAAAGGCAACCTCCCTGGTGTCCCCCTGCCCGGGCAGTACCAGGAGTCCTGTGCTGGGGCCGTGCCACTCTCCAATGTTGTCACTAGGTACAAAGTGCAAAAGTGTTGCTGTTCCTGCATCCATTAAAAACTTGAAAAACAAGAACAAACAGAAAAAGGATTTCCATAATAATCTGAAAATACATTAGTCTCCAAAAAACAAAACAAACAAACAAAGGCAGCGAACGCCTGGTAACCTGTTTGTGCTGTCCACTGCTCCCCTGCCTGCGTGGCAGCAGTCAGTCCAGGGATGCTTCTCCTCTGAGCTGCCAAACCACACGCTGCCACCTCCTTTGCATACTCTGCAGCCCAGCCAGGAGAAGGAGGAGGAGAAGGAGGAGGAGGAGGAGATCATCCAGGGAAGTTGAGTTTTGATGGCTCGGACAGAAGAGACCAATTGCTACCAGCCCCAGGCTCCTGCAGTGCACCATCAGTCTCCAGAGCAGAGAGAGCACGGAGCAGTTCCCTGGAAGGCAGAGACTTCCCATCCCTCCAGACAGTTCAGCAAGTCAGCTCCTTGGCCTCTGCCTTGGGACAACGTCAATGACTTTCCCTCCCACCCCCCCACGAAAAAAAAAAAAAACAAAACAACAAAAACCACGTAAAATAAAAAACCCTCCCTGCTTCATCCCATTTAAAGTGTTTGCATCTTTTCCTTCTATGAAATGTTTCTGATAAGGCTTTATTGCTATACAAAAGCGGTGCAAATGCTGCCCAAAGACAGCTCCATCAGGAACTTTGGTCACACGACTGTGGGACTCCTGTGCACTGTCCAAGTCCCAGCGTTAGACCTGCTACCTTTCTGAAGAGAAGCTGAATACTGTGTGCAATAACACTAAGAAAATAGGACTGAACCCCAAATACAAAACAAAACAAAAAAACGAGGGAGAGAGGGGAGGGGACAAGGAACTGAAATTAGGCAGAAGGCTTGCTTGGGAAGAACCCATCATTCCTGTGATGACTAACTGATCAATGCTACATTTAGACAATGCAAGTGTCTTTTCAGAACAGATTGTTGGTGTCAAAACTGCGTGTCTGGTCCTGAATGCCAGCTCTCTCATCAATGCAGCATTTATTAAAAAATAAAATTAAAATGGAAAAAAAAAATAATTGACAAATTGCATCACCAGGTAGCAGCCTGGCCTGGATCACACACGTCCCATTGCATCTGTTTCATCAAGCAGGGCCATTTAACGTGGCTTCAGCACAAGGCAAGACTTCTTCTTTCCTAAAGAGAAACCCAAAGCGTATCATTAGTGAAATGTCACTACTGGAATGTACTCACTCCTGAAGTTTACTTTCATCCTGGTTGGAAACTCTGCTCAGCAGTAGGAGCTGAGCCATCCTGCCTTGATTTCTGCTGCCTCTACCTGCTCAATCCTGGTTAGCTCCCTAATGAGAACCTTCCCCAACATCTCAAAATACTCCATTTAGAAATGAAGAGAAATGGAGGAGCCAGCTTTGACCAACTACACAACATCCATCAAGTGCCTGAACCAGAAGTTTGGAACATGACCATCAGAGCCCACCTGAAGGCTCCACCCTCAAGTTGCACCAGGGGAGGTTTTAGATTGGATTAGAAAGTTCTTCACTAACGGGGTGATTAACCACTGGCCCAGTGAGGTGCCTGAATCCCCACCCCTGGAGGAGCTTCAAAGCTGTGGGGATATTGGGTCTTGGTAGAGCTGGGTTAATGATTGGACTTGATGATCTTAAAGGACTTTTCCAAACTGAACAGTTCTGGGTGATTCAGTGTGACCACCCCCATGCAACCTCCACCATCACCCTGGGAGCTGGATGTGGGACTTTGTTGGAGCCACACCATCCACAGGGCTCAGCACATTCCTGCTGCAGACCTGCTGACTTGGCTTCACAGCTTGTGCCATGACAAGGACATGAATCACAAAAACACAGAATCATTTTTGTTGGAAAAGACCTTGGAGATCATGAAGTCCAACCACATCTCTACCACGCCTGCCACTAAAACATCCCTCAGTACCACAGCCACAGGACTTTGAAACCCTCCAAGGAGGGGAACTCCATCACTTACTGGAATTTGCTTCTTGAAACTTGCACCATAAAAACCACAGAATGGTTTCAGTTGGAAGAGACCTTAAAGATCATAGAGTTCCAACACCCAGTGCCATGGTCAGGGACCCCTCCCCCAGCCCAGGGGGCTCCAAGCCCCATCCAACCTTCAACACCTCCAGGGATGGGGCAGCCACAGCTTCTGGGGGCAACCTGGGCACCCAGGGGCTCAGCACCCTCAGCCCAACCAAAGAATTTCTCCCTCCCTGCCCAAGCTCTCCTCTCCATCTCCCCTCTCCCAGCTGGAAACCCTTCCCCCTCCAGGCTCCCAGCCCTCCAGGCCCTTGTCCCAAGTCCCTGCCCAGCTTTCCTGGAGCCCCTTCAGGCACTGGAAGGTGCTCTAAGGTCTCCCCATTGCAGCCTTCTCTTCTCCAGCCTCAACACCCCCAACTCTCTCAGCCTGGCTCCAGAGCAGAGCTGCTCCAGCCCTCCCAGCAGCTCCAGGGCCTCCTCTGCACTGGCTCCAACAGCTCCGTCTCCTTCTGCTGCTGGGGACCCCAGAGATGGGCATATTTCTATTTATTATTCATTACTCTTAAGCACTTCATTATTTTAATGAAAGAGGTGATCTGACAACACCTCAGGGAAACTGAAAGACGTGTAATATATTGCAGACACAGCTCTACAGAACCTGCAGTATAATGGACTGCAAGACAAGATGTTCTACTGGTGTAACTCTGACCACACACTAATGGCAGAATAACCTCATCCAGTGACATGGTAAGAAGTGACACTGCCTCAAGAAGTCCCCAGAAGCTGTGGCTGCCCCATCCCTGGAGGTGTTGAAGGTTGGATGGGGCTTGGAGCACTCTGGGCTGTGGGAGGTGTCCCTGACCATGCACCAGGGTTGGATCTTGATGACCTTTAAGGTCCCTTCCAATCCCAACCATCCTATGATTCTAAAAAAGCAATGCTCTGCCCCAGGCTCTGACATCTCACCTCTCTTTTGTGGCCGTTTCCGTGACAGTGGTGACCATAGCAGCTGTGTTCTGGTGCTCCTCTGGGTGCTGGGCCACATTGTTGAGGGGTTTGGATGCTTTTGTTGTCCCAATGTCAGTGATGGACAGCTTGTCAATCACCATGCAGTCTGCATCACTGTGGGGGAGAAGTCAAGATGTCAATGGGGCTTGAATTCCAACAGAGAAAAATCTATTCCTCCTCTTTCTCCTCCTCTCGTAGCACAGGCCACAACAATCCCACAAGGAAAAGGGAACTGAAAATAAATTGGAATGGAAAAGCTGGAAATAAACTGGAATTAAAATTAAAATCATCCTGGAGGCTGTTTCCTAAAAATCCACACGACACCAAGCAGCCATGAGGACAAGAAAGCCATTCCCATTTCCTGTAGCAAAACCCACCCCTGGAGCTCCCCACATATCCCTACCTGCACACCAGAACCTTCACCACCCTCTGCAACCACCACTGCTGCTCACTCTCCTGCAGATGAGCACAGAAAACAAATGGCTGAAGGATGCAAATGTGAAGTTGGCCAAGACTTTGCAAGGCTGGAAGGTCCAGAAGGGCAGTTTTATGGCTGGGAGCAATCAACCAGAAGCCTTGGAGGTACCTGGAGACTCAGCACCAGCACACACACCATGGAACAGCCTGGGCTGGAGGGGACCTCAAAGTCTTCTGGTCCAGCCTTGCATGGACAGCCCAGGTGAGTTCAGCTCTCCTGGAACTGCCCTCTGTTCCACCCCCCCCCCCCCCAAGAACATTTCCAAGCCCACTGCTCCATAAACAGCTGGTTCTCTGATCTCACACCTATGCTGCTCAACTCTGGATTTTTCCCAAATGGCACCTGTAGGCATCTAGAAAAGACTCAAGTACAGCCCTAAAACTCTGAGAAGAAAAAAAGTTGATTGGATGCTCATGAGTTGTACCTCCAGAAGTCAAACACAGTTGAATTAACTTGCTTTTGGTGATAAAGAGAATCATAGATTTGTTTGGTTGGGACAAATCAAAACTGGAATCAAAGCTGTCTCTCCAACATTCCCCCAACATTTCCCCTTCCTGGGAGGCTCGGGATGGGAAGGGCAAGATCTTGGGAGGGGACAGAGCCAGGACAGCTGACCTGAGAGATGTTCACCCCATGATGTCTGCTCAGCAGTAAAAGCTCCGAGGAAGGAGGTGCAGGAGCACAGGTACTGAAGCTGGGAAGTGGGTGGACATCATCTGATGATGGGAAGCAGAGAACAAATCTTTTGTTTACCTTTGCTAGAGGGGATTATGGTTGGATTTGATGAGCTTAAAGGTCTTTTCCAACATAAGTTATTCTGTGATTCGACTCTGAGCATTCTTTGCTTTTGCTTTAGTAAACTTGCCTTTATCTTGAAAAAAAACAAACTGCAACAGCAGCCAGGGAGAGAAGAACAGGAGAGAAACAACCCTGCAGACACCAGGGTCAGTGAAGGAGTGGGAGACGATGCTCCAGGCAGCACAGCAGAGATTCCCCTACAGCCTGTGGTGAAGACCATGGTGAGGAAGGCTGTGCCCCTGCATGGAGGACCATGGTGGAACAGATACCCACATTTCCAACCAGAAAGGTTTCTTCCCTTAACAACTTTATTTTTTTGCCTTCTAAGGCAGAGGACAAGCCTGCATGTAAATGATCTTCCTCACAGATCTCCCGAGTCCCAGTTCCAAGAATTATTTCTTTTCCATATTTCAGGAAACAAGCCAAAAAAACTGGAAGGCAGCTGAGGAGGATGGAGCTGGCACCCTGCCAGCAGCTGCCTGTCCATGCAGATGAGGTTCATGCACAGAATCCCAGTCTGGTAATTAAACCATCTAACAGATTTTGAGATCAAGCTTCTATTTCTGTATCTGCTTTTCTGTCAGCTCTTGAAAGAAAAAAAAACCCAACACATTAAAAATGAGGAATAATGAGATCAAAACATTTCTCTTCCTAAAGGCTACGATGCTCTTGAGAAGGAATACCACGAGTACAGGAATATAAAAAAAAAGTGCAAAGGGCAGATGAGACAGCAGGGAACTCAATTGGGTCTTTAGAAAATGACCTCTCACATGAGAAACCAGAGCTGGGGACACTTCAATGGCTCAGAGATAAATTCCTCCAATTCCATCACTAACAGTTCCATGTCAGCAGGGTGCTGGTGCTGGGAAGTCCTGAGGTCACACGCAGAAATTTCTCTCCTCAGCAGGCTCATGGAACAGAAACACTGCACACCTAAACCTCTGCAGAAGGACACTAACAAGGTAAGAGGAACCAAGGTCCCCTCTGGAATATTGTGTCCAGCTCCTCAGAAGGACAGGGAACTGCTGGAGAAAGTCCAGAGCTGGGCCACCAAAATGATGGAGGGAGTGGAAGATCTCCTGGTGAGGAGAGGCTGAGGGAGCCTCTGCAGCTTGGAGAGGAGACTGAGGGGTGATAGTTGGTGAGTTCAGCTCATGAAGGTTGGACCAAGCCCAGGCAGAAGGGCAACCCTGGCATCAAGAGGAGTGTGGCCAGCAGCTCAAGAGAGGGGATTCTGCCCCCTGCTCTGCTCTTGGGAGACCCCCACCTCCAATCCTGCCTCCAGCTCTGGGGTCCCCAGCAGAAGAAGGACATGGAGCTGTTGGAAGGAGTCCAGGGGAGGCCACAAAGATGATCCAGGGCTGGAGCAGCTCTGCTCCCAGGAGAGGCTGAGGAGAAACTGGGATTGTTCAGACTCCAGGGGGACCTTAGAGCTGCCCCCCAGTCCCTGAAGGGGAAACTGAATGGTTTGAAACTGAAGCAGAAGAGGTTCAGGCTGGATGTGAGGAAGAAGTTCTTCAGGAGGAGGGTGCTGAGCCTCTGGAACAGATTGCCCAGAGAAGTTGTGGCTGCCCCCTCCCTGGAGGTGTTCAAGGCCAGGTTGGATGAGGCTTGGAGCAACCTGGGCTGGAGGAGAGGTGTCCCTGCCCATGGCAGGGGGGGTTGGAGGGGATGAGCTCTGAGCTCCCTTCCCACCTCAGCCATTCTGTGATTCTATGAACTCCATTAACTGCGTAGAGAAAAATGTGCCAAAAGGATACCAGGGACTCCTCAGCTTTCGCTACACACCATATAATTTGTTTAAATAGGAAATACTCTACAGCCTCACTCCAGACCTCAGGTGGTACAAACTGGTGGTTCACTCTTTTTTGTTCTAACACCCAAATTCTGCAAACACAAAGCTGCCTCGAGCTAACAACACATTTGGTTTCCTTGAAGTGCAATCTCTTCTTAGAAAAACAGGACTGAACAAAGTTCACCATTTTTCCTAATTACCATTGAATCACTCTACACCAAAACTGGTACCTGGTTACAACAGTGATTCACTGTTCTATTTATAATATGGAAATGGTAGGAGCTCACTTAGCTGTTGATAACAATTCAGTTCTCCTGCAGATTCCCACCAGCTTTAGGGAGAAAATAGTTTAGCAAAACATTTTTTTAAGGCCTCTCTGGCCCAGGCTCATGATGCCCATCACGACAGGAGAACACATCATGCTCTGCTCTGAAAGCCTCTCACAAGACAAGTGAAGCTGCAGCAGCTTTGTTGGTGGTTCAGCTGCACCAAAGTGACCCAGAATTGTAACACAGGATTGAAACCCAGATGCTGGAGCACCTGGAGCAGCCCTAAGTGCAACACTGATCTACATCTTCTTGCCAAAGAAACATTAAAAATTCAGGCTGTGGAAGCAAGTGATTGAAGAACTTTATGTGTTTCAGGAAAGAAGGATTTGATAGTGAATGAAAGAGCCTTGGAGCCGAGTTCCACCCACCTCAGAAGCTCCTGTGATATGCTTTACACATCCTCTACTCTCTTTGGTAAAGAAATAGTATGACAGACAACAAAACATGGTGAAGACACGCCAGGAAAAACACAGTGGTACTCTAAAGAAAGATGCAAGAGGTGTATAAAAGTGTACCTAAACACAAATCTCATGCTGAGCCCACATCCAGCCCTTAAAAACCAACTGAGAAACAAGGCAAGAGATGCAGCCACACTCCTGCTTCCCATGGGCAATGGCTTGTTGGCTGCTCCTCAGACAAAGTCACACAGCATGGGAGAGCTGGCACCCCAATGCACATGCAAGCTTCATGAAAATGGACAGGGGTTATGTCAGCTCAGAAGGTCCCATCCATGCCAATTATTTGCATTAGGTGTCCACCTTTGACTGGGAAAGCTGAGATGGGACCTGCTCGGATCAGTCACTATGTTTTTTTTTTCAGAATGAAGGGAGCCAAATTATAGAGGGTGCTGGACTCATGCCCCATGCCCCGTTCCCACAGCATGCTCCTTCCCCCCCCCATCTGCTCAAAGCCTCCCA
This sequence comes from Phaethornis superciliosus, assembly GCA_023637945.1. Taxonomy (NCBI): domain Eukaryota; kingdom Metazoa; phylum Chordata; class Aves; order Apodiformes; family Trochilidae; genus Phaethornis; species Phaethornis superciliosus. The sequence goes on from JAJQWJ010000001.1 coordinate 578,272, forward strand.
GCAGTTCCATGCAGGTCAGCAGCAAAAGGAGACACAAGGCAGAGCAGAGCTGCTCCTGGTGCTCCTCCCTGCAAACTCCAACCCCATGCAGGGCAGCAGGCACAGGAGAGGCAAACGTGTCCCAGAATGGGAGAGCTCAAAACATCCACTGTGACAACGTCACTCCACTCAGCTGGGGACACTGCAGAATTATTTTCTCTGCTGGGGCTAAGAGGATGCTGCACCCAAACTCCTCACACAGTGACAGCCAAGGGTCCCCCTGTGCCAGCTCCTGCCCGGACCCTGGGGTCCCAGCACCCTGCAGACCCCAGCCCCATGCCCAGAGCCACAGGGGAACCCTGGCAACTCAGGGAACACTGTTGATAGAATGAATGTGAAGAACCTTCACACCACAACTATGTAAGATCAGAAACAAGAGGTTCTACAGAAACCATTACGCAGAAATTGTAGAATTGTGTTCAGGTTTGGGCCCCTCAGGAGCAGAAGGAGATTGAGGGGCTGAAGAGTGTCCAGAGAAGGGAATGGAGCTGGGAATGGGGCTGGAGAGCAAGGAGAAGGTCTGGAGAAGTTGTGAGGAACATCTGAGGGCCCTGGGGGTGTTGATCCTGGAGCAGAGGAGGCTGAGGGGAGACCTTCTGGCTCTCTGACACCCCCTGAGAGGAGGTTGGAGCCAGGGGGGGTCGGGCTCTGCTCCCAAGGAAGAAGGGATGGGACAAGAGGAACTTTTGGCACAACTCAAGTTGTGCCAGGGGAGGTTTAGGTTGGAGCTGGGGAAGAATTTCTCCCTGGCAAGGGTTGTCAGGGCCTGGCCCAGGCTGCCCAGGGCAGGGCTGGAGTCCCCATCATCCCTGGAGGGGTTTCAGACCCTGGGGATGTGGTGCTGAGGGACAGGGGGTGGGGGTGGCCCTGGCAGTAAGGGGGCAACAGTTGGTGTCCATGACCTTACAAACCTTTTCCAATTAAAATGAGTCAGTGATTCCATGAAATTTCTACAAAATGCACTAATTCCTAATGCTGTCTGATTTTCACCTCAGTTCTAAGGGAACTGCTCTGGGATCTACAGTGTCTGCCCCCAAAGCTGCTGGGAACACTAGAGGGGAGTTGGTATCATTTTCAACAAAGAGCAAGTATCATCCTTCAGAAGGACTCCAGCCTCTACTCTCAATTTTCTTTTTCAGCTGCTAACCCAAGCTACTTGGGTGAGGAAGCTCTAAAGAGAAGGGGACTGTGAACATATTCAACTATTTAAAAACAAAAACAAACAAAAACAACAAAAAAGGAAAGGATTAGAAGGGAAAAAAGCATTTCAGGTGAAGTTAATAAACTGAAAGAGAAATTAAAAGTTACAAACATCCCCAGACTATTAGCACCATACACAGCAAAAGTTGGATTATTTTTAATTATTTCTTTTTTTACATGCAGCTCTTCTCTTATGGAGCTGCTCAGAAACCTCAGCAGCCAAGCTTCTCAGACAGCTTCTGAAAACCATGAAGAAGAAATGCAAAAGCTCAGGTTAGTGTCAGACAAAATGGGAGCAGAGGGATGGAAAGGCAGAGTCACTGCTCCCAGGGACACACTTTGTGCACAAGCCCCACGCTCCCCTCTGCCCAGAGCACTCGCATCTCCCCCTCTCCCTCTGCCACCACTCCTGCAACTTCAGCAAAGCTTTGCTCAGATTTTTAGACCTCTGTAGCTCACACGTGCTCTGAACAGCTTTGAGCAGGCTCAGCAAACACTGCCAGCAGCTACACCTCTCTGGCTGCCCACTAACAGCTGGAATATTGCTACGTTTTTCTGGCAAAAACTACGGTCTGGGCACATGTCCTCGCCTGCTTAAGAGAGGCAGAAAACTTTCCAAACTGGTTCAAATGGCATTGTTGATTAAAACAGTTTAAAACAGATTAAAACAGAGCGCATGTTGTAATGACAACTATTTTAAAATACCACCCAGCTTATAGTTCTGAAAGCCTTCAGTCTCTGGAGGCTGCAGGTACATGCTGGGCTGCATCTCCTGAGGCCAGGACAGCTTTTTCTGCTCATCTTCTCTGTTTGACACACTCCTTGTCAAATGAAACACTTTGACATGCCTCTTGCAGTGATTTTTTTCTTTTTTTGCGTCTGATCTCATTCAGAAATTAGAGCAAAGTCTTGCCAGCTTGCACAGTGACTGGGAAAAGTCATTTCAATGGATGAATTCTAGAAAGTAAAGCCCCATGGTTTAAAACAGAAAGCAAATGCTGGGAGAAAGGAAGGTTTTGTTAAAAGAAAAAAAAAAAAGCAGCCTGTGGAAAATAAACCAGCCGTTGCTTTATGGAATATTAAAGCAAACAAGTGAAGCATTTGTTAGTGCTGTTTCAAGAACATCTCAGGAGACTTGACCACTACCCCACCACACACGAGCAGCAGCCCAGGAGCCTCTGGCAAAGTGAAGTCAGTGAGGCTTTCCTAAAGGTGTCCTGACCAGAGTATCAACTTCCCTTTTAAAGCAGTGAAAAAAAAAGAAAAAATCCTCTTTGCAGGAAGAGCTCACCAAGAGGTGGAATGGCAGAAGCTCAAGGACACAAAGCCTGAAGTTCCTGAATCCCCTGTTTGGTTTTTTGATGGCTCAGTGCCTCGGCTGTGCGTGTACTTAGATTGCTCACAACCTCCAAAACCAGGTTTTCCAATTAGAATTTCTAGGATTTGTTGTAGGTTGTTGTGAAAAGATGAGCTCACCCAGTCCAATGGTCCTACAGCTTTTTTTTTTTTTTTTTTGCAGCCCAGTAACTAACGGGAGAAACTACTTGTCAGGTGGATGTTTGGAACCCTGAGAAGGTCACGGTCATACGTACCCTCTGACTGCAGGTCTAAATACTCTGAGCAATACCCACAGCAAGAGAGAAAGGCAGCAAGAGAGGCAGAAAGAAAGAAAGGAAAAAGAAAAAAAGAAAAAAAAAGAAAACAGTAAAGATTGTTGAAAAAACAGACAAAAGTTAACTTTGCAAATGTATCCTCAAGCTGTGTTCCTGACAGGAGAATATGCAGCAATGTCTTACAAGCAGTTTCAAAGAGCAGAGTCACTGAACATGGCATTTCCCACATTAAATTCATATCAATATAGAAAAAAATGCAGAACATTTGATCCACTGCAAAAAAGCATCTTTCTCAAGGCTAACAGACACGTTCTGAGGTTCTCAAAAAGCAAGATTTGGCAAGACTGGAAGCTCTTCACTGCAAAACTACTTTTTTTTTTTTTTTTTTTTTTTTTTTACAAAAATCTCCCACATAGAATTAGAGGTGGGAAAAAGAAAGTTTGCTAAATCGACTCAAATCAGAGAAGTTAGCTAGATAAAACAGAAACACCTTCTCTGTGCATGATGTTTAAATTACTACTAACAATACTGGCTTCTGCCACAAGGCACATCTTGCCACGGCAGGCAAGGACAAACCATAACTTGGCAGAGTTTAAGGGCAGGCAGAGACATCAGCAGTTAAGGTGATGATTATGGAGGGTATCAGGCTATAACATCTGGAGGTGGGTACTGGAACATCTGGAGCTTTCATGCCCCTAGTGATGGTAGGACCAGCAGCTCCCATGTATCTCCAAAGAGCATGTGAGGTCTCCACTGTAGGTTCCTGTCTTGCAGGGAGGGGAAAAACAGTACAAAAATCAGAATGTGGTTTGGTGACAGTTTAGCACTTCTGGGCAAGTGCTTGTAGAAACTCCTCAAGAAGCAGAGATTCAATCTGAAAAGTTCTTAAACCTTTAGTACAGTTCATTTCCTTGGAACCATTATGGAACGTGATAAGAAATTAATATATTCACTACTGGCTGTTTGATCTTAACTGCATCAGTTCCAGCAGATTGGTTCAGGAGAGCAAATACCAGGATACCAGCAAGTTCCCATGATCATGACTGTTCCCACTGGTATGGGAATTCATCCACTGAGAGAGACCTGGCCACTGAACAGCCCTGGAGCACCTGAAATCACCACCTATGCAACAGGTTTCTGTCTTCCCATAGCTGCTCTTTTGATTTTTGGCTACAATCAGGATTTGGGGAAAGCTACAGACACCTCTAAAGTGGAGACTGTGGTTATTCAAGTATTTGCTTTCTTTGCCAAAATGGAATTATTTCTGTAGGACTGCAGGTGTGCAAAACCAAGCAGGTTCTGGCAGCCTTGTCCTCACTGCAAGTGCTCTTTTTTAGAGAGAAAACCCCATTGCAAATCACACTGCCTGAAACAGCAGCAAAGCCCACAATACCCCACCAGACAAATTAGGAAAAAAAATCCCTTACCTGCTATGGAGGGAAGACATAAGAGCACAGCAAGTAAGATTTACACTGCTGCTGGGAGTTAGGACACAGTTCCATGGGCTGTGCTACTCTACTCCCAGGCACTATGCATTCAGGGAGGAACAACATCTGGAGCAGAGCTTGGTTTAGCTCCAGTGGATTTAATTAGACACCCTCCACGTGCAATGACAGCTGGGGAAGGAGATGTTTTTAGCTGTTTTTAGCACAGCAGGTGGGATAATTCACTCTTGCACAGTTGGTGAAGCCAATCCCCTTGGCCATGCCACCCCTCTGCCAACAAACTCCATTTATCAAAACAGCTTTCCAGCTGCAAGCAGGGCAAGCAGAAGCATCTCAGGCATCTCACTCATTTCAAGTATGAAGAGTAAAGGCCATGTGAGGTGGACACCAAAAATAAAAGAGTCAGGTTATTAAAAACTCAAATCAGTGCTGTGCTTAACCAAACGTAACTCTGGTTAACTGCCCCCCATAATTTCAGCTAGTTCTGTGTTTAGTTTCCTAAACCACTGCTTTTTAACCAGTAGGTAGTTGCTGGAGTACACACAGATGCCAAGCAGCTCATGTTGACTATCCAAAAAAGTCACATAACCACAGTATTATAAAATATCAATACCTGTTCCTGAGCCAGCTGCATAAAATCCAGGGACTTCAACTAATTAAATCACACCCTACCAACTTGGAAGGAATGTGAGGAAAAAACCCAAGTATCTTAAAACTGGGCAATAATTCTGGATGGACCAAAATGACAGATTTCAAAAAACAGCTTCCCCTCTCCAGTGACCAGAGCAGAATAGATCTTAGCACAAGCCATTCCAACCAAACCACTGCCCAGAAGCAACAAATCTCAGGCTCTCTGTATCTATTCCTGGCATTCTGCAGTTTTCAATCATTGTCTATAATGTAATACTTTGACAGTGAGTGGAAAACAACAGCTTGAGTCATTTCCATCTTCCCCTGCAAGACTACACACTGGTTTCATGTCAGACCTTGCACTGTCCATCACGTGAGGCTTTGCTTCACTCCTTTGCTCTTGACTTTTTTGTTAAGGGCACATAGTGATAGGATAAGGGGGAATGGCTTGAAACCAGAAGAGGGGAGATTGAGATTGGATCTTGGGAGGAAATTCTTCACTATGAGGGTGCTGAGCCCCTGGTTGCCCAGGTTGCCCCCAGAAGCTGTGGCTGCCCCATCCCTGGAGGTGTTGAAGGTTGGATGGGGCTTGGAGCCCCCTGGGCTGGGGGAGGGGTCCCTGAGCATGGCAGGGGTGGCACTGGGGGGGATTTAAGTCTGGGACCAGTCTGGGACTCTGCATGATCTGACCTGACATCCCACGAGCCCAGTAAATGCTTCTGGCACGTGGCTCAGTGGCTAAAATGAGCCACAAACAACCCTTCAAATAAACCTGTTGTCAATATTTGCTTTAAACAAAAGTCCTGTGACAAGAAAGCTGTATGACCCACTCACACAGGAACCAGGATGTCTTCAAGAGAACACCAACCCCCAGCGACAGACAGGGCTAAAAGCAGAGCAGGAGCCCAGCCCAGGGAGATTCCTTCCTCACCTGGTGAAAACAGCCTTCTCCTTCTTAGCATCCATGGTCAGCTTGATGGTTTCCTGGCCTGAGCCCGTGCTGATGGTTTCTGTGACAGTATCAGCTTTCTCCTCCTCCTCCTCGCTGTCGGAGCCCCCGGAGGAGCTGCTGTCTGAGGCCACCAGCGGGGCCTTCCTGGTGACACAGACATTCCAGACGCAGGGAGAGGCAGTGCTGGCTGGGAGAGCAAAGCATCCACAGGGCAAAATTAACAAAACCCCGGGAACAGCTCCCCAGGCACACCCTGAGTAAGCAGGCTGCTATACAACAGAGCAGTTGCAACTTCTGCCAGTTTTGGGGGTGACAGTTTCTGTGCAGGATTATTGCTTTGCAAGAAAGGGAAAAAAAAAATCCAACTCCACAAATCACATTCTCCACCTGCCACTTCATGTCTGTGGTTAATGCACACAGCAGAGGAGCCTAATTTTCTGCACTTGTTGAGTGTTGCAAACTCTGAACAGAGGGGCCCTGGTGACTGTCACCCAGCTCTGAGAACTTGCTGTGGGGTGATTAAAGCAGTGACACTTTGCTCTACCAAAAGGAGGAGGGAATGAGATCAGACTGAGCCAACCAACTGGGCAGGCACAATTACCAACAGTGTCACTGACCCAGCCTTCCAAGTGACTTTATAATCAAGCAGATAGTTAAAACAGGACTTCTTCATTTGTCCCTGTGGCATCAGCTGTCACTAACTTAAATTTCATCCTTTTCTTTCTGAATAATATTATCCCAACAAAACCCCAGGATTTCTGAGTTACTATTTCCAGAGGTTAATCACTGTATGAAACGTAAGGTCAGGCAAATGACACTGGAGGGAAGCTCTCCCTGGCAGACTTGGTTTGCATGCAGAGCTTCAAACAGCTTAAAGAAACCATCTGGTTTGTCTCACAACATTCTCACTTACAGTTTTTGTCTTGACTCTGCTTCGAGCTTCCATCTGAAACGTTGCTTTCTGTGTCAGCAGGAGAACTGCACCGTGGGCCTGATTCTGAGCTGAAGTAGAAGGGAAAAAAACTTGAGAGTGAAGTACTGGTTGTGCTTCCAAATATCCTCAGGAGGAGAAACTATTAGGGCTTACTCTTTCTCTACATAAATATTTTAACTTCTAAAAAACTTACTAATTATTTTATAGTCCCAGTGTAGCAGCAGTGATGGTGCACAAAGCATTTCTGTGTGATAAGACATGAATGCTACAGCAATTAGAAACACTCGATGGCAAAGGGAAGGACAAAGCCCTGATCCAGAATACCCAGACAAGATTAAAAAACAAAAGGAGTAAGAAGGGAAAGGAAGAAAAGACTGCAGTCAATGCATGCCAGCAAACCAGATTTCCAATACTCATCCATCTAAAAGTTACAAAGAAACTGAAGGAAGGTGTGCCTCCTTACCAGCAGAAGGGCTGGAAGTCTGTAAACTTTGCCCATCCTTTCTCCTCCGGCGTGGGGTTCTCCGGGGCTGCTGAATCCCAGACACTTGATCCAACATCCATGGCAACACAGGGAGTGGGGGGCTTGGAGCTGACGGGCTCAAACACAGCTGTCCACCCAGCCCCTGGGGACACACAACCAAGGCATGGAACCCCTCTGAGTTTTCAGACTCTTTGGCCACCCCAATGATACCCCAAAGTGATCCCAGAGACAACACAAGACCATCCAGAGGCACTCCACAAATCTCCAGGAACCACCACTTACAGACAAGCAGCCTGGAAATCCCTCTCCTGATAAACACAAGTGGCAGCCACAGGTGAAAAGCATCTATTAAAAAAAATTACATTTTGGATATCTTCCTTCTCTGAGCCAGTAATTTTCAGCTGAACTCCAAGAACCTGAGTTTCCTGAAAAGCCAAGTGCCAGGGCTGTCAACCATTTCAGCTCACTGACAGTTTAATCTTGGCAATTACATGCAAGGAATTCACATACAGATTAAAAATGTTTGAGATAATTGAAGTGATCCCGAGCAAAATTAAGACTGTAATTTTTTTTATATTCCTAGACTACTCCTTATTCAATAAAATACACTTCTTACAAATCACACATTTTTTTAAAAGCATTTTCCATTACCTTTCCTCGAGAAAAATGATTGCAGAGGTCTTGTGAAAACTGATCTGCATGAAACAAACCTGACAGCAGACACCCACTAAGGCTACAAGTGAACTAAAATTTGAACCAAAGTCTCTAGAAGGGCAACTGAACTGCTGTAGGTTAGCCACAGGTTGCCATCTGTGGTGTTTACACTGGTATTTCTCAGTAAGAACAGAAACTACAGAATGGTTTGGTTTGAAAGGGACCTTAAGGACCACCCAGTGCCCCCCCTGCCATTATCAGGGACCCCTCCCCCAGCCCAGGGGGCTCCAAGCCCCATCCAACCTTCAACACCTCCAGGGATGGGGCAGCCACAGCTTCTGGGGGCAACCTGGGCACCCAGGGGCTCAGCCCCCTCACCCCAACCAAAAAATTTCTCCCTGCCCAAGCTCTCCTCTCCATCTCCCCTCTCCCAGCTGGAAACCCTTCCCCCTCCAGGCTCCCAGCCCTCCAGGCCCTTGTCCCAAGTCCCTGCCCAGCTTTCCTGGAGCCCCTTCAGGACCTGGAAGGTGCTCTAAGGTCTCCCCATTGCAGCCTTCTCTTCTCCAGCCTCAACACCCCCAACTCTCTCAGCCTGGCTCCAGAGCAGAGCTGCTCCAGCCCTCCCAGCAGCTCCAGGGCCTCCTCTGCACTGGCTCCAACAGCTCCGTCTCCTTCTGCTGCTGGGGACCCCAGAGCTGGACACAGCTTTACCCCAGGGGGGTCTCCTCAGAGCAGAGGGGACAATCCCCTCCCTGGCCCTACTGCTCACACTGCTTTTGCAATCTGACACTACCACTGGGGTGTGGAGAGCTATCACTGGATTAAATGTGCATTGTGCTCACCCTTAAGAGTCCACAGACATCACCTCACAAATGTAATGTTTTAAAACTGAAAACGTTTGTACCAAACAGGGAACAACCATTGCCCTTTCTGTTCCTTTATTTGGGTTGACTGAATTTGCTCTGCTGACAGCACTGGGAGTCTCAAGAACTTCCACAGCACCATTTGCATCGTGAGCTGGGAAATGGGTCCCTCTGCAGCAGTGTCTGCCTCTGGCACTGGTACAAATGGGTTTGCAACACACCAAGTGAAGCTAAGCAGGCAATTAGGCAGGACAGGAAAATACATGGAGCAGGGAGATACTTGGCAAGGGGATGAGCAAAACTTTTATGATATAATGTAAGGAGTTCATGTCATAATCCTCCACTAATGCCTTCTTCGTCAGTATTAGTACTACAAGACTATTATACAACACAGTAGTATTATTCTTGTACTTGCACCTGGGTGGCTGTCTAAGCACAACTGACGCAGCTCTTTGCTACTCCACAGAACCTGGGCAGGGCTCAATCTCAGATTTCAGAGACAAAAAAATGGAGACTGAAATTCCCATTTCTCATCCACAAAGGTGGAAATAAATTGGTTCAGATTTGATATCAGGAAAAATTTCTTTACTGAAAGACTGGTCAGGCCCTGGCCCAGGCTGCTCAGGGCAGTGGTGGAGTCAGCATCCTTGGAAGGGTTCAAAAATGTGTGTATGTGGCACTTGAGGACATGGTTTAGTGGGCATGGTGGTGCTGGGTTGGTGGGTGGAGCTGAGGATCTTGGAGGTCCTCATCAAAAGGATTCCATGATTTTTTTATTCTGTAATTACAGACTAGCCACAGAAACCCAGCAACGTGCAGAGAAGTCACAGTCCTTATTTCAAACAAGGGGTGGTGCTGGTTTTACCTTCAGAGGAGTCAGAGTCTTTCTGCTCAGGGGTATTACTCTTGCTGCTGGTTGCTGAGGAAGGAGGTGGCTGCTGTTCCGTTTCCTCCTCTTCTTCAGAGTCCACGCTGCCATCATGATCCCCATTCTCAAGATCACTTTTGGATGAACTCTCTGAGGTCTGAGATGCTCCAAATCTAAATGACAAAATGCAGGATGAAAAATAAAAACCTTTCACAGCAGCCAGTTCATCCCTCACCTATCTCCTCCCTGCTCCGTGGAGAAAACCCAAACAGTGCCATGACCCAGAGATGCTGAACACCTTCTGGAGGGATTATTTCCCCAAGAGACACAGAGCTTAGACAGGGAACAGCAGGCACTGCTCTGGATACTTCCACTAATGTCCCCAAGAGCTTTCCTTGTCAAAATGCATCTGCAGGGTTTTAATGGAAAATAGGTTACAGTGACACACTCAGGCAGGAGATTGATCCGAGCGGGCAAAAGAGCAGCAGAGGAGGGGAAGAGCCATGTGGGATCAGTCCTGTGCATCAAGAAGACAGCCCGGATATTGATGGACAGAAACACCATGGTCTTGGCCATTTTCCCTGTCTCATTTGATCATATTTTCAGACATAGAACCTCAGGAGGAACTTTATCTGGTAATTGGCTGTGTCAAAAGGATGAGAAACGGGAGCTGGTTTGCAGTGACAGAGATGCAGCAGGGGAGGTCACTCCTTCACACCCAAAACATCCCTTTCCTTCTGCTGACACCACAGAAGAACATTCTGTGGACTGTCTTCAGACTTAAAATTCTTTCAAGCTCCTCCTCTTCAAATATGAGGAAAGGAGGAAGTTTGAAATATTTCAAACTAAGGGTGGAGCTTTAAAAATATCTTCAATGAGAGGGTGGGTAATCAGGTTTCCCATCAGGAGTGCATTCCCTCAACCTGGAGCATGGTTTCACATTCAGGACGTCTCTTTTTGCAGAAGTGTGACTGGCTTATGTCAGAAAAAGGCCTCACAGCACATAAACCACAGAATGATAGAATGGCTGAGGTGGGAAGGGAGCTCAGAGCTCATCTCCTCCCAGCTCCCTGCCATGGCCAGGGACACCTCTCCTCCAGCCCAGGTTGCTCCAAGCCTCATCCAACCTGGCCTTGAACACCTCCAGGGAGGGGGCAGCCACAACTTCTCTGGGCAATCTGTTCCAGAGTCTCAGCACCCTCCTGCTGAAGAACTTCTTCCTAAGATCCAGTATGAACCTCTTCTGCTTCAGTTTAAAAGCATTTCCCCCTGTCCTATTGCTGGACACTCTTCTGAAAAGTCCCTCTGCAACCTTCCTGTAGGTTCCCTTAATAAGTTACAAACTATTAAACATGCACTTAACTGAAATATACAGTTCCATGGCATTTGGGGGGTGGTAAATGTATCATCAATCTTTTGTTTTCAAACATCTTACCGTGTTCTTGATTTAACTTGGGTTGCATAGGTTATCTCCTTCTCTTCCCAGATATCTTCTTCCTCCTCATTATCATCAAACTGCTGGATCCGCTCGTTGCAGCAGGCTTCAAAGAGGGAAGCATTGGGCTACAATATTAAAAGAAAATAAAATTTCATTCATTCTTCAGAGACAGAAACAAGAACATCAATGATATGGAAGTTCACAGAACAGCATCTGTACACAACTGAAACCATGAAGGTGTCTGCACTTCCTTCATCTTCAGTCCCAAGCTGAGTGACAAACCATGTTCAGCTTTGGAAAAGTAATAACAGCAGAATGTGTTCAGGAGCAGCAAGCCCAGGACAGATCAGTGTGTGCCCAGGTGGCCAAGGTGGCCACCAGCATCCTGGCTGGGACCAGCAGTGGGGTGGGCAGCAGGAGCAGGGCAGGGATCATCCCCTGTGCTGGGCACTGCTGAGGCTGCACCCCCAATCCTGGGGTCACTTCTGGGCCCCTCAGGAGCAGAAGGAGGTGGAGGGGCTGGAGAGTGTCCAGAGAAGGGAATGGAGCTGGGGAAGGGGCTGGAGAGCAAGGAGAAGTTGTGAGGAGCATCTGAGGGCCCTGGGGGTGTTGATCCTGGAGCAGAGGAGGCTGAGGGGAGACCTTCTGGCTCTCTGACACCACCTGAGAGGAGGTTGGAGCCAGGGGGGGTCGGGCTCTGCTCCCAAGGAAGAAGGGATGGGACAAGAGGAACTTTTGGCACAACTCAAGTTGTGCCAGGGGAGGTTTAGGTTGGAGCTGGGGAAGAATTTCTCCCTGGCAAGGGTTGTCAGGGCCTGGCCCAGGCTGCCCAGGGCAGGGCTGGAGTCCCCTGCATCCCTGGAAACTCAGGTTTCATTTACCAAAATAACTTATCAAATATTTTTTTCCTTTCCAAATTGTAACAGATAATTTGAATGAGAACCAAGTTGCTGGAATCTGTCCTACAAAATACCCCAAAGCCCACTTACACTGTCATCGTCAGCATCAATGTTGAAGTTGATCTCTGCAATCCTGTCAAAGGGAGCACTGCAAAAAATGAAAAAAAAGAAATGTCAGTGATGGCACAGACGAGGAAAGGAATTTTGGAGGCCCAGGAGAGGACAACTAACCATGGAGACATTGTCTGAGACCACTCAATGCCTTCTGCAGGCCTTCTCCTGGCTCTGGGATGGAAGATCATTTTGTATTTTAAAATATTTGAAAAAAATATATAGGATTTTCACACTTAGGTTTTGATTCACCACCTCAGTGAACACCTTTTTCATCATCTTGTTAGTATTTTGAAGCTTCATGGCAATGCCTGGCTGTTATTTTGCAGCTCTTGTGGTGCCTATGGACCACAAAGGTCTCTCTAGCTGAACCAAATATTACTGAAAAAAAGCAAACAATCAACACAGTTCATAATTAATTGATAAGAGAAGGAGCTGCACCCAACTGCTCCAGGATTCCAGTCCTGTTTTCACCCAAGAATTCCATTGGGTTCCTCAGCACAAGACAAGACCTGGACAGACCCAAACCCTGCAGGGTGGGTGTGCACCCAAAATGAGCCAGCGGGGACTGTCCCTGTCTGCTGCCACATAACCACAGGAACCTCAGGGAGCCTTAGGGGGCTCAACATCCCCAGGGCATTAACAGACATGAACACTGCAAAAATTGTTAAATAAACCCAATTCCTGGCTGGGCTCTAGGAGTGCTGTCAGAACAGCAGAGGGTGCTGCAGGCCAGCAAGCTCCAACCTCCCAGCACAGCCCGGCTCTGCCAGGATTTTTTCACCCTATCTGTGCATCGTTGAAAGAAAATAAAACTGTCAACATGTAAAACAACCGTTGAGTTAGGAAAAATTATTGTCATGCAAATCACCAGGATATTCACATGTGATTAGTATGTCTTAAATATTCAAACTGAGATCTGCAACAGTTCTCAACTGCTGGAGAAGACAGGCAGCAGTCTCAGAATATTCAAGGCAGAACAGCTTTCTAGTGTATTATTATATAGCACATTATTATTTTCTAAGACAAACCCAGAGAAGGCTGGCACATCTCAGTTACAGATTTTGTTCAGTTTCATGGTCATTTGTAAAATGGACATCAGCTGCCTCCAGCAGCTCCTCAGAAATTACTTCTTCTCCTCTGCCCACCTGCTCAGAACTTCAGTATTTCCTGCTGTCCTTAAAAGAGCATTTTACTTTTTAAAAACATGTGTACAACTATGCAATTTATTTTAAATTAAAATCTTATTCTAGTCTGGATTTTCTTTTTTTTTTTTTTTTTGCCTTACTAAAGTTCTGGGCATCTATAATGCTCAGGGAAAAAAAAAAAAAAAAAAAAAAAAAAAAAGGAAAATAAGGACTCCAAAATCTTTGTTAGAACACAGCTTCTTGGAAGACATTTTAACAGAATCCCTAAGACCCTAAGGATCTTATCACCTTCTAACTCTACATTGATTCACATTCTGTGATTCACACCTGAAAGCAACCCTGAAGCAGCCAAGCTATTCCCACACTGTCATTTCAGTGAAGGTATTTCATGGAGCCCAGCAGCTGCTAAAAACAGGGTCTGAGCAGAACCAGCAGAAGCATCCTCAGGACATCAGATCTGGAGCAGCCAAGAGTCAGAACACTGTGGCATGCCCAGAGCCTTCTGGGCCAAAACCTTCCAGTTTCTGTCAGGATTCCAGGATCCTGCAGGTCTTTGAAACCAAACATTCCCCAAGCTGTGAGCATCAGCCCCAGGACATAATGTCCAGCAGGTCCTGTCACCTCTCTCCCTCTCACCTTGGATGACAAATAGTACCTCTGCTGGAGACAAGATGAAAGTGAAGAGGCAGAATAGATGAGCAGGGGACATGCTGGGTGTCCTCCTGGAACCTCCTCCTGTCAGTAAGTGTAAATACTCAATGGTTTCCAATTTCTTAACCATGATGGACAAGCAGGGTAATTACAGTCCCAGTAATTTCCTTAGCTGCAATTTTTAAGGTGAGAAGATGAGCTGCAGTTTTAATTAGATTACTGCAGTTCTGCTCTAAAAGCAGCATCACTTCTGAACACTGAATTCAGCAAGTCACAGTAATTCCACCTACATCTGCCTGCTCAGAACTGTTATTTGCTCTGTTTTATCTCAGATTCCATATTCCCAGGAGAGGAAATGGCTCAATTTTCTGTGGACTTCATCAGAACACTATTCTTTCTACTCCTAATTTCAACAAGGGCTTAATGCCACTGGAGAATATCTGTGTAATTGCCCAGAGTCAGTTCTAATGCTTTGCCTTCTGTGCAATTAAATTTATTTTAGAATATGGCTGGATAGTAACTGTGTGTTTTATTAAAAATGTTTCTATTCAGAATGAAGCAGCCCTTTTCTCCGTGGTTCTACAGCTTTGAAGATCAGAGCAAAAACTAAAAAAGGTCATCTTCTTTTCCACTGGTCAGTCTTCTGCTTGTCTCAAACCCAAGGAGATACACAGTGAGCTTCATTTTAAAACTTGAACCAGAGGAAAGAAGATCAGATGCAAAGAGGCTTAAATGCTACATATAAACCTCTTGAATTGTTTTAAACTTACTTGATATTATCATCCTGGTCTGCAAACTCTTCATCGTTAAAGCCAAACTGATCCACAAAGTTTGCTGTCATCTGCTGGATCTGGTACTCGGAGAAAGCCTGAGCAAAGGAGCACAAAGGGAGCTGTCACTGAGGTGTCCAAAGATATGCAACTCAGCTGGCTGAAAACACATACTCTAAACAGCACTAAAATCATAGAAAACTGATGAGCTTTGAGAAATTGTCCACTGCACGTGGGCAACTCACCTGTTGGAGAGAAAGTTCATTGGGAAAAGCACTCTCAATGTCTTCATCCTCACTGGAAGAATGCAGATGATGAGTGCTGACCTGAAAACAATATAATAAAAATAAGCACAAGCAAAAGCTAAGAAAGCTCAAATACGTCTAATTCCACACAGTCAGCCAAGGACTGAGCTCCTCAGAGGACAGAAACTTCCACAGTTAGTAACTCAGAAACGTGGAAACGTTCACCCACATGGATCAGAGCTGCTGCTCTTTAACAAGCTTCTATGGATTATGGTTTCCACAAGCACTCTGCCCCTGCAAGTTTGCTTCATAAAAACAAGCAAAAGAAGAAAAAAACCCTTTATTTTTCAAGTTAAAAGATAGTCCAGAAGCCAGCAAAGCCACCTGTAGCAGGCACAGCATCCCACCCAATTCTCACCAAATCTACTGTGTTCCTCCGGTTTGTTTCTGTCAGGGTCTCTTCTACAAAACTCTCCCATCTCCCTCTGCAATCTTCAGGTAGCTCTGGAACAAAAAAGGCACCATAAAGATCACCACAACAACTCCTGAGAAATCATAGAATCTTTCACAGGATCTTTCAGGTTGGAAAGGACCCAAGCACCATCAAGTCACTTCACCCCACTGCAGACCTGGAAGTTTTGGGGCAGCCACAGACACCTGAACCCAAGTCCCCATATCCTATCAGTGCTCTGCACACTGAACTGGATTTTGCTCATTTTCTAAAGGCTTCTGCAGAGACAGGAACACCTCTCACTAGGCTGACCAGTAAGATGTTAGTGTTCTTAACAAGCTTACCTTGCTGGTGGAATTACACTGGGCTAAAGACACACAAACTTCTAAAACTTGGCTGCCCCATCCCTGGCAGTGTCTCAGCCCAGGCTGGATGAGATTCTGAGCAGCCTGGTCTAGTGGGAGGTGTCCCTGCCCATGGCAGGGGGGTTGGAACTGAATGATCTTTAAGGTCACTTCCAACCCAAACCATTCCATGATTCTGTTCTATGATTCTTCAAACTTTCCAAAACTCACCATATATGTGGTTAACTTCTACTTTTTTCATAGAATCACTGTGGTTGGAAAAAGCCTTCAAGATCATGGAATCCAACCACTAACCCAGCACTGCTAAATCCACCACTAACCCATGTCCCTCAGCACCACATTTCCAGGGCTTTAAAACCCCTCCAGGGAGGGGGCACCATCCTCCTTTTTTCTCCCTTTTCTT
Organism: Phaethornis superciliosus; assembly: GCA_023637945.1. NCBI lineage: Eukaryota > Metazoa > Chordata > Aves > Apodiformes > Trochilidae > Phaethornis > Phaethornis superciliosus. The sequence goes on from JAJQWJ010000001.1 coordinate 594,435, forward strand.
TCATGGTGATTCTGGGGGGTTGACCCCAGCCAGGAAGTGAGCACCCAGCCAGCTGCTCACTGACTCCCACAGCAGGATGAGGGAGAGAAGTGGAAGACCAAAAGTGGGAAAAACTCATGGGTTAAGCTAAAGTTCAACAAGGGGAGAGCCCAGCCAGATCCAGTACAGTAAAACATGCGACAGAAATAACTGTGACTTGTACAACTTTTGGTCTTTGCCACAGTATTTCCACACAGATGTGACAATTTTCACACAGATATGACAGCACACCAAGTTTCTGCATTACCACTTGATGCATTTGCTAGATGCCAAAAACAGAAACCCAGCTCATATTTGTGCTCATTGTTTCCCTTCACAGATGCAGATGGAAAAACCTCCTTTCCTCTCACATAAAAATGTCAGCTAGAACTCATTCTCAAAATAAAGTCTGCTGAAGGCATGGTGGTGGACAGAGCCTGGCAACAGGAGCATCTCCAGCAAAGCAGAGCTGGAGGGTCTCTGCCATCATTTACTCTGCTGTGTCTCTTCTGAGACAGGTACAAGAATAAGGGAGTGCAGAAACACCATTTATAAACCACCCCAGACCACTGGAAATAAATACTCTAAGTGCACAACTAAATCTGGGTAAGAAGAACCATTCTGTAGCATAAAAAAATATACTTCCAGCCTCCGGCTGCAAAAACAAAATTCTGACAATTTCATTGTATGAAAATGAGGAGCAACGAAATTTGGTCTAGATTTTTTTTTTTTTTACATGATGGGAAACTGTGATATTTAACTACAAATTATTTGCATCCTAAAAGGGACTCTCTCAGAATACAGGCTATAGAAGTTTTTCCATAATGCCTACATGGGTTATTTTGTGAAGCAGAAAAAAAAAAAAGGAATGGAGAAAGAAACACATACCTTTAATGAACTCACTAATTTGAGTCTGCATGGGGCCCTTCTCCATGTTCTGTACTACAGCATTGGCTATCCGGGTGAGGTGGCCCATATTGCCTCTCCTCATGCCACCTTCTGCCCTGAAAAAGAGAAAACAGCCAGTAGCCACATAGCCAGGCCCCAGGAACCCCAGGGTGATGGTCATGAAGAGGAACCCCTGGTGATGGTCAGGACCAGGCACCAGAGACCCCATGGTGATGGTGAGGACCACTTTCATGACCCAGACATGCTCAGAGCTCCCCCCTGGTGCATTGTGAGGTCACCCTTAGCAAGGAAGCAGCAGGAGCACTCTTGGCTGGGGCAGGCAGAGCACAGGGATAAGTTTCCCTGGCACAGATGAACCTTTCTGCATTTTTTCATGTTTGAATGCAGCAGGTACAGTTGAAGTTACAAAGAGCAAGCTAATTGGGTATGTATAAGACCAGCACAGAAATAAATCATCTGCTTAACATTTCCACTGAAGATAACTCTCATCAATAAGAATTTACATCACTGCTACTGGAAAAGCTCTGGAGTTTTATTTGCAATTGATGTACTAAGCAGATGAATGCAGGAGGCAAAGGACGCTAATTCAAACCCACTAAGATTTTCCCTTACAAAAAAACCCCAAACAAACCCTGGAAAAAGCTAACACTGAATCCAAAAGTCACTTTTCTTTGAATCTTCATTGGTTCTTCTTCAGTGGACAGCAAGAAAGCAAACTAGTTGAGGGTGTTCCTGCTCACTGTAGGGGGTTGGACTAGGTCACTTTCAGAGGTCCTTTCCAACCCAAATCATTCTATGATTCTAAAAATCAAGGGGATGAAGAGCCTGAAATAATTCTGCTTTCCACTGTATCCAAAAAAGGACTGATGAGATTTGGGAAGAACAATGTAAACCCTCATGGCAGACCACTGGGGGAAGAAATGTGACAGAACCATGTTTAGACACAGCATTTCTGCCTTTAACCTGGGGCTGCTGAGGAGCCCAAAGCTCTGTTTTGTAGCCCTGTCCTACAGCTCTGCTCAGTGTCTGCTCCTCAGCTTGCTGGAAAATTCCAAGCAGTGTATGGTGATGTCTCTGTCTTCTGGGGTTGTGCACCCTGGGAGGACATGGCCAAAACTCCTCCTGAGCTGGGCAGTCCTGAAGCTGCTGCTGGAACAGCAACCTCAACTTTGGGTCAACACCCAATATTTTGTACCAACCCTGCCACAACAGGTGGTGACCACACTCAGACAAATAAGAAGAGGATAAAAAAAACATGGTAGACTGGACTGTGGTTTCTTATCACCTCACACTGCTGCCCAGACTGACTTATTTGAAATTCTAATGACCCAGGCAGATCAAATGGACTGCACTACAAGTTCAATTCTAGCACTTAAAAAGCCCTTTATCAAGAAACAGTCAGAATAAGTAAAGCTAAGGAGAACTTCCACTGAAATCAAGAAGAAATCCAACAGAAGAACATGTTAACCACCATTCCTGCTGATGATTTTAAAGCTCTCAGTTTGGAATCTCTGTTCCTGGGACTTGACCCCATCTCCTCACTGAGTACATCCAAGAGCCTTCATATAAACTCAGACTTCAAGCACAGCAGCTCAGATGCCTCTCTGTTAACTCAGTATTTTGCCATTAAAATTCTTTCCAATGCAGTGACTGGAACTGTTTGCTATGAAATATGTATGAACTCTAGTTCCTATCTAATTTAATTAGGAAAACTCTCAAGCTGCAACCACAGATATTTGTTACCTACAAAACTGTGCACGAGGAGAGTTGTGCAGTAAAACTATTAGCAAAACTTGTTAGCAACAGCCCAAGGGACTGCAAGAGGGTAAAAGAACCAAACCTAAAACCAAACCAAACAACAAAAAAAAATCAAACCAAACCCCAACCCACCACTTATGGTCTGACAGTAAGCCTAAAATATTTACAGTGGGACTACAAAGCACTTTGAAGCCATAAAGAGCTCAAAATAGTGAGGGAGGAACGGAACACTTAGATGAACACTGAAACAGAAGCCTAGGTAATCTTTCTACTTTTACATCTTTTAGGGTTTTTTAATTATTGCATTTTAGTTCTTGTATTTTTGCAATCAGCATGAAATCCAACTGTTTTATTAAGTGAGAATATTAAATGCAAGGCAAATCTGGGGCAAAAATTCTTGCCCACCTCAGCCTCCAAACAGTTGCTCACTCTAGGGAGAATGTAAGTAGGCATTTAAAAAAGATTTATACAAGTTAATGTTCTTTGTAATGGGTGTGCTACGTGATTTCCTGAGAATGCAAGAAAGAACCACATTGTGGATTCTGAGTTGAGATGTTATAAGCATTTAAATAAAAATCATGCTTCCAACTGATATGTCTGTCTGGTGAATTTGCTTTTGAACATGCAAATAATCCTAATTCCAAACCACAAATCTCTATTATTTTATACATCATTAAAGTATTAATGATCCAAATACTGTAAAGGCAATATTCCAAACGTGCAGCTGTAAAACAAGAGCCTTCCCTTACTGTATTTTGTCATTGGCTTCCCAGGCATCCAGTATCCTTTGCACCAGGCAGCACTTCTGGAACAGCTAGAGGGGAGGAAAAAGAAAAAAAAGAGATAGGAAGAACATTTCAGAAGTCTGCCAAGGTAAGACTCATGCCTTCGGAAGTCTGCACTGAACTGGAGTTTTTGTTTGTTGCCTCATCCCTACTGAACAAGAACTTAAAAGTTCATCACTTATCTTTCCCAAGAGCTCAAGTTTCTTTTCATTTTTTTTTCCTTCTCAAAAGAATCAGGGAAAAGAGTAACACCTACAACCATCTCCAGCCTGCTTCTGGGCCTCCCATGTTGTGGTTGTTTTACAAACACAACAGAAGTTTTTTGTCATTAGGGCCACAATGCAGAAGCTAAAATGTAAGGAGCTAGTTGTGGTTACTAGTATTTTGTTTTGTTCAATGTTTATATGTATCTTCACTGAAACCAACCAACCAAACAAATAAATAAAAGCAGGTCCACAAGCCCATTAGATAAGCTGGGTATTATATTTATTTCGTAATTGGATGGTCGAAACAAATGTACAAAAGCAAATACACTTCCATCCAGAACTGACAGACCCAAGTTATATCTAGATACTTCAAAAGAACTCCACGCTCGTGCACAGCCATCTTCTTGTTAATGCATATTTAGGCTGAACCCATGAGTCTAAAGCTCTCAGGTGACATGACCAGACTTACGTGAGTCACCATGATATTCTCAGTATTGTTTTCTGGAGTCTCTACATTCTCTGTGGCCACGTTTCCATTCAGCACCTCTTCTTTGTTTTCTGTGTCATTAGTAGTAGTTTTTACCTCTTGTACAGAGTGGGAGAGAATAGCTGCTATGGACAATTCCACTTGGAAATGCAAAAAGTTATTCCACGTGTATTTAAAAAATAAATCCTGGAACGAGATGAGAAACAACCAAAACAAAATAAATCACTCTAGGTACACATTTCCATTTTTATTAATCAAATGAGATTATAACACTGCCCAGCTAGTTGTTTAATCAGCATTCCACTGGAACAAACCTATGTGCCACAGGACCCACCTGGGGCTGACTGCTCTGTTGGCTCTGCCACCATCTGTAGCTCCCAATAAACTGAGCACCCTGGAAAGTCTCTTGTACACAGCCCAGACACACTGAAAAGATGTTATCTGCTCTGTGGCCAAACTAGTCATTAGGAAAAGTATTAACTAAATAATTTCTACACCCCAAAATAACTGTCTGCAAGCCAGCTCAGGTTTTGTGGCAGTTTGCAGAAGTCCCTGTTCCCAGCACAACAAAAAGATCAGCTCTTACTGATACACACAACACCCAGAAGCTCTCTCCACAGCCAGTTTTTCACACTCACAACTGAACTGCTGTAACAATAAATGTGAAGCATGAGGTTCAGTTCAAACTCCTGAGCAGCTGTGTTTCTAAGACCAAAGCCATTCTGAGCTCTGCTTTCAGCAGGTGAGAAAAATAATTTGATGCTGGCACACATGGAACAAACTACCTTACACTGAAGAGATGAAAGGGAAAGAAAAAACTGTTGTCAATGCAATGCAATCCCCCCCTCCCCATTCACACTATATTGTTACTCACAAGTAATAAATTCATAGTACTGAGTCTGCATAGTTCCTGATTAATACTGGGAGTGTTTGTGTGAAGCAGAGCAGCTATGAGACGAGATCCGTGAAGACGAGCGTTCCCGAGGGGCTCCTCCAAGACACCAATTGTAGTTAGGATTGCTGTTTTCTGTCAGAGAAACAGGTAATAAACACCTCAACACAGATCAGCACCTCCTTGGGTGGATATCAGATCATTTCATTACATGTAAACCTAACCCATCTCCCCACACAGAGGACAGCGTTGTGTGACCACTGCTGAGATCTGTAATTCCAAAACTGAAGATTTAAATTCAAATATCCACTAACTGAAAGTTCCTTTCTCTTCACCCCTCACCATCTTTACACAAGCCACCATATCTCTGCTCCTTGATTTTTTACTTGAATGCCCTGTACTGGCTTTCAATTCTGACTGCCGGGTCCTTAAGCCCCTGAATTATAAGCCTGAACCCAGAGAGAGTTGGGGGTGTTGAGGCTGGAGAAGAGAAGGCTGCAATGGGGAGACCTTAGAGCACCTTCCAGTGCCTGAAGGGGCTCCAGGAAAGCTGGGCAGGGACTTGGGACAAGGGCCTGGAGGGATGGGAGCCTGGAGGGGGAAGGGTTTCCAGCTGGGAGAGGGGAGATGGAGAGGAGATCTTGGGCAGGGAGAAATGAGGGTGGGGAGAGGCTGGGAGAGGTTTCCTGGAGAAGCTGTGGATGGTGGCAGTTGTTGGATGGTGCTTGGAGCAACCTGGGGGAGGTGTCCCTGGATTTTCCACTTGGGACTGGATGAGCTTTAAGGTCCTACCCAACCCAAACCATTCTGTGATTCCATGATTAAGCAGGAACTTTTCTTCAGAAGAAGTTTGCCTGTTCCAGCACATGGTGATTTCTAAAATCACGCAGGAAGCTGTGCATCAGGAGAGGGAAGCCTGAAATTTGCTCCTGAGAAGCTTTACCTTGGGAGGACTGAGCAGCAGCTGGTGGAAATCCTTTAGCCTTGGTTCAATACCATGTAAGATGCTGCTATTGACAGTGTAAGACCTTTCAAATCCCTGAGTGTATGAGTCCATCAGTCCTTCCACTCTGCAAATAAGAAAAGCTCAACAGTTAAGATTGAACAAAATCTTAAAACAGTCCCCAGCCCCACTGTCCATCTTGGTCATTTTCTGTTGAAAAATAGCTACGAATATGAAAAATAAGAATGTTCAGCTACTGAGTATCTTAACTATACTATATATTACTATATCATTTGCAAGATGATATTCACATCCTCAAATCTGTGAATGAGGTGAGTGGGAAGGCAGACAATATCTGTCTGCAGAGCTGACAAATGACTGAAGTGCTTCCTGGCTTTTTAAACCTCTCAAACATTTGAAAAGCAAATTAAATCAACAAGAGTTACCTATAAACATTTGTTTAAACCTGTAGCCTTCTACAAGTGTTTAAAAAGAGGTATGTAAATATACTAACAGTTGAAAGCCCTGAGCAGGCATGTAGCTGTGCTCAGAATCCTACCTCTGTGTTGGCAAGCAGTGAATTACAAGTATTATTATCCCACTCCAACAGCAAAATCTGACACTGGAGTAAGTGAAATGCTTTCACTCCAGTACTGAAATGTTAATTCCAGGAAGGCAGGAATGGGCTTGATGGGAACCCCCTAGGCCTCCAACACAGAAACCTTCAGAGATCCTGGGCCCAAGACACAGATGAATTAGTATCTGAACTTTTTGGGTTTAACTCCACATGACTTTCTGACTGGCAACTTGTTTGCCCAGTGTCCTCTTCTGTCTTGCTCTCCAGTTCCTTTTTCAGTCTCTCATTATCTCTTTTCACCCTTCCTTCTTCTCTCCTTTTTCAAAAAAGAATCTCAGTACTTCCCTTCCTCCTCAGAACCTTATTCTGCCTTTCACTCTTCTATCTCCATAAAAAGAAATAAAAGGTGGATATAACTTTAAAAAAAAAAAAAAGTTTTATATATGCACACACCATCACCCAGCTGATGCACAGAGCCCAGTTCCTCCCCACTCTGCTCTAAGATCTCTGATGGTGCAGAGAAGATTTTTCTATACAGGTGCAGAAGGGCCCAGTTCTCAGCTGGTACAACTGCCATGGGCTGGTACAGCCCTGCAAACAGCTTTTTTTGGTACTCATTTCTAGACAGCACTTGACACCAGGTCCAAAAAATTCCCTTTTTTTCCGCAGCTAGCCTGGCGTTCCTCAAGTTGTCCTGGCTCGAGCAGTGGGTGCTGACTTACCCAGAGCGCCGGGTTTCCAGCAGTGTCAGAAGAACCTGGGTTCCATTCACTATGCAGTTTTCAGTCTGTTCTCCATCAAACATATTCTTCAGGAGCTGCTCCACACATTCCTGCCTGTTGACCAACACACACACATCACCAGTGTAAGAACTGCAAGTCCTTGGCAGTTGCTTTAAACACAAAATGGCCACTTCTGGGGAAAAAAAAGGCTGTGATTTGTCTTTTTGAGAAAGAATAAAGCCATTCCTCTCTAGTCTTACAGGAGAAAAATGGTTCTGGACCAGGTTTCTGAACTTGCTCCATGTCACTAAGGCAAGAGCTGGCTAGAGACACCTTGACTCCAAACCACGCTGGTTTTCTCCTTTATAAACAGAATATATCCTTTAATTATAAACTGTCAGTCAACCCAAGTGTTAACCAAAATGAAGCTATCAGCTGACAGCCTGCAATAATCCACCAGGTCTGCAGATGAAAGACACTAAACAGGGGAAGTTGATCCTTATCATTTGCCACTGGCAGAAGATGATCCAGGACCAGAGGCCAACAAGTCAAACTGTAAATAACAAGCACAGTTTTAGCAGTCTTAGCTCTCATCCCCTGGAACTATTTCCATCAATTCCCCATCTCCTTGAGCCCTCAAACTGGGCTAAGAAGCCTTCCAAGCAGTGACAGATTTGGGGCCAGGTGGAGGGATCCCCAGGTGAAGAGCTGCAGCCTGCTGGGCTTGGAATAAATGAGGACACTGGTCCTTTCCAGCACTGAGAATGATTTGGACATGGCCTTGGAGCTGAATGATGAGCTCAGGTCAAATTCCACTCCTCTCTCCACCGTTTGCCCTGCTGGATAATAACAGACATGAGGAAAGCAAGGGTCAGGCTGGCACTGCTGCTCAGCCACAGCTTCCCCTGCAGCTGTACCCACCTCTGCTTCAGATCCTTTCCTGCTAATTCTGGGGATTTTACTGACAGGTCTCCTAACCCCACTACTCAGCAACTGCCTTTCTAGGCTTGCTAAGCCACATGTCCAGCTGAAATCTGTGTCACTCAAGCTCACAGCCTAATTTTTACAATTTTCTAACATTTGGAGAAAAAAAGCACCTCTCATTTACATTTGCATAAATGAGATTAAAACGTAATACACATGAATAATGCATGAGAGACAATTATTTTAATAAGTAGCATCTAAATAGAGTCCATCAGCACAAGCACAAGAGGCAGAGTCAAGAGAAAGAAATGACAATTTACTGTGATTAAAGAGCCAAGAGTTATTGAAAATCTAAATTTGATATTTATTCCATAACCCTCATCACAGTCCCTTTTTGCTGCACGAGCTGATCATTAATTCATGATTCACAAATTTAAAAAAAAATAAGTTATCCAAATATCAAAAAAGGTTACCAGCAACGCTCAGAAAAATTGGCCAAAAAAAAATAATGAGCTGTGACCTTCAGCAAAAAGGTAAGTCATGCAAGAAAATCAGATTTTCTAAAGTATCTTTTCTCCCAAGCAGTGAAGTGGTACCATGACTTTCAGAAATGCTTTTTGAAAGGGCAGAAACCTTATTTACCTCCTGGAAGCTCCAGGTAGTGCTTGCTACACAGAGACCCCAGGGCAGTGATGGGGAGTGGGAGGGAGTGAAGGGACAGGGGGAGGAAGCCAAAACCCCTCTGAACCAAACCTCAAACTGCAGCCTTGGCCAATTCCTTCTTTAATCAAGGAAATGTGCTCCAGTTCTGCCAGTGGTGTCAGAGGCTCTCACAAGGACCATGGGCAGCAGCCTCCTGCCCCATGCTCAGAAGAGCTCCACATCCCTCTCCAAAACTACTGAGAAGGTCTAAAACTAGCAGAAAACCCTAAAATTATCTAAAAGGTCTGGAATCATCATGCTCTACATGGCCCAACACAGCCCCAGCTGAAGCTCCTGAGCTTCCCAAGTGGAATGACCCAGCTGGAGACTCAGCCCAGGCTGGCAGAGGTTGGGGAGGGGCTGAAGGCTCCAGGGGATTCCATCTGCACTGAAATCCCAACCTTGTGCTCTTCAGTAAAAAATATTATGTTAGGGCCTGGGACAAAAGGTCAGAGCTGCCTCACTTCTGCAAGCACAGCATGTAAACAGCAGCACTTCCTTGCAGGGCAGAGTTCCATGTCAGCCCTGGGGAAGATCCAGTGCCTGAAAGATCCAGGAAAGCTGGGGAGGGAACTGGGACAAGGGCGGGGAGGGGTAAGACAAGGGGAGGATGGTTTCAAGCTGAAAGAGAGAAGATTTAGGTTATGTCTTTGGGAGAAATTATTTCATGTGAGGGTGCTGAGGCCCTGGGTGCCCAGGTTGCCCCCAGAAGCTGTGGCTGCCCCATCCCTGGAGGTGTTGAAGGTTGGATGGGGCTTGGAGCCCCCTGGGCTGGGGGAGGGGTCCCTGACCATGGCAGGGGTGGCACTGCGGGGGATTTCAGGTCCCTCTGAACCCAAACCATTCTGTGCTTCAATGATTCAAGATCCTGAGCACATCTGCAAGGACCAGAGCTCCTCAGCACGTTTCATGTCCTGTTCTCACCAGCACCCATCAGCTCTTGTCCCAAGAGGTGCCCCCAGTATTCACCCACAGGAACTGCCAGCCCAGGCTCAGGAGGAAGGTGCAGCCCTGTCACAGGAATTGAGAAAGCTCTGGGTCAACAAAAACATCTAGAAGAGGAATTTTAAACCCTGGTTACAGACACTGCCTTATTCATTGCAAGTCTCTGGTTTCATCTCTCCTCTATCAAAATGGCTCCTTCAGACCTGGAAGAGCCTTTTTTTGTTTTTAATCTCATGTTGAACATCCAGGAAATCATTTTAGGTTTGAAGCAAATGTAGATGTGTTAAACATGCTAACAGGAGTAACTTAAAACTCAGTTACAAGGAGCAAAGAAACAATGCCTGAGGAACAGACCAAGCTTGAAAAATTAACATTTTGTGGCACACAACTCATATTAACATTATTTGGGAGTTAATCCCTAATAAAGTATTCTTCAAATGTGCAAGTTTTTCATCAATTTTTTCCCTTGGCTCTGGATTTAAAAATCCAAACCAAACAAAACCAGCAACAACAATAAACCCAACAACACCACCAAAAAAATCCCACAAGACTTTTCAATTAAAAATTAAATTTTGACTTTACATTTTTAAAAATTCTCTGGAGCCTTTCCAAACCCCCCTGGATGTGTTCCTGTGTGGGCTGCCCTGGGGGATCCTGCTGGGGCAGGGGGGTTGGACTGGGGGATCTCCAGAGCTCCCTTCCCACCCCTGACATCCTCTGGTTCTATGAATTCTCACCATCTAGCCACAAAGTTTCTGAACCATCAGGGAGGGACAGGGAGACATTTAGAGTGTGCAGGGTTATTTCTTTCAGGTTTCAACCATATCTGGAGAATAAAACCAGAGAGATCAATCATTCAGTCCAAGGAACAGGCAGGCAGACAATGGCAGGGGAGATGTTTTAGGCTGTGTCCTTGCATCACTTCACCTCTGTGGAATTGCAGATAACCCAAGGTTCAGCTGTGTTAGGAATTCCTCAACTGAGATTTAAGCCCTCCCCCCCAGTATGGCAGAGGACACCAGTGTGCAAGGAGAGCTCAGCCCAGGCTGGGAGGATAAAGCCCCCCACAAAACAAAGCACTTGGTGACATGTGAGCTACTCTGAGAGAAACTCCTCCTGGTGTCACAGCATTTTCTTCCCCATTTTGATCAAGCTGGTGATGTGAAACCTGTCCACGTGGAGCAACACCAGCAGGGAACAGCAGCCACAGCTTGGCCAAGACTGACTGAAGCCCTGCACCTGGAGTCACACTTGGCACCAAGGAACAAGGGCAAGGCAGGAATTTTAAGACCTTCTTTATGAGCTTTTCCTCCACCACTGCCACAGCAGTTCACTCTTCTCCAACTTCACTGGGAGTGCTTCAACACACCCCCTGGTACTGCCTGATGTGAGCTCTGGGCATCACCAACCCCCATCTCCTGCCTTCAGCCAGAGCCACAGCCCCAGAGGTCTCAACACAGACATTTCAGTGGTGCCACACTTAAAAAATTATATTGAATAGTTGGCACAAATGAGAAGAGTTAAGTAAAAGACTACTCATGGGATAGTCTGTGTCTCTGGAGAGCAATCAGGAGGTGACAACCCCAGCATCAGTTAGTTTAACAACAGTTCTCTGACAAGGACTTACGATTCCAGTGCTGTGAGAAGTGGATCAGGCTCAGGTATATCCTGGAGTTGATTGCTCTGGTCTCTGCTCAATCTGATGATATCACACAGGGTCTGGGAAGCATTTGATTGCCTCTGTAACAACACCACAGAGCACATTTCAGGGCTGAGGTCTCAGCTGGGCCCGTTCTGGCTGTCAGACAATTTAACAGTGCTGGGAATGCAAGAAGCTGAGTAAATCAGGATTTTTCACAACACAGAGCTACCATGCTCTAGTTTATTAATCTATTACATATAGCACTGATGCAAATCACTAGAAGCATTAATGGGTTTTAAGACCAAAGAGCAGGTCTTCCTGAACTGAGCAACTAAATGCAGTTAAAGTCTGCAGAAAGTGAGGTTTCTTTTTTTAATCCTCCCAACCGAGTGTGTTAACTTGCACATTTCAAAGGCAAGTATTTCATTCTTCATGCTCACTACTCATGAGGTTCCCTGCATAAAGCAAAAACAAATGACTTGATAAAACCCTGTACAATTTAATTACTGTGTATTAAAGGGTTTTTAAGCAGTGTTTAGATAAATGAATTGTCTGACTGCCTATCAATCAAAGACATACAGGAGCCTTGGTACATGGAAGATCGTACACCCTAATTCAGCATTCACCCATAACAGCTCAGGGGAGGATACACAAATCAGCTCGTTGCTTCCCATTTCTTTCTCTCAGAAGGGCAATTTTTGCTGTGATGAGTTGAGGGAATCATATTGTCAGCATTAACATTGTACCAAAAGAATCCTGTGCCATCCAGTTTGCTTTGCTGCTGGCACCCATAGGGATCTGAGACCAAATACCCCAATCCCAGCCAAAATAATCTCCCTGGGCTCTTCTGCTCAGCATCTGGGACAGCACTCAGGACCCAAATAGGAAATATTAGAGTAGGGAACTGAAATCCATACCTAGAGCTTGTGGCTCAGGTGTTTTGTAAAAATTATTGGGGAAAAAAAATAGAAAGAAAAATTTACTGTATGATTTGTTACTCAGCGAGTCTCTCATGGCCTCAGAGAACTGCATCTTGCAGGTTTTTTAACAGAATACCTGCTTACTTATGGTCTTAAAAGAACTGAAAGTTTCAGCAAGCTGGTAATTGAAGGGTTTTCAACAGCTTGTTTCAAACAGCAGAGTCTTACTCCAAACCAAGCTAGCTGCCACTGACTGCAAGATGAAGTGATGCAGCAGCACAATCAACTAAGAGAATGGTAGCAAAAGGAGCCAAAACTAAATTAAAAATACAACAAAAGTTTTCAGTATTGAGCTTGGCAACCAGAGGATGGGATGTCCATCCACACAGATCATCTCCTTCCATGAGTCACCCAGGGATGAGGAGAGAGATTCTCCTGGACCTCACAGGACCTGCTACCCACAAAGACAAAACTTGCTCTTGTCATACTCACGTCCTCATCTTGGCTTGAATGGATCAGTTCCACAAGTCTCTGAATGATCTTTGCTTCATTAAGCCACTGGAGGGAAAAGAAAGAGAAAAGATAATCCTCTTGATACCACAGAACTGAAAACAAGAGGATCTTCAGGAAGCCTTGCACAACACAAGGCTTGTCAAGAGGGGAAAGTCCTTTCCTTCTCTTTCACAACCAAAGCCACAGGCAGTTTAACAATTCCCCCAGGCAGAGAGATGCATTCTCATTTGCATCAGTACCTACACCCTGCCCATGGACCTGAAAACCCAAATACCTTTGGAAAACATGGACCACGTCAGTCCAGCACCATCTCATCTAAAGCAGCATCAACATAAATTATCAATGTGTCCTCCTCCTGCCATTTCCCATTCTCAATCTTACCACTGTTTACACCAAATGATTTCTCAGGCTTTGAGATGACCCAGCAGTGATGTTCTTACACCTCATCATCTCAGGAGACTTCCTTTCCTCCCTGCAAGCCATCCCTTTATCTCTCTTTCCTGCCCCCATGCAAACCTCATCAGCAGATGCTACCTCCCTGCATCTCCCTTCCCAGCTTCAGCTCCAAAATCACCCTCTCATTTCCACCCACCCATCTTCACTCAAAGTTCTATGGTCTTCATCCCAGACAGATGGTTGGATCTCTGACATCAATCAAACTCATCAGTCAAACTAATGCATCCCCAGTTGGTTTGGTAATGACTGACCAAACGTTAATTAAAAGGAAAATGACTCTGGAGGTTTCTGCAATGCTATGATACCTTCATCACTCTGCAGATGAGTCATGGAGAAAATGAACAGTCTCCTGCCCTCCACTTCTTTATAAGAAGGCTCTATGCATAACTTCTCCCTCAAATGCTCATTTTTTTTGTTATCTATTCACATAATTTCAACTACAATCCTCACATTGATCTTTAGCAGCTCTGCTCAACAACTGCCCACAGATCTCATCTCCTCTGAGATGCCACAGGGAGCCTTGTGTATGTCTGACTTAACACAAAAATTCCAGATCACTATTCTAATGATTTTTCCAATGACAAACACTATTGTTGTCCTATCAAGTCTGCCATGTCTGACTTTGTCTCCTTCCTGGTGTTCCTTATTATTGCAGAAATAGTAGCACTGTCCAAAACTCCTCCCAGCACACAGCTGGAAACCAAGTATTTCATTCAAGACCGTATTTTCAGATCTGACTTCTGCACTTTCTTCTTCATGATATCCAGCTTACAAATTCACCAAACTGGGCTCCTGAGACAATTTCCCTCCCCAGTCTCTCCACCAACCCACGTCTCAGGTTCTTCCACTGGTTTCTAGTTTCTCAGCAGCAACATTAAACTCCTGAACCTCCAAGACCATCAGAGTGGAGCTGACCCCTGCTCTGCCACAGCACAGTCTTCCACCTTCACTCCACTAATATTCCACCCATTCCCTCTCCTGGATCTTTCCTGCCTTGGCAGGGGGGTTAGACTGGATTATCTCTAGAGGTCCCTTCCAACCCCTGACATTCTGTGATTCCTTTAGTCCACACACAGCTTTTCTCACCTCCCTGAGCTGGGATACAGTGCTGAAGCTCTTCCTCACCTCCTCCTCTGCTGCTGACAGCCCAGGTAGCTGTCATTGGCAATTCACCAAAACAGCTTCATCAAGATTAATGAAATTCTCCTCGTTTTTATCTTCTAAAAACCAGCTGCTCAGACCTATCCATTATGCCTGCTGGCAGCTTGTGACAATCAAATTACCCCTCTTCTCCACTGCTCTTGCTCTGTGGTGTATTTGCATGTCCCATTTCACATCAGCACTTCCACACCCTGTGTTTGCACAGCACCCAGGAGCCCACATCCTGCCTGCACTCTCTGGGTATTCCCACAGCATTAACAAATTGCACAAGTTCAATTAAGAAGAAAACAAAACATTTACAGCCAATTTTACCTGCAAGTTCCCTTTCTTCAAATAATAACCTAGGGAGCAGGGGGTGTTTCAGCCTGCTTGTTGCTCCCTGCATTCAGGGTATTTTCTTCCCCTTGCAGAGTGCAGAAGCCAAACCCCAGCCCTCCAACTCAAGTTGAAACTCTTGGTTTCAACTCAGTTCTACATCAACACCCTCCCCCCAAGCCCCACTTGGGCTGAGCCCACGGGTTAATTCATGAGAACTGGGAGTCACACAGGCTCAGGGATAAGCAGGTTTGCTCTTTTTGCCCTGACTGCCATGACAGACCCTGGGGGAGATGGGTGGCCCCAGAAACTGAAGAGAGAGAAACATGAGAAAGTTCCCTACCCATGGCAGGTGGCTGGAACTAGATGATCTCTACAGTCCCTTCCAACCAAACCATGAGATGATTCCATGAGCATTCATTTGAACACAGGAATTACTCACCATGGGAACCAGGGGGACATGGAAAATGAAATTCAAAAGTAAAAGAAAAACCCAACTGAAAGAATCTTTGCAGATCAGAAGAGCAATACCAAAGTTTGGTGAATTAAGAAGCCCCTAATGAAGCTGGGAGAGGTCAGTTCCTCTGTCCTGAGGCTGCTGTTGAAGAGATGGACCTTGAGACTCACAAGGAAAGGAAAACTCTGCAGCTGACTGCTTGAAGGAACCCCATGACCCTCGCAGAATGGAGACAGGAGTGTTACCCTCAGCACCTCCTGGATTGTTCTACAGGAAAAGAAGACTGTGGGATGCAGGGGCAGTGAGGAGGAGGTGGCTGGTGCAGCAGTTGTTTGTTGTCTGTGACCAAACCAGGTTCTGGTTTGCTGCCTCCTGATCAGGGAGCATTGGGCTCCTGCCCGATTGCTGCTGGGAAGCACCTCTGCCACGGGCACCCCAAACAAGTGGGACATGGCAAACTGGTCCAGGCCAACTGGGATCTGGCAGTTAATGAGGCAGTGGGCATGGAGAGGGGGCAGGGAGGTGCTGCTGGAGGCTGCAGAGGTCTGCAAAAGTAGTGCACGAGGGCACGGGTCTCACCACCACCACATCTAAGCCATGGAAGTGCTGAGCCCCCCTGGAGGTCCTGAGAGAGGTCCCAGGGAGTGCCTGGTGCTTGGGGGAGATAATGTCCCCCACCCCCAGCAGATGGCTGTGCTGCCAGGTGATAGGAGTTAGGGGTGGGGAAGAGAAGGCAACAGAGTATTATATTCTGGGTGAACTGAATTGCAACAGGATTTTTAGTTTTCAAAGACTATGGAAACCTTACTGTGGCCTTGCAGTATCTGAAGGGGCTACAAGAAGGCTGGTGATGGACTTCTTAGGCTATCAGGTGGTGACAGGAGCAGAGGGAATGGTTTCAAGCTAGAGGAGGGGAGATTTAGATTAGACATTAGGAAGAAGTTCTTTCCCATGAGGGTGGGGAGACACTGGCACAGGTTGCCCAGAGAGGTGGTGGGAGCCCCATCCATTCCTGGAAGTTTTAAAAGCCAGGTTGGATGGGGCTCTGAGCAACCTGACCTGGTGGGAGGGGTCCCTGCCCATGGCAAAGGGGTTGGAAGTGGATGAGCTTAAAGGTCCCTTCCAACCCTGAAAATTCTATGACTGTATGAAACAGAGTTTTCTGGACCCTGTTTTTGCACAAAAGAAGGAAGAGCAGAGCCTACCCAGGAATGAGAGGATGGAGGCTCCCAAGGCAGAAGTGGCTGGAAGGTGACAACATGTGAGAAGCCCTTTCACCACCAGGAGATGTGCACTTACAGAACAGGCAGGATGGCTCAGTGGCAACAAGCACGGAGGCTTCCTGAAGGGAATCACCTGAGCCTGAAACCCACCCTCTGGAAGCAGAGGCAGCTAATGAGTGTGGCTGGAGATTCTTTCCTGTGGGGAAGGAAGAAGCCCCTCACCTCCCAGATCTGCCATTCTGATAAGGCAGAAGTGACCTGACAGGAAGGGGTTAAGATATAACCCATCCCAAGCTGCTGTTTATGGAAGGCTGGTATTTGGAAACCTGGGTAGTTGGAAGTTTCCTGGATGGAAGCCATCCATCTATGAAAAACACAGCTCAGTTCAAACACTGTTTCAACATCAGAATTAAAAATAATTGGATTTATCTTTGTAATGCTTTTCTGTCACAGTACTGCAGTGACTGTCCTGCACTGCTGAGCCCCAGCCTGGCCCCAGCATCTCCATGGTCTCACTGAGCAATCACCCCTGGGGCCACCCTTGGACCATCATGGCTTGGGATGTGGCTGGACCTCTTGTGCCAGGCTGCTTTCTCTGCCAGTGACAGCTCCATCATCACCATCAGTCCCTCTCCTGAAGGCTCCTTTCCTGGTACAGCTATTTGATGTCAAACCAATTGAATTGCTGACTTTCCTGTCAAAAAATGAAGACTTCCCTTCATGGCTGAGTGCCCATACAAGTCTCTAAGGATGGACTGGTGCCTGTATTTTCTTTCCTTCTCTGTAACAGATTCTTACAGAGCTGCACCATAAGGCTGAGAGGAGGAACAGAGCACTGATTATCAGCTATCTTGAGGCTCTGCAGAGAGAGGAAATGGATGAGAGGAAGTGGTCTGAAGTTGTGCCAAGGGATGTTTAAATCGGGTATCAGGAAAAATTTCTTTACTAAAAGGGTGGTTGAGCATTGGCACAGGCTGCCCAGGGCAGTGGTGGATTCACCATGCCCAGAGGGGTTCAAAAAATAAGCAGATGTGACACTTGGGGGCCTGGTTTAGTTGGCATGGTTGTTGGACTTAAGGATCTTGGAGGTCTTTTCCAACCTTAATGATTCTGTAACATTTACCTGCTCAGCTCTGGTGTGGTCAATGCTCCAACACAGAAGATTCAGGCACAAAAGTCTGCCCACCATGAATCCTGGTGTGGGCTTCAGTGCCTGGAGTAGAGTTTTCCATGGGGCATGCTGCTCTCCTGGCTTACTGAGAGGGACCTCAAGTAGGTTTTTTCCCTCCAGCCCTCCACATCTGCCCACTAAAGGGGGAATGAGGCAGCCTCACCCAGACTGGCTATGAAGGCAGAAAAACTTGTCCTACCTGTAAAGCAAACTGAGCATCTCAATGAGAAATTTTACAAGGCTGCTGCCTATTAAAGAAGGGAAAGGAGGAGGCATGTGGTATCAGCTCCAAAACCCACATACCTGGTGAGGAATTGAACAAATCACTGTCCCCAGTGACCAGTCTAAAACTCTGACCACTGGAAAGATCACAAATTGCCTTTGTCAGAGTTCTACAGCAAAACCAGCTGCAGTACATAGTGGTTGCTATATGGGAAAAGGAGTTAAAAAACCTTTACTGCCAGGGACTGAACCCGGGGACTGAACCCATCTTGCTCTGCCCTGCAAGCCACAAACAGGCTGAAGCACCCTCAGTTACCCATGTGCAGGCCCTAACACCAAGAAAAATATTTTTCAGAAGAGTGGATCTGCTCATAATAAATAACCAAAAGAATTCTCTCAAGTCCCTAAGACACAAAGAAACAACCCCCCTGGTTCCCAAGCTTGTGAAGGACAGAAGGAGGTTCTCACATTCAGCACTTCCTGCCGGAGCGTGGCGGGCTCCACGCAGCTGATGAGACGAAGCAGCAGGTCCATCATTGCTGATGTATCTATATGCTTTAGCACCAGGCTAATAAATTTCTCTTTTTTCCTTAAAAACGCAATCACCTAAAAAGAAAAGTGTCATCATCAGTTGCTAGAACAAGATACAGGCAGGACACACCTTCTCCTCCTTGACTCAACCAGCCAATCCTGAAGCAACACAGCTGAGAAATCCTCCAGAGAACAAGGGGAGAAAATTATGTTCTTGTTTCAAGGCAACACTAAATCAAATCTTTTGGGGTATTTTTTCTGTCCTCTCTGCCACAAAGAAACCCAAGCCCAGAGATAAAAAAAGAGTACTAAGATGCTGGTGATGCTGGAGAATCTTTTATTCCACCAAGGCTCTCTGACAACCCCCATGTAAAATATGAATTTTGAACTGGAACACATGTGTTCCTAAAACAGTGCCCAGCTCCTGTTTGCAGCAGCCCTTTTAGAGGCAGGAGACAGAGGCACTGTTTGTTTCATGAGATGATTGTGGGCAGCAACCAAGGGATGCATCCCTGTGCCTCAGAACAAAAAATAAAGGCTTAGCTGGGGCACAGGAATATCTGAAAAAAATAAAGGCTTAGCTGGGGCACTGCAGATCTGAAACCGAAGCTAGGTGGAGGTGTTTAAATGAGCCAGCAACTCAACTGAGGAGCCCAAAGAACTTTTCAAAGCCCGGATTTCAACTCCAACCTTCAAGAGCAGAGCCAGCTAGTCTCCAGCTCTAAGAACCCAAGGAGATGAGGAGGGCAGGGGCGATGCTGCCACCCGACAGCCGGCGCAGCGGATTCATTGGTGCTCACAGCAGGACAAAGCTCATCACTACCTGCTCCGTTTTCCTGGCAATGAGATTCCCAATAGTCTTACTGAAGAAACTGGCAAGCAAAGGGTTCAAAGGAGGCTCGTGATCCAAGAAGTCATAGAGGATGTTGAGCAGAGTCTCATCCCCTCCCAGCTTGTCGTTGATCTGCGGCACATCGGAGGTCAGCAGTTCACAGGCTGTGTTTGGGTATCTGGAAGGACAGAACCAGAGCAACTAAAAGTGAAATGAAAACTCTCAAGAAAATCTTCCAGTGTTGAAGTCATATACTAAAGAGGAGAACTGTCCTTCCTGGAGACAGGGAGGAAAAAAAGAAACACATGAGACACAAAGGTTATCCCCATTAATGGCACATTTTGAGGAAGCACTGCTGCCTGCAGCACTTCATCTGGGGTTTTAACCACTGATTTATGCAGCTCAGCTGCCTCCAAACTGCAGTCACTTCTGATTTGTGAAAGCTTATCAGTTGAAATGCTTAATCAGCTTCAATACACTTAAAATCCCTTAAAATCTTTCAACGTGAATCCATCTGCACACTAAAAGCAAGCCCCAAACTGAAGGCTGATGTGAAGCATGGACACTTAGCAGCTCTCTGTCATCTTCCTGGAAAATAATTCGTTCTAGTACTGGAGCTGAATTTAAAATTAGCATCTTTTTTAAAAAAGAAAAAAAATCACAAGGACTAGAATGTAGAGAGAAAACTGCTAACAAATAAATATACACTATGTATAAGCAACCAATTCACAGCCAACCTTTTGAACTTCTACTTTTCAGTGATGTCTGTAAAATTAACTTGTTTTTTCAGAAAATATTACTGTGCCTGGTTTAGATAACTTTGCACACTTAAATCAGAATATGAAATTGTATTTGACAGCTAATGAAATCTTGCTTTTTCCCCTGACCCTGTTTCTTGCTCTTCCAGCCGGTGCTTTTAGAAATAGGTCAAGTTTATGATCAGAAAATGTAATAAAATGTTTATAATTAGGTTTAGAATTAGACAAAGTGTCAACGCACAAAAAAATGCTTTTTGAACTGCTGGTTTTGCTTAAAGACTTAAGTTTATTTGGGTTGAAATCCTCTACTAAAAGCCACTTGTACTTCCAGCTCCATGGCCTCACTGATTCATGAAGCAGGGGCTGGGGGGTTGTCCTGCACACAGATACACCACCAAAATCCATCCAGATATTTTTTCTTTTTTTAAAAGCTCACTTCAGCATTTTATCTTAAAGTGTCTTAATGCCATATTCTCCTGGCTTAAGAGAACTCAAAAAAAGCCCCAGACAGCCTCAGGCTGAGGTTACTGCAGTCATCCACAGCAGTTCCCTAATGCTGGGACACAGCCCAGCACTGAACTTTAACATGATTTTCACTGTTTTGATGAGATTTCTGATCCTAGGGTCAAAAGGCAGCTGGACTTTATTTTTAACCAGGATTTACTCTTGCTCTGCTAATTGTTTAAAGGCTCAGAGGGGATGTGCTGGAGCAGTTCTGTGCCCGTTATCCACCTTTCCTAAAGTACTTCTGATTTCTTATCAAGTGAAACAGACTAAAACCAAAACCTATCCCTTACAGTCTGAACTTTTTCTCTCTGTAATAGTTCTAATTTTTTCTCCAAAAGCAAAACAGAAATTAACTGTGTTTTAACATCATCCAAGAAAATTAACAACAACGCTGAAAAAACTCCAGAATGCCCTTGCTGCCAATCCATGTTTAAGGAGTGTGTTCCCTTTTCAAATAAAACCTGTGCCATTCCCTAAGACACAAACCCAACACATCTCCCCTTGCAGTAATCAAGGTTTCCCACTTCTTGTACCCAGCCCAAGGCCAATCCAAACCACTCCTGCAGTAGTGTGGCTACATGGAGCACCACAGCTTCTGCAGAATCCCACCATCAGTTTGGATGGAAAAGCCCTTTGGGATCATGGAGTCCAACCACAAACCCAGCACCACCCCCTGTCCCTCAGCACCACATCTCCAGGGCTCTGAAACCCCTCCAGGGATGATGGGGACTCCAGCCCTGCCCTGGGCAGCCTGGAGCTGCCCGACCACTTCTAGCAAATAAATTGTCCCTGATCTCCAAACTAGACAGTTAAGATGGAACAATATTTCAACATGCGCCAAGATTTTTTTCCTATCTTGAACTGCAAATTAAAAAAACACACAGCAAAGAATGGTGGGAACTGCTGGGTCCCTCTCACATCTCCTTGGCATTACAGAACCAGCAGGGAGTGGATTTGCTTTATTGCTGCTTGGCCACAGAACACCATTAAATCCTTCTACCTCTCAGCTCAGTAATTCTGCATCATCACTTTCCTACATTCCTAACTCAGTTCCCCTCTGACACCCACCAAACAGTGCAGAACCTGGAAGCTGGACCTGGCCCTTTTCTCTCATCTGCATTTCTTTTCTTTACCCAGTTGCTGCCTGAAGACAGAACCCCACTGTTACCACCACAGAGCCTTTGCATTCCCCTGGAAGAAGTGACACCACCTGAGACAAAAGAAACATTTTTATTGGATTTGCTGTCATGGTCCTCTCTTCCTTTCTACCTTGGCTCACCCAACACATCCACAGAGGGGTTCCATATTCCCACAGGTTCAGACAATTCCTGGGTTTGCCTTTAGCAAACTGCTTCCCAAAATCCTTTCGTTCATTCTCACCCATCAATTTCCTTTATCTGTATCTGGACACGACTTCCTTTTGGGAGGATGTATTTTTATCTGTAATGAACTATCTGTTTTTTAACCAAGCCAGTGTTCTACACTAGGATTTATAAAAGAAAATCTCTGTAATACAGGTTCAGGTTCTGCCTTTACCACGAGCCACTAAAATGTTTCCAGGCCAGTTGGGAGCTTCCCACCCATTCAGAGCTCCAGGCACTTCCTACCCAGCCTCCTGGTACCTCACAGCTCCACTCCCAGAAGTCAGAACAACAAACCCAGACTCACCAGATGCTCTTCATGATTCTTCTGCTCAGAACACAATCACTGTGTCTCCCTGGAGAGGGGCAAATGAGACCATTCTGGGACAGCCCCTTCTGCTCCCACAGCCTTCAGGTTCCTCACAGTCAGACCTCAGGCCTCACCCTTCCCACCAGAGCTCAGCACCCCAACTCCTGGGGTCCCACACCCCAATGCTGGGGTCAAACACCCCAACTGCTGAGGTTCCACAGCCCAACTGCTGGGGTCCCACACCCCAACTGCTGGGGTCACACAGCCCAATGTTGGGGTCCCACCCCCCAGTGCTGGGGTCCCACACCCCAATGCTGGGGTCACACCCCCCAACTGCTGGGGTCCCACACCCCAATGCTGGAGTTCAACACCCCAATGCTGGGGTCACACCCCCCAACTCTCTCCACACTCAGCTCTCCATCCCCCAGCTCTCTCCTCTCCTTTGCCTTCCCAAGCAGCTCAGTCCCCATCACCACAGGGTTTCTGGGGGTTCCTGAGGCACCCTGGAACATCCACACATTCCTTCTGGACAGACAGCCCAGGTCCAGCAGGTCCTGGCCTCCTCTGAGTCCCTCAGCTCCTCCTCCCCTTCCCTGCTTTCACACCCTGGGCCTGCCCAGGGATTTGCTGTTCTCCTCCTGGCACTTTCCCTACTGAACTTCATGACCTTCCATCTACTGAGGGTTCAGGAATAAAGCACTTTGATGCTTCCATTTCCACAGCACACATCCTTCAGAGCTGCCAGACCTTCCAAACCTATCAAGTTTCTCCCCTGTTCCATTTTAAAAACTTCCATAACCTTTTCTTAAGAGCCAAAAATTGGATTCCATTTGGATTTAGACAGTCGGCTCTTCCTGCTCAGCCTTTTTTTATTCCAAAAGCTTTCCCAGTTTCTAATAAGCTTAAAAACCTTCTCCTCTCCAGTGCCTCATCATGCTTTGGAAATGCTTCTCAGCTTAGTCCACCTATGGTTACTGGGAGCATTAAAAAAAAAACAACAAAACTTTTATAAAGATCAGATTTAAAAGATTTTAAAAATACTTTACAAAAATCTCTATGATTATTTTCCTCCTCTATTCTGCTCTTGTGAGACCCCACGTGAAGCAGTGTCCAGCTCTGGGGTCCCCAGCAGCAGAAGGAGACGGAGCTGTTGGAGCCAGTGCAGAGGAGGCCCTGGAGCTGCTGGGAGGGCTGGAGCAGCTCTGCTCTGGAGCCAGGCTGAGAGAGTTGGGGGTGTTGAGGCTGGAGAAGAGAAGGCTGCAATGGGGAGACCTTAGAGCACCTTCCAGTGCCTGAAGGGGCTCCAGGAAAGCTGGGCAGGGACTTGGGACAAGGGCCTGGAGGGCTGGGAGCCTGGAGGGGGAAGGGTTTCCAGCTGGGAGAGGGGAGATGGAGAGGAGAGCTTGGGCAGGGAGAAATTCTTTGGTTGGGCTGAGGGTGCTGAGCCCCTGGTTGCCCAGGTTGCCCCCAGAAGCTGTGGCTGCCCCCTCCCTGGAGGTGTTGAAGGTTGGATGGGGCTTGGAGCCCCCTGGGCTGGGCTGGGACCATGGCAGGAGGGGTGGCACTGGGGAGTTTTAAGGCTCCTTCCAACCTAAACCAGTCTGGGATTCCATGAAAATCATCAAGTGCAGCATTTCACCAGCTGGGTGAGCTGTAAGGTCCCTCCCATGAGTCTGTGGCCAGCTCCAGCTGTCCTGCCCAGCAGGTCACTGTGCAGCTCTCATTGCCATCACTCATTTCCCTGTCTGGGGTGTAGAAGCAGAATTCCCACCACTACACCAGCTCTTCCAACAGGGATGTTATGGACCATCTTGAGAAAAGGAAGAAGATAGAATGGCATCATCTGAGAGAGACCTGGGAATGAGACACAAGCCTTGCCAGCACAGGGGACCAGAAGCCCAGGGACTGACCTCTCCCCACCAGTTTCAACCTTTGTGCCTCCTCATCAACCTTGCCCTGAGCGGCTCAAAACTCCACACTGCCTTCAGAAGCTGGAGAAAAGGCTTTTCACCCTGCAGGTGGGACTCCAAACCCCTGCCAGAGAACACTCTGGTGCTGTACTTCCCCTTTCACTGTGCTTTGCACAAAGGATTGCCCCCACTTTTCTTTACCCTCACCAAGGTGTGGTAATGGTGAAGACTTGATGATCCTGAAGGTCTTTTCCAACGAGAAGAATACTATGATCTGTGTGGTTTCTACTTCCACCCTTCAGCACACAGGATTAGAGATGTAAAACATCTCCCAACAGAACAGGACCTCAAATCACATGAACTGAAGTAGCAGAGTTCCCTGGAGCCATCTGCACAACCCATGAACTTGTGCTGGTACTGAGACCATGGAACCACAGAGTGCCAGGGGTGGGAAGGGAGCTCTGGAGATCCCCCAGTCCAACCCCCCTGCCCCAGCAGGATCCCCCAGGGCAGCCCACACAGGAACACATCCAGGGGGGTTTGGAAAGGCTCCGGAGAAGGAGACTCCACAACCTCTCTGGGCAGCCTGGGCCAGGGCTCCCTCAGCCTCAGCCTCCACAAGTTTCTCCTCATGCTGAGCTGGAACTTCCTCTCTTCTACCTTCAACCCATTATCCCTTGTCCTATACCTGGGCACCCCCAAAAAGAGATTGTCCCCTTCCTCTTGCCCCCCACCCCTCAGATTAATAAGATCCCCATAAATCCTTCATCTCCTTCTCAGGCAAAGCACACCCAGGTTGCAGCACAGGACCACAGGCACTGCTCAGCACTCCTCTCCTCTGCTCATTAATGCTCAGCACCAGGGAAAGTGTTGCCCATCTGCTTCCAGCAGATACTTAGGAGCTGAGTTTCCCAGGGGAGCTGTGAAACCCTACAGATGAAGGGCAGTGGTGAGCCCTGAGCTCACCCCCCTGCAATGCCAGCTGCTGAGATGTGACTCCTGATCTGATCCAGGGAATGCAGAAAGCCCCAGGGCTGCTTGTGAGCCACATCCCTGCTTCCAACCTGGATAAAATCTGCATTTCCAGGAGAGCAGTGTAAAACAAACACTCCTGGCTCCTCCTCTGATTCAGCTTTTATAGCAGAAGCAGCCAGGCAGAATTCCAAGTCACCACCTAAGGTAATTCTTGGCATTCACTGACCTGGAAATACTCACTAAGCTGATCAGCCCTCTCCCCTGGTGAAGATCCTACACAACCCTACCACTGCTTCTGAGGATTTCATGCAGCAGCAGCAAAACCCAAACCTGACCCATGCCCACACCAACAACCTTGCCTGTATTTAGTTACACACACAGCAACATTTAATTTTTACATAAAGTTAACCAAGAAAAACAAACTTCCCAAATCCAAAATGTAAATATTTTCAAGTCTACATTTGGTTTAAAATGTATAAACACCACTTGCCATGAGACCCAAAGACATCTATCTTGAGAGTTCACCACCATGAGAAAGCCTCCTGGCAGCACTGAGCCCTCTCCCTTCCTACCAGCAGGTTCTGCATATGCAGCACACTGAAAACATCACCTTTTTTTCTCCAGTACTTTCTCTTCTGGGCTTAACTACTGAAAAGCAATCAAGTTCAAAAATTTGTAACTTGGAACAGAATGCTCATGGCTTGCAGTTTTGACAAAAAGTATGAGAGGTACTTTTGAGATTATTCTGCTTGCAAAGTTTTGAACAAGAGAGATTTATGAATTCTTTGTTTAGACAAGCTTGACATTAAATCCTTAAAAAAGAAAAAACCTTCTGAAAATTCACTACAAATAACAAAATGCTACGAAACCTTTCCCAGCAGCAAAAAGCCCCTTTCTCCCAGGACTGAAGAGGTGACCCCCACCTCCCAGCAGAGCATTTCCAAGGTTAAGCTCTCCCTTTCAGCTCTCTTTGATCAGGACAGAAAGCAAACACCTACTTGAAGCGAACCTTCTCGTCCATGTCCAGGGGGGGCTCATGGGTGATGAGGGTGACCAACTCCTCCATGCAGTGCTGCTGGCAGAGGAAGTCCAGCAGCTTCCTGTTCTGAGCCTTGCACTCCTGTAAGATGTCATCTTCATCCATCAGCTCCTGAAGTGTCACATCTTCCTTGTCCAGCAGCTTGTCCACATGCGATGTCGTGTTCAAATCAAACTTCCAGAACATGGTGATGGGACAGATCTGTCTGGAACACAAAGAGAAGGTGAGGAACATGAGTTCATCTTCCTGCTCCCCTGCATCTCCTTCCTCTCATGGCAATGCCAGGCAGCCCGGACACATCAATCCTGTTAACAAAATAAACACCTTTTCACACCAGAAAACCAACGGGACTTTGATTACAGCTGCAGACACACCAGACACATGAAGTAATCTGTAAATCACAGAGCACCTGCACACAGAAATACTGCTGAGGATGAGAGGAAAGGCTGCCCAGGGCTGGGGAACCCACACTACTGCACTAAGAACACTTCGTGTTAAAGGGGTTAGGCTTGTTTTTTTTTAATTATTATTTTGTATTTGCTCATCAGCTATTATTGCAACAACTGATGATTTAGGTAAGCTGAAGAAAACGCTCCAATATATACACAACAGCAAGAGAAAAATATTAAACCTAATTGGAATGCATTTTAAAAACCCACTACTGGACACTGAGTGGAAACAAGAACAAACTTAGAGCTGAGCTGCTAATAATCATAAAATCACAGAATCACTGAGGTTGGGAAAGACCTCTAAGGCCATCAACTCCAAACATCAACTCAACACCACCATGCCCGAAACCCATGTCCCTCAGCACCACATCTCCAGGCTCTGAAACCCCTCCAGGGATGCTGAGGACTCCAGCCCTGCCCTGGGCAGCCTGGGCCAGGCCCTGACAACCCTTGCCAGGGAGAAATTCTTCCCCAGCTCCAACCTAAACCTCCCCTGGAACAACTTGAGCTGTGCCAAAAGTTCCTCTTGTCCCATCCCTTCTTCCTTGGGAGCAGAGCCCGACCCCCCCTGGCTCCAACCTCCTCTCAGGGGGTGTCAGAGAGCCAGAAGGTCTCCCCTCAGCCTCCTCTGCTCCAGGATCAACACCCCCAGGGCCCTCAGATGCTCCTCGCAACTTCTCCAGAACCTCCTTTCTCTCCAGAACCTTCTCTTTACTTTCCAAACCTTCTCCTTCCTCTCCACCCCCTTCTCCATCTTCTCCAGACCCTTCTCCTTACTTTCCAGACCTTCTCCTTGCTCTCCA
The DNA here is from genome assembly GCA_023637945.1 of Phaethornis superciliosus. Classification (NCBI taxonomy): domain Eukaryota; kingdom Metazoa; phylum Chordata; class Aves; order Apodiformes; family Trochilidae; genus Phaethornis; species Phaethornis superciliosus. The sequence continues at coordinate 621,858 of JAJQWJ010000001.1, forward strand.
GCCCCTTCCCCAGCTCCATTCCCTTCTCTGGACACTCTCCAGCCCCTCAATCTCCTTCTGCTCCTGAGGGGCCCAGAAGTGACCCCAGGATTGGGGGTTCAGCCTCAGCAGTGCCCAGCACAGGGGATGATCCCTGCCCTGCTCCTGCTGCCCACCCCACTGCTGGTCCTGGCTGGATGCTGGTGGCCACCTTGGCCACCTGGGCACACACTGAGCTCATGTTCAGCTCTGTCAACCAACACACCCAGGTCCTTTTTTTTTTTGCATTTATAAATACAAACTTCATGGATCACTGGAATGTCCTATGAAGCTCAGAGCCACCCCAGAGATGCAGACTGGCAGAGCAGGACTCTCTGCTGGTTTCGTACACACGACCCACGGGTGCCCAGCAGCCCCAGAGCTGGGAACCCCTGAGGTCTGCACCTCCAAACCTGCTGAAAGGAAACCCTCCTCACCATCACCTTCCCACACAGAAGTTTCACGTGGACATTTTGTATCATCTCATCCAAATCACAATCATCACAACTAAATTAAAAGACAATTGAAAGCAGAGGCTGTATTTGCGATGAGGTATCACTATGTCCATGTAAATTAATAAGAATATTTCCCTTAAAACAACTTCTGCTCACTCCAGAGCGCTTCCCTTTGGCTTATACTCACTTTTGAGCCACTCCTACTGCTAACCCTTCCTTCCCATTGTTTTCCTGATTTTTCTCCAGGTGAGCTCTATTAATAATCTTTTTCCAGACAGCTTCTCCAAAGCACTTTGATTTTTGGAGCAGTCAGTAATCCTATCAAACTGAGACAATGTTCAAACTGATCCCCAAGAAACTCTCCCAGGAGCCTTCTTCTTCCATTTTCTCTCCTCGTTCTGCCCTTTACCATCTCACCTCAGGATGTGGCCACTCCACCACAATTCCTACATGAGCCACAGCCTTTCCCAGTCCTGCTCTGGCTATCGTACCAAATATCTTCATAATCTCCAGGAAGAAAGAAGATTTACTGATTTCTTGTATTTAGAGCATTAGCTGCCAAAGAGTGAGCTCGGATTAGTTTGGGCAATTTAAACCTCTGATTTTCATTTCATTTTTTTACTGTTGCATTTTTTCCTGTTCCCTCCAGGGAGCAGATGAGGAGTCATCTCCCTTCTGCCCCCGCAGCCTTTCCAAGTATCTTCAGAAAGTATAAGGTGACTCCAGCTCTGCCTCAGCAGAGGTTTGAGCTTCAAGCAGCAGCTAAGTCAGTCAAGTATCTGGGAATCTGAGCCCAGCCTTTCATTCCTGGCTCCTGTTGAGTGTTCCAGACTTAATCCCTCCCCAGACACTGTCTCATCCTCACCCCAGCTGCTCTGGGGCTGTACAGAGGCCTAAGGTGGTTTGGTTTTTTTTGTGCCCCATCCCTGGCAGTGTCTCAGCCCAGGCTGGATGGAGCTTGGAGCACCCTGGGCAGGGGTTGGAATGGGATGAGCTCTAAGGTCCCTTCCAACCCAAACAATTCCATATTTTTGTGATTCTAACCAAAGACAAAACGCAGCTTGGGAAGGTAGGAGCCCTGTGCAGGAGGAGATGGTCAACTCCCTGGTCTGGTTGCTATGGAGATCAGGTGCAAGGAGGGACCATGAGGAGGTGTTGAAGGCCAGGGATGGTTTCAAGAAAGAAAAAATCCTTAACAATAAAATAATAATAATAATAATAATAATAATAATAATAATAATAATAATAATAACAAAAAACAACCAAAAGAAAAAAAGAGTAACTTATTCCCCACTGACAAAGTCAATGAGTGCAGCTGAAACAAGACAAAGCTCTAGGTAATATCATGAATATAAAACACATTTTATATCATGAAACAAATGAGATGAGAGATGCCAAGGTGCTGCATTCCCAGATAATGCCTATGGAAATGTGATTTTATACAACAGGACCATAAGGCTTTTTTGAACCCAACCCACATGGCTCTTTCTGCAGCAGCAGAAGCACTCCAACCATTCATTTTTCTTTCTCCAGCATCCCCAAAACATCACCACTCCTCATCTTCTGCCAGGGCCACTGCTTCTGGACCTACACCTAAGTGTAGTCCAATCAGACTTTTCAAATTACCCTTTCTAAAAAAAAAAAAAAAAAAAAAATCAAACAGAAGACAACATGTTGGGTTTTTTTTCCTTCAGGAAGGTCTCTTGCAGAAGGGGGGCACTGCTGGGCCAGGTAAAGTCCCCAGTTTTTAAGTTTTCTGTTTAAATATCTGAGCTCTTTCTGACTGGGTCCCTTGCCATGTAGTGGTCACACTGAACCTCCAACTGAAGGGCTTAGAGAAACCAGTAAGTGAAACACTCCAAAAGAAACACTTTTTTGTTTATTTTTAACAATGATGATATTGATGTGCATACTCTGCTTCAGCTCAGGAGGAGGAATCAAGGTGAAGAATCAAGGGTCCTTCACTTAGGTGTTTATGTCCCTAAGGGTCTCTACAAGACAATGACCTAAACAAAATTACTGCTTTTTCTTGGAATAGCTCTGCTACCCAAGGTATTTGATAACTGACCCCGTGGAGCCTCCAACACAGTGCTTCAGAATTTGTCACAGATCATGTTTTTTGTTCAGAGAGCTTTTTTCCAAGTCAAGCTCACTCTTCCTGTTAACATCTGTATCTTGGGGATTCCGATGTTCAAGGTGAGGCTTGAGGAGGCTCTGAGCACCCTGATCTGCTGAGGGTGTCCCTGCTGACTGCAGGGCTTGGACTGGGTGACCTCTGGAGGTCCTTTCCAACCCAAATTATTCTGTGACTCTGTGATTTAGAAGAAATCAAGAGAATAATTGCAAGTTTCTGGTTCATGACTCAGCACCACTGATACAACAAAGCTCAGTTTGAGTGCATTGGTGCTTCAAGGCTTGGTTATAAAGGAGAGAGCTCATCTCTGAGCCACAAAGCCATCCACAGAGCTCCCCCACCCCACACCTACCTGCTGCCCTACCTGAGCATTCTGAGGCTGAGCTCACTCAGACATCATGGGGATGCAGATGGTCTCATGCCCAGCAGAACCAGAACCAAGATCCTCATCCAGCATCACACCTGGAAGACCACTTTATACTTTGAAAGTTCCTTTTACACATCAGGGGTCAAACACTTCTAGTAAATCCTACAGCATCTTTCTGAGGGTCATGGTTTAGTGCTGGCCTTGGCAGGGTTGGTGAAATTCTGGACTTGATGATTTTCATAGAGCCCCAGACTGGCTTAGGTTGGAAGGAGCTGAAAGTTCCTCCAGTTCCAACCTCCCTGCCATGTCAGGGACCCCTCCCCCAGCCCAGGGGGCTCCAAGCCCCATCCAACCTTCAACACCTCCAGGGATGGGGCAGCCACAGCTTCTGGGGGCAACCTGGGCACCCAGGGGCTCAGCACCCTCACCCCAAAGAATTTCTTCCTTATGCTCAATCTAAACCTCCCCTGTTTGTCCACATAAAATCTATTTAAAAACAAAAGGGTGCAAGCAAAAAGGAGCATCTGGTAGAAGTGGTCACTTTTTCTTAAAGATGATGGATAAGTTCCTTGGATGAACTCAAGGAAGACAGGAGAGACCAAAGTGCTTTTTAGACTATAACTAAATGTTTCTCATTCAAAATTTGTGTTTTTTTCCCTAATTTTACTGATAACATTCATTTTCAACTATTTAGTTGCCTGTCTTTCACCTCCCTCCTACTACAAAACAAGCCTCTGCCATCTATTATGGGGCACTTATTTTCCCCATCTCTAATTTCCAGTTTTTTAAAACTGGGGAAGTCCTGAGCTGCATGAAGATGTGGTAGAGATTAACAGCTGTGAACAGCTTAAAATAAGCTTTCCATAGCTGGGCATTTCTTCACCAAGCTGCTATCCCCCTCCACCAGCCTGGCTTTATTTGTACCCCAGGCTGCTTACAGCCATGTGGATGTTAAAAACAATCCCTGTTACAGAGCTGCTCAAGTTTCCCTTCCTTCAACAACAGGGAAGAAAGAGCTAAATCAGAATATGAGGACATCAGTACAGACATGGCAGGGGCCCAGGTTTGCATTCTTGCTGCTCAAGATGACTCCTGGTATTTTTCTTCTAAAGCTGTTTCTAGGTCTTATATTTGGGTAAAAAAAGATTGAAATGTACTCATCTCAGCTGCTATGACACTTGTCCAGCCTGCAGGTTTCCCACAGCAGTGGAGAAGGCAGCAAGAAGCACCAGGAGCTGCTTCCTCCCCCAGCAGGACCTGGGCTGCTTCATGCAGCTCAGGCTGTGGGGACTCCACAGCTTCAGGGAGCAGAGATCAGGGGGATGTGGAGCAATTTCCCAGAGCCCAGAGAGCCAAGAGATGCTCTGGGCAAGCACTGGAGGGACTCAGGCCCTCTGCTCCCCCGGGTGCTTTCATCAGCTCTGCAGCAGTTACTGACCTGGGACACATCCCAACCATCTCCAGATTACATCAAGGAATCACTGTTGATCCCTCTGAGCTTTTGACTCAGGATGTTTACAGATGTAAAACAGAAGATTGGAGCTGCTTATTTTCCAGCAGTTAATTCAGTCACAGCTGCAGTGATCTGATCTGGGCAACCAGGTTACTGAGCAGCTTCCTTAAGAACATTATTTTGATTTACACCTAAAATGACCCCAGGTATATTTTACAATCTTTATGGATAAGTAGCACATTCCCTGCAATAGCACAGAGCACCAGCAAACTTCAGAAAGGCAGCTCTGGAGCAAGAGGAGGGTCTGAGAAGCTGCAGGGAGAGGTGGTCTCACAGCTCATCATGTGCTCTGCATGTGCTCTGCTGTCTTGTGACCACCATCTCTGGTATCAAAATAAAATAAAAATGACCACTGATTTGTTCCCTTTCTCTTCTTGCTTGGAGCTGCAAAAGCAAGACTTCTGGCAAGGCAGGTGAGCTCTGTCACCCTGGAGGAACAAAGCCCTTCCCTGAGGGCTGCCACCAGCAGAGCTCTGAGAAACCACGGCATGGGAATAAAAATTAAAAGGACAAATTTCATACTGTAGTTCCCATCATGAAACACATCGGATTCAAAACACTTTTTTACAGTAGATTTGAATCATTTATGCTAAGGAACATAAGGAACATTTTAAGGAAGGCAGGTGCTTTCCAGACACTGGGAGGAGGCACCATCCTTGCTCATCATAGCTCAGAACAAAGTGGGTTACTAAGCCTCTGGAAGCAGGGAAATGCCTTCCTCAGTCCCAGGTGGAGAGCTCTGAGCCACTAGAAGGTGCTCACATTACTTCTGGAGTATCCCAATTTAAGGAAATTAAGTTTTCTGTAACCCAAGTTGCCATTTTTTAGGATTAATTGCTTCAATTTGATAAGTGTAGAACTAAGCTGCCATTCAAAGACCTGCAATTTGCCAACACTCCACTGCATGAGCTTTTTAATATGCAGGAGGTATCCAGAGGCTTCAATCAAGAACCAGAAAAACACACAAAGCAAACCCTGGCTGCACAATGACTGGGGCAGAGGTCTGAAAACATTAAATTTAAAGAAAATAAAGTATTTCCCTCTTGCTATGTCTGCTTCAAAGGAACCACCACTTTTTATCTTATTCCTTATATGAGTAGATTGTCAAAAGCCTCTTCACTCTCCTTGGGGGTTTTTTCCTTACTTTTTATTCTCTGAATTCTGTATTTGCATTATTTTGTGCAGGATTTTTCCTGTGGTCAGTTCCATTGCCTTACTATGGGCAGATACACAAAACCCCTACAGGATTTTCCAACCTTTTAGAATGCTCTCAGCACTCCAAGATCAGTAAAAATTAACATGGAGGGCCAGCAGTCACCCCAGGAACTCCTGCAAATGGGAAGGAAATTACCGAGATTTACTGATTTTTTTATTCAAGCCTATTTAAGCCCATTCCTGATAAAACATTTAACATTTTCCATTTAGTTACCAAGTGGAAACACATGGAAATGCTGAGAGAAGTACATTATTCTTGTTTCCAAATATAAAGTATTTTTTAATACTTCTGACTTTCCTGTAGCATCCCTTCTGTTACAAAAAGACAAAGGACAAACCTAACTCCAGCAGCTATGTCCGAGCTGGAGAGGTTTCCTAAGTCCCATTTAGTTCATTCTGTCTCTTCAGCCTTGACAGGTATGAATTCCTGATGTGCATTTTATGGTTATTTTATGGGTTTCGGGGGTGTTTTTGCTAAGTTTTAATACTAAGCCTCCTTTGTTTCCTCTCTAAGCATAAATAATTTTAAGCTTTGCTACACAGAGCAAAAGAGAAGAAAAAAAAAAAAAAAAAGGTAATTCTCTCCAATTGCAGCACCTGAGGAAGCTTTAGGGCACTCCTGCAGTCAGCTGGATGGACAGCAGCCACCCAGGAGCTCAGCACCCTTACAATGCAGCTCCCCAACAACTAACTGGGGAACAAAGTACCACCTGGTTTAACTTGGTGAACACTGATACACAATTTAAATAACCCACAAAGAAAACAGCTTTGGAGAAGGTCAGTGTGATTGATACTCACCTGAGTTCCCACTGGAATATTCTGCATGGGCTTCTCAAACATCTTGGCAGGAAAGCTCAGTGTGTGTGTGTGTGTGCATCTGCAGCTGGTTCAAGTGTAAGAAATACATCTAAACCAGTTTTAAAAGAAAGAGAAAAAGCCAGCAAGTAGGGCCCCAAAAGAACCACTGCTGCTCGTTGTGTTTATAAGTTATCTTGAAAGATGAACAGGAAAGGCAGGAACATTTAACAGTGATAAAAAATTAGTTAGCTTAAACATCCCAAAGCTGTCAGAACAGCTGCAGAATGATGTCATGTTAATAAGGCACTGGACAATGAAAATGCAGATTTAACCCAGTGCTGGCAGCAGCACAGCTCTATTTATGGGAAAAACCCCACTCAGCAGCAGCTGCTGAGGCTGTTCCATCCCTGGGAGCAGGGACCTGGGGCCATCCAGCCCCTCCAGACACAAGTGCCCAAACCTTGATTAGGGGCACACAAGGCAAATAATACTTGCAGGGCTTATAAACGTCACAAACAGGTACCTGAGCAGCAACTACATCATTTCAGGTGAATTTGTCTTTTTGAAAAGAGGACAGGCAGGGAATAAGCAATTTGTCCCTGTCCACTACATCCTGCCTGGCAAAGCCCTCCCTCTGGGCCAGGAGCTTGCTGGGAGCAGTCAACATCTGCAGCATCCTCTGGATCCTCAGAAGTCTCTCATTCCCCACCAGTCCTGGGGCTGACCAGCTGCCCCTGCCTCTCCTGGGATGTATCCCATGCTCTCCTGCACCACAAGTTCCTTCCCTGCTCAACTCCCACACTCTCCTCCCTGCCCCATCCCACGTTCTGGGAACTTCTCCCACGTATGCTCAGATGATTCCAGGAAGGAGCCATCTCCCTTCCTTCTGGAGGGCTTTTTGTGGTACTTCTGAAGTGCCACAGGCTGGATAAACCAACCCAGCAGCCCCTCCTCTGTGGTGCACAGCAATCCTTCTGAAGAAATACAACATTTTATCACTCAAACAGAGCAGGTCCTGTTTGTCACAGCCACGTGGAACTGGATCTCGGAGCCAATGCCCAAGATTCTCAATACAGAGCAGCAGCCACAGAGGTAAAAGTAATGTCAAAAGTTATTACAAAAAAAGAACAAGCAAGTTATCAGAAGGCAGGACATCATTTGCACATCCTGTGTCTGCATCTCAGGTGCTGCTCTGCTCAGCTTCTCTTAAGAGTGATGGAGCAGAAGGAGGAACAGCTCAGCTACCAAGGGAATATGCAGGAAACGTGATGCATGACCACAGCTCAGGAAAACACAGATACAGAGAAAGGCACCAAAGGTATGAAGGAGGTGAACAGACATTAACAGCTTCCTACAAACCCAAGAGTGGGGACACCTCAAGAGTCACTGAGCAGTAAAGTGAAAACCAGACAGAATGAAACTGATGATGTTCTGCATGGGAAGAGCAAAGCCTGTGAAGCTGAAATGTCAGAGATGGTTACAGAGTTCAGAAGCTCAGCTGAGCTCAAAAACTCAGCTGGTTACAACCCTCAGATGTTTTACAGCCACTGCTGCTCCAGAACAGTCACTAAACCAGGTGAGTGTCAGAAAATGGAGTGTCTACCCCACATTTACATGTTCTGAACCTCTCCCAAGGACATCAATAGCAGGAGCAGGACTGGGGGACCCGAGCCAGCTGGACCTTGACGGTGACTCATTTGCCAGACTGGGCTACAGTATGATTTCTGGCTACTTTTTAAAATTTTACTTCCATGTATCTCACTGGCACAGGTGGCTATCAGTGTCTGGGTACCATCCACATTCTCCAGTTCCTAAATGACTTCCAGAACAACCTTCACAGAAAATGGTTTGGGTGGAAAGGACCCTTAAAGGCCATCCAGTCCAACCCCCTGCAGTGAGCAGGGACATCTACAACCACACCAGGTTGCTCCAAGTCCCATCCAACCTGTCCTTGAAAGTTTCTAGGGATGGGGCACCTACAGCTCCTCTGGGCTACCCGTGCCACTGCTTCTCCATCCTCAGCATAATCCATTTCTTTCTTACCTTTAGTCTGAGTATACCCTTATTTTCCACCCGTTTCCAGCCACCAGGGCTGACACTCAGCATAAATATATAACAGCTCCCTCAGCAGCAGCACCTTTATTTACAGCTCACCTAAAACCTGCACTTTTCTGTAACAAAACTCCTCCTTCTTCTTTAAAGCAGCTTCAATAATACCTTTAATTCATAACCTTTTCCCCCTAGGAAATCTTGCTTCAGGTGACAACCTCTTACCTTTGTAGCAGTAATAAACCTTTTCCCAACTGAATTGCTGACAGGACAAGGATCAAGCCAGCCCCTCCACTGCCAGCACTGAGCACCCACAGAGAGCCCATCCATCTCCAGATACATTCCTAAGGCAGTGAATCCCATACTGCAGGAAAGGATAGTTCCTCTTGCTTGCTTTCACACTACCTGCTTAGTAATTTTGTTGGATGCTTCCTATTTCTCACCTTAGGAAAATCACAGACTATTCATTTTCACAGCCCCAAGGAGAATCACAGATTGATTTGGGGGGGAAGGGACCTCCAAAGGTCACCTACACCAAGCCCTCTTCAGCAGTAACATCCTCACCTAGATCAGGGTGCTCAGAGCCTCCTCAAGCCTCATCTCGAACATCTCCAGGGATGAGGCCCCAACCACCTCCCTGGGCAACCTGTGCCATTATTTCACTGTCCTCAGGGTACAGAACTTGTTCCTCACATCCAGTCTAAATCTGCTCTTCTCTAATTCAAAGCCATTCCCCCCTTGTCCTCTCACCCCAGGCCCTTGCACACAGTCCCTCTCCAGCCTTCCTGGAGCCCCTCAGATACTGGAAGGTCCCCTTAGGTCTCCCCAGAGCCTCCTCTTTGGTGTTCCAGACCCCTCAGCATTTTTGTAGCCCTGCTCTGGACCACTCCACCAGGTCCATGTCCTTCCTGAGCTGAGGGCTCCAGACCTGGATGCAGTACTCCAGGTGAGGTCTCACCAGAGCAAAGTGGCAGAATCCCCTCTCTGGATCTGCTGGCCAAGCTTCCTCTGATGCAGCCCAGGATGCCACTGGCCACTGTTGGCCCATGTCCAGCACCCCCGGGTCCTTTCCTGCAGGGCTGCAGAACCTCATCCCCCAGCCTAGACTGATATGTGGAATGTTCTGACCCAGGACTCTTAACTTGGTCTTGTTGAACCTCAAGAGGTTCACCTGAGAAATCAGACTGCAAGACATTTCCACACTTTCCTTCTTGCAACAGCCACTAGCAGTTCCCAGAGGACAGGTAAGTCACCAGGAAAAAAAAAATCATCTTCTTCCCATCAATTATGTACATTAAATCAGAGGTCAAGTTTTGAGAAGCACTTACCAGTTCAACCTGGTTTTAGGGACTAACCTGACCATACACCATCTGCACTGCAGCCTCAGCTCCTGCAGAGGAACTGAGCTCCTCAGCCCTGGGGAACCACCTCTCCCCAGCAGGACCATCCCAGTGACACTGCACTTCCCTCTCGGATGCCTCCAGCTATCAAATCTGAAGAACAACCTCCCCAGCAACCAGCAGCACACAGAGCAGAGCACAAGAGAGCACGAGGTCACTACTGAGTTTCAGCAGGAAAGGCAGAGGTGCACACATACCTTCAGTAGAAGTTACTTCAAATGTGAAATCTTCTCAACGGACAGAGAAACATTTGGGTTACAGTTCCTGGAATATACCCAGCTTCAGAAAATTATCTTCATCCAGTGTGAATTCTTTCTCAAGCTTCCTTATCCTGGAAAATATTTTTAAAAGTTACTGTCAACCAAAGGTAACTGAGGGCCAAAGACTTCTCTATTTTTTTTCCTAAGCAAACCTCCACATAACCTTTCAGTCCAACACAGAACAGCTCTTTGCAAAGCCAAGCCCAGCACCATGGCAAACACAGTCCCTGCAGTCCCTCCTCATCTCCTGGAGCCCTGGGCAAACGTGAGCCCTCCCAGCAAGCCCAGGGCATGGGGGATGAACAGCCCCTGCCCCTGCACAGCTCTGGGCTCAGCCTGGAGACCTCTGCCTCCTTCAAGACCACACAAAAGTTTTGTTTTCCTGACATCACTTCAAAAGAAAGCTACAGGTTGTCAAGGAAACCTGAGGGTCATTTCACTTGTTCCAAGAACAACTGCAGCAGGAACACCCCAGGGTTTCAGGCTGGGGCCCACCACAGGCAGCCAAGCACCCAGCACCCAACCCAAGGACACAGAGGCTGCACCAGTGACTCCCAGAAGAGGACCCATTCTTAGGGCAAACACTCCACACATCTGGAACAGCTTGGCACACCTCAGTGCAGGATGGGGAGGAGGAATGCCAGGAGAAGAACAAGGAGCTGCCCTCTCAGCAGTGATCACTGGAGGTGCAATATTCACCCAAAGCTGAATTCAGCACCAGGTCCAAAAACAGCTTACAGGATTTTATTGGGCACATTTAAAGTCTGCCAACCAATGCCTTCCTTCCTCCAGTTCCCTGGAGATGATCCAGGGCTGGAGCAGCTCTGCTCCCAGGAGAGGCTGAGGAGAAACTGGGATTGTTCAGACCTTAGAGCTGCCCCCCAGCCCCTGAAGGGAAACTACAGGAGGACTTTTCAGCAGAGTGTCCAGTGCTAGGAGAAGGGGAAATGGTTGGAAAGTGCAGGAGAAGAGGTTGAGCCTGGATCTGAGGAAGTTCTTCAGGAGGAGGGTGCTGAGCCTCTGGAACAGATTGCCCAGAGAAGCTGTGGCTGCCCCCTCCCTGGAGGTGTTCAAGGCCAGGTTGGATGAGGCTTGGAGCAACCTGGGCTGGGTGACAGGGCCATGTCTGCATCAGCTGCATGGAGGTGGTTGGCAGAAGAACTAAACAGAACCACAGAACATTTCTGGTTGGAAAAGACCATCAAGACCGTGGAGTTCGACCATTTACCTAACCCCACCAAGTCCAAACAAAGACTCCTGCACCCCCTCAGAGAATACACTGAGTTGGGAGGCACCCAGCAGCATCACCAAGTCCAACTCCTGGCAGCCCTTGATGCTGTTTTTTACACCACATCCACACAATGAGATCCAGGAAGAACAGGAGCAAGAACCCAGCTTGTTCTTTCTCAAAGTGCATTCCCCATGGGACATCTTAAGGACACAACCAAGTGACCAAGTGACATCTCCCTGAAGTGGCCTCCCCAGGGATGGAAGCCACCTGGGACATTGTCCTTCTAACTAAGGAGTGAGAAATTCATCTCCAGCATTTGAAACAACTGACACCAGCCTCACAGACCTCTCAGCTTTAGCTTTTATTTTATACTCATCTCAATTTTTTTCTTCCATTATTTTTTTAATCAAAACAGTTAATGAATAAATTTCCAGGTTAGAGAGGTAGGACAGCAGGATCTCAGGATCTACTGCATTTCAACACAGCTGAAACAGGCTTGGGAAATGTGCTTAAGCATTTCCTTATATTCTGAACACTTCTTACATGCTGAAACTTCAGCCTCACTCTCTTCTGAGACATGTGCTTTGTTTTATCTGACATCCCATTTGAAACAAAGCACAATAAAGTAGTTAAAGTAAGTGTTTATATTTTCTACCTCCTCTCCTAATTTTAATTTTTTTGCTAATTTCACTGCATGCTAACCAGCTCCATACACAGACATGTTAAATATTTAGCATAGTGGTTTAGGGCAGGGCTTTTGACACAGGTGTGTAGTGAGAGGACAAGGGGAAATGGTTTCAAACTTAAGGAGGGGAGATTTAGGTTGGATGTTAGGAAAAAAATTTTCCTGTGAGGGTGCTGAGCCCCTGCCCCAGGTTGCCCCCAGAAGCTGTGGCTGCCCCATCCCTGGAGGTGCTGAAGAGGTTGGATGGAAGCAGAGGAGCTGTAAGGTCCCTTCCAACCCAAACCAGTCTGGGATTCTATGACAAGATACCCACAGAGAAGTTCAGTTTTGAAGTCAGAGAATGCCCTGGAGTCTGTGTTGCCAAAACCAAAGTGCCTTATTTCTAACAGGAGAAATCATCCACCTCAACTCAACAATGAGCAGCTCCAGTGATCTCCTGAAATAGAGCAGAGAGAATAAACCCAGCAGATAAACATCTCCCCTCTACTCAGATTTTAGAGGAAACATAATCTAAGTTATGAATTCTCCAGTACCCCCAGATACTCCCACAGCACACACACAGCAGCAGGCTGAGCTGCCAGGCAGCAGCAAGTTGGTTTTAAAAGGCTTTTTAAAGACAGCAACATCCCAAGGTTTCACACTGAAATAATTCAACATGTGTGGCTTTAGAAAAGTAAAACCACCCCACATCTTACCATCATCTCCAGGGGAACCACATCCCTTCAGAGAAACACCCAACCAAGGGTTAGTGCTGTAACCCAGCAGTGGGACACAGCTTCTCCATGGGAGAGATACAGCCTGAATGAGGGGAAATTTAATTCTGAGTCTTGAGAAATGAAATGTTTGTAGATGTGCTGGACCTGCTCCTCTTCCTCAGCCCTCCAGCACAGGCACCCTGGGTAAGGTGACTGTGGAGAGCTTGCTGCCTGCAAACTGCTCAGAGGAGCCAGATTCTTCTGCCTGGCAGCCTCAGGAGCTCACTGCCAGGCCAGGAAAACTGTTCTGCAGACTTAGAATCATGGAGTGATACAATCATAGAATTGTTTCAGCTGGAAAAGACCTTTAAGATCACCGAGTCCAACCACTAACCCATGTCCCTCAGCACCAGAGCTCTGTAATGCTGCACAGCTGCAATGCATGTCCCACATCTGTAATGCTGCATATCTGCAATGCTGCACAGCTGCCACGCATGTCCCACATCTGTAATGCTGCACAGCTGCAATGCTGCACAGCTGCCACGCATGTCCCACATCTGTAATGCTGCACAGCTGCAATGCTGCACAGCTGCAATGCATGTCCCACATCTGCAATGCTGCACAGCTGCCACGCATGTCCCACATCTGTAATGCTGCACAGCTGCAATGCATGTCCCACATCTGTAATGCTGCACAGCTGCAATGCATGTCCCACAGCTGCAATGCTGTACAGCTGCAATGCATGTCCCACATCTGTAATGCTGCACAGCTGCAATGCATGTCCCACATCTGTAATGCTGCACAGCTGCAATGCATGTCCCACAGCTGCAATGCTGTACAGCTGCAATGCATGTCCCACATCTGTAATGCTGCACAGCTGCAATGCATGTCCCACATCTGTAATGCTGCACAGCTGCAATGCTGTACAGCTGCAATGCATGTCCCACATCTGTAATGCTGTACAGCTGCCACCCATGTCCCACAGCTGCCATGCTGCAGAGCTCTGGTGTGAATGCTCAGGAAGCTCTGGACAGCTCAGAGGTACCAAAGGAATCACCGTGCAAGAACCAAGAGAAGTCCCAGGATGCAGAGAACAAGAAGGAGAGGGGCTCACGGTGGGGTCTGGTTCTTCTGAGTTAACTTTGTGTTTCACACAGCAAAGCTTTTTACAGGTGCTCCACAGGTCACTACCCCAGAGAGGACACAAACAGAGCCAGGCTGACAAATCCTTGTGCTCTTCTGCACACCCAGGCACAGCACCAGCTCCAGGCTCAGCTGCAGGAAAGCCCCAGCACCACTCCAAGGAGCTTCCGTCCCTCCAAGAGCAAAGTCCCACACTTCGTGCCACCCTGTGGTGTCATTCCTCTGTCATCATTACCTGTTTGGTAAGCACCCATCCTCGGTATCATGGAGCACACACATTAAGCAGTGTGTGAAGCTGTGAGACAAAGCCACTGCTCACTGTGACTTCATCATTCCCAGCTTCAAAGCACTCACCAGCCAAACCTGTCAAATAGTCCCGAGAACCATCAAGGCAGAAAAAAACCCAAAACTGAACCACTTCCACTTCAGGGAAGAACACTGGCAAAACACCCAAGAACTTGCCCAAAGTGTAGTGTGAGCAAAATCTAAAGGAATTTGGGAGACTGATGAGTTACAGCTCCTTTCAGCAGACAGCAGTTGTTTCCAAATATCCAAAATAACTAAAAATAGCTATGCCTCTCTCATGCTTCCAGGCAGATTACTTCAAAAATGCAAATTAAAATGTCAAGAGTGAAAGTCCAGTTTGAGCACAGCTTAGTTTGAAGCCACTATGAAACTAAAGCACGCTGGAGCTTTTCCATACCCTTTCCTTTTAAATCCCTGCATGTGGAGCCCATCTTCCCCACCACTGTGCACTCCCTCAGACTGCAGGGTTTGAGAGCTATTCCACAGCCTTTTTACTGAATCCACCCAGAGAACTATGAAAAGCTCATCAGCAAGCAGTTCAAAATCCACGACAGAAACCCCTACAATGCCTTTGGCGGAGCATTTAGGTTTTAGCAAGTCATTAAAAAAATGTTAAATATATCCCAGCTTCTCAACTACGTCCTGAGCCCCTCTCAGAAACCCAGCTACCTACTGAGCTCCCCTTTTTCTTCCACCTGAAAAAGAGACTTTCTGAATGATCATAGAATGCTTTGGGTTGAGGAGATCTTGAAAATCATCAGATTCCCATGTCCCTGCCACGGTCAGGGACCCCTCCCCCAGCCCAGGGGGCTCCAAGCCCCATCCAACCTTCAACACCTCCAGGGATGGGGCAGCCACAGCTTCTGGGGGCAACCTGGGCACCCAGGGGCTCAGCCCCCTCAGCCCAACCAAAGAATTTCTCCCTGCCCAAGATCTCCTCTCCATCTCCCCTCTCCCAGATGGAAACCCTTCCCCCTCCAGGCTCCCAGCCCTCCAGGCCCTTGTCCCAAGTCCCTGCCCAGCTTTCCTGGAGCCCCTTCAGGCACTGGAAGGTGCTCTAAGGTCTCCCCATTGCAGCCCCACCTCTCTCAGGTTAGGGTCTCACCTCCATCTCCCCTCTCTCCCTTTACAGCCATTCCCCTTTCTCTATCCCCATAAGCTCTTACCAAACCTGCACAACTCATCACACATCCCTGGGCTTTTCCTGTGCTGGGGGAACTTGTACAACCACCCAGAGGTGGCAGAGGCACCAGACTGGCAGGGCTGTCCCTAAATACACCCCCAGCTCTGGTTCTAACCCAGGTGGGCACCTCCAGCCCTGCACCCCCCAGCTGTGCCCATCTCCCCGGGCTCCCTAGGGCTGCACCAGGGCAGAGGAACAGCTCCAGCCCAGGGCAGGAAGGTCCCAGTGCCACTGCTGGGGCAGGGGATGCAGAGGAGCCTGGGGAGAACTCAGACTGAGCCCGGCTAAGAGAGCACCAGGACCTGCAGCAGGGACACTGCAGAGCTCAGGTGCTTCTTGCAGTGGTCCTGTGCTTAAAAAAAACAACAAACCAACTACAAGAAACAAACAACCCAAGATATTAAAAAGGAAGCAGACATGAGGAAGCTGTTGGTAGGCAGAGCTCTCTCCTTGGTCTCCTCCTGCTCTGGTCCCTGCTGCCATGGGAGAAGCAGAGAGACCAAGGGAAGCTCCAAGAGACCCAGAGCTGGGGCACAGCTGTGATCCACTGCTAGGAAAGGAGGTTCTCTGGAAAGGCATTTGAAGAAGAAAATATTGAGGAGGATGAGAATTCCTAGATAAGACAGCCTAGAGAAACAACTCTTGCCTTCCCCAGGTGTCCCTGCAGCACCTCACTGGAGGCAGAAGTAGGATTGAAGAGTGGGGAAAAAAAAAAAAAAAAAAAAGAAAAAAAAAAAGAAAAAAAAAGAAAAAAAAAAAGAAAAAAAAAAGAAAAAAAAAAGAAAAAAAAAGAAAAAAAAAAAGAAAAAAAAGAAAAAAAGAAAAAAAAAGAAAAAAAAGAAAAAAAAGAAAAAAAAGAAAAAAAAGAAAAAAAAGAAAAAAAAGAAAAAAAAGAAAAAAAGAAAAAAAGAAAAAAAGAAAAAAAAAGAAAAAAAGAAAAAAAAAGAAAAAAAAGAAAAAAAAAGAAAAAAAACAAAAACAACAAAAAAAAAATCAAAAAAAAAAAAATAAAAACCACAAAAAAAAAAAAAAAATCAAAAAAAATAAAAAAAAAAGAAAAAAAAAGAAAAAAAAGAAAAAAAAAGAAAAAAAAAAGAAAAAAAATGAAAAAAAAAAGGGTGTGCATGTTTTGATAATACTAGATAAAAAGCAGCTATTTTGGAAGAAATCTGAAGCCTTCCCACTACCTTAGTTACCTTCATATGTTTGATCAGAAATATCATGCAAGATTAAGTACATTCAGCTTTTTATATAAGCTATGACATTAGTAAAGGCTTTACTAATGAAGTCAGAATTTTAGTTTCCCAAACTCGGGAAACCACAGCTCCGCAGGGTATCTCCACGGCAATCATAGAGCTAAACAAAGCAACAGGTAATTTACACAGGAGGGGTAACAGCCACAAACAATTCTCTCATCAATTTTATCTCCACTTGCATACATTTTGGAATTCATTCATCACTTCCCACCTACTTTTAAGAGTGGTCACAAGAAGAATTAGCATAACCCAAAGGAAAAAACCCCAAACCCAGTACAAAGGAGCCATTCTCTCCACCTTACACTGTCACACACCAGGTTTCTGAAGCTGGGCTTTTCTGAGGACTTCAACTATTTCCTATCCTTACATCTGTCAAGATAACACTGCCAGGAATTCAGGGATAAGAGGGTGTAGCAGCTATAAAACTGCCAAGGGAAGAAAAAGCTTGTTAATTATTTCCAAAAGATGGGTGAAAAATCAGAGTACTTTTTCTGTCTTGAGCCGTGGTCTCATTCCTTGTGTGCTGGTATCTTACTTGGGAATGAATTCACAGGCAGTGAGGAAAAGCCTCCCTGGCAGTGCTGAGCTGAGCATGGGTACCACTCATCTCATCTCATCCCATCCTCAGCCAGAGCTGCTTCCTTAAGACAGATGCCAAATGACTGAGATTATTACTGCAGATATTCTACACCAACTTTAGGCCATAAATCCTGCACCCTGCTACCAACCTCCACACAGCCCCAAGATCATTTCAGGTGATTATTGGTCTTTTCTGCTTTCTCATTTCCCAACAAAAAAATTCACATGTAAAAAATAATAATTTTTTAAAAATCCATTCCCCAACTCTTCTGAGACTCCAAGGAAATATGAGGAGCTAAATATTCCCACAGTCACTGGTTATAAGAGTAAATAAATACAACAGCTCACACATGGACACTGTACAGTTGCTGGATACTTCTGGCATTTATTAGCACACACACGGTGCTATTTTTTCAGAAGCTGTGAACAAAGTTACAGGAGATCTTTCTCCAACTTCCATTGCCACTTCATTTTCAGAAGAGAATTTGGCTCCCCACACATCTTCAGAGCATGTGAGATTTTTATAAAAATTGCTGAAATTAAAAGTAAAAACAAAACCCAAAACAACAACAACAACAAAAACAAACACAAGAACCAAGAACCAAAATGTTATTTGCAGACAAAATCCACCCCCCTTTTTAATGATGTATGCTTTGACCAGAAGGTTCAGTCTCACTGAAGGAGAAATGCTGTCCTTGCTGCACTCCCAGAAACCCAGGGAGTTTGGGCAGAGATGGAACGAGGCCACTTCCACCTTCCTGACCTTCTGCAGGTGCAAACTGACAGCTCCAGCTCGCAGGCAGCAATAAGGTCCCCTGGTGCCCCCACACCATCTGCTTGGGGTTTAAGCCCCAGCAAAGTGCCCAGCAGTGCCCTCAGGCTTCAGCCCTTGGGGTCACTGCAGTATCCAGAGCATTCCACAGAAATGTCTTGAGTCCAACCCCTTCACCCACACACCATTTAGAGTCAGCAACCAGTTTAACCTGAGATTAATGTCTGGGTATTATTCCTTCCAACAGTGCAGATAAGTCACTCTTATCTCAAGGGACTACGGAACACTTCCCTTCTGCCAGTCTCCCCAGAATGCACTTTCTGTCCCAACTGGAAGAGCAGCAGCTTGCTCCTCTCTACCCCAACACTCAGCTCTCCTCCCAACCTCTGCAACTCATTTCTCAGCCCTGACACACACCCAGGATCACTTTAAAACACATCCTCTATAGACTCGGGTTCAGAGACACTGAGAATTTATTTTCCTCTCCATCTGGGCATTTGCAAAATGATATGCAAATCATGAGATGCAGGAACTGATGTTGGTAATTATAGAAGTAACCCAGAGCAGTTACTATTTTAAAACTTCTTGTTGGCCCAGCACTGTCAGTGTGTTTCACAGGAGCTGACCCATCCAGAAAACAGCATGTTATGGTGACAGAGCTTGCACAAAATCCTCTCAAAACTGTTCAAGACAATTCAGGATGAGTGTGAAGTCACAGTGGGTTTTGAGACACGAGAGGGAAGTCCATAGAAGGCCCATGCACAAGGCCAGGCCTAACCAGCTAGCTGCAAGCCAGCTGAAGATGATCCAGTGCAGTTATTTATGGCAATAAACTGCCCAAAGGCACCAGAGCTGGGGCTGGGATGAAACCAGGGGCAGTGTTCTACTGTCAAACATGCTGGGAAGAGGCTGGAGTCTGAGCCAAATCAGCTGGAGCAGTCTGGAAGTCCCCAAAAACCCATCCTGCCCTCTCCTACCCATCACCAACCACACCAGCAGTGTGTGCCCAGGCAGGGTCAGTCCCATTTCAACCTATTTTTCACCCACTGCTTTTCCACACTCCCAAGCTGACACTTCAGGTCACCCATAATCCACTCAGTATCTCAAGGAGCTGAGGAGAGCTGCCAGTTCAATACACACCACCACACTCCTGCCTCACCAGAATTTCACATTTGCAGTATTTGTAGCACCGAGGTCTTCCCAAGAAATTTGGGTTCTCAAGATTTTCTGACTGCACAACTCAGTTTCTTAGAATCACAGAATTATTAAGGTTGGAAGAGGCCTCTAAGATCAAGTCCAACCATCAACCCAACCTCCCATGTCCACTGAACAGGTCCCAAAGTGCCACATTCTTCCAACACCTCCAGGAATGGGGACTGCTCCAGGCAGCCTGGGCCAACACCTGATCACCCTCTCAGTAAAGAAACTGTTCCTAATCTGGGCCAAACTTTCCAGAAGGGTTAAGTGCACAACCTCCAAACTTCACCACTCACTTTAATGTCTCACATCATCGACGACAAAGCCTGCAGACACATCTGAAACTTCCTCCTGTGAATGCTGAAGCAAGGAGACACAAATCCATCAGACTCAGTCCACATCACTAAAGGCATGAGACACCCTTGGGAATTATTCTTCTTTCTACAAGCTCGTATAGAAAACCCTCAGTCTGTATAGACTGTTCTGAAAAAAAAACTGATTTAAATTTAACCAAGAAATAAAACCACAGATGAGCTGTACCTGCATTTCAGTAAAACAATCAAACCCACTGTTAGTTTAGGGAGTGCTGAGCACTTCACTGTCACTGTCTGGGATGCAGAGCTGCCCCAGCACCCAGGTTCCTGCTTCTTACAGAGACCAAAGGAAGTTCAGGGAAAATCACAGGAAACCCCAATCCCCAGCAAAGTGCAGTCACCAGTTTTGTGCCAGGTGTGCTCACAGCACTACAGCTGGCAAGGAAAAGCAAGCAGATACATTTCTTCTGCTTAAAAAGAATTTCAAACTTAGTTTTTATATACAAAATCCACATAGAATCAGAAACCAACACCTGTTTGTATTCGGAAGTGCTAAAACCCAATCCTGCTGAACACTTCAGCTACACAGCTCTGCACAGGCCATGGGGAGAAGGTGTGTGGAGGGACTAAAACTGTCATACACCAGAAAAATTGCTAGAAAAAAAATTAAATCACTGACATCATGAGCTGGCAGCCCAGAACCAACCCATGTCCTGGGCTGCATCCCAGGAGTGTGAGCAGCAGGGCCAGGGAGGGGATTGTCCCCCTCTGCTCCCCTCTGGGGAGACCCCCCTGGGGTAAAGCTGTGTCCAGCTCTGGGGTCCCCAGCAGCAGAAGGAGACGGAGCTGTTGGAGCCAGTGCAGAGGAGGCCCTGGAGCTGCTGGGAGGGCTGGAGCAGCTCTGCTCTGGAGCCAGGCTGAGAGAGTTGGGGGTGTTGAGGCTGGAGAAGAGAAGGCTGCAATGGGGAGACCTTAGAGCACCTTCCAGTGCCTGAAGGGGCTCCAGGAAAGCTGGGCAGGGACTTGGGACAAGGGCCTGGAGGGCTGGGAGCCTGGAGGGGGAAGGGTTTCCAGCTGGGAGAGGGGAGATGGAGAGGAGATCTTGGGCAGGGAGGGAGAAATTCTTTGGTTGGGCTGAGGGGGCTGAGCCCCTGGGTGCCCAGGTTGCCCCCAGAAGCTGTGGCTGCCCCATCCCTGGAGGTGTTGAAGGTTGGATGGGGCTTGGAGCCCCCTGGGCTGGGGGAGAGGTCCCTGACCATGGCAGGGGGGTGGAATCCGAGGAGCCTTAAGGTCTCTTCCAGCCCAAACCAGTCTAGGATTCATCAGTTCAGTGCACTCACACCCAGAACTGGGACCATTCTCTCAGTTTTCTCTCTTCCCCAGAAGCACCAGACTGGCAGAGCACAGCACACACTCATTTAGCAATCAGATCTGCAGGGGAAAGGAAACAAACCTCACTGGCACCCCAGGAGCTGAGAGCACTGCCTGGAACAGTACTTCAGTTACTACTGCAGTGAAGTGCTGTGAATTACATTCCTTCAGAAGAAAGCAAAAAAATTCCTCTGGGTGAAAAAACACACCATGCTGCTTCCACCTCTAGAATCCCTGTTAAGCCCTCACTTCATTTTGCTTCTAAGAATTTAACAGAAAGCTGCAAGATGTACTGCAAGACACGTAATGTTTCTATATAAGCCTTTTAGGATGCCATCTGAACTGAGAGTCCCATGTAAGACACATGTAGAGTACTGAAACCAGAAAAATCCCATTAAAAAAATACACCCAGAAATCACATTGTAAATGGGGCAAAAGGAGAGAAAGAAACTTTCCAGAAGTGTTATTTTAAGGTATGTCAGCAGTCTCCTGTCAGAGATCAGTGAAACTGCAATCAAGGCTCCTGCTGCTCACCACCACTTCACATCAACTCACTGACTTCTGGGTTATTTTAAAAAGGGAGCTCCCCAGCTCCCCAGCTCTGCTGATGACTGTTCACACACAGTTTGCACTGAAATTCTACTTGCATAACAAGAGCTCTGAGAACATTGTTTTTTCGTACCACAGGAGAAACAAATTTGCAGAGTAAATGGAAAAAGTGTCTGGTTCCAAACCCTCCAAGCTTTGGCACTCTGCTGCTGACAAGTAGCACGCTCCTAGGCCTCCAGTCCATGGGAAGCTGGGAGGAAAACGGGGGAAAAAGCACTGTGAAGTTGTTTGGTACCTGTTAAGAGTTCCTGGCTAACCAGCCAGAAGAAACATGTCTGGTGAGCTCCAACATAACATGTTTTGCACCAGAAAAAGGCTACAGATCTCCTGGGCACTCTTCCACAGGAGCCTAGCTTGCCAGAAGCAATCAGCAATAACTACATTTTACCAACTGAAAAGGTGCTTGGTCTCATTTTTGCTTCATCCCATTCTTTTATTATGATTTATTCTAAAAAGCCTTTCTCAGCTGAAAGAGAGCAGTGCACAAACATCAGCCACACACCACGGGACAGCTCCAAAGAGGAGAAACTGTCCAGGGACCAGAAAGTCTCTCTTGCTAAAACAATTTTCGTATTACCCAAATGGGTTTTTTGGGTTAAAAGAAAGAGGATGGGAGGGAGAGGACAAAAGGGAGACTGTGGGAGACTCTTTTTATTTGCAACAACTGGGCCAGTACGATGGCAGGAAGCAGAAAGTGAAGGTTCTGTGCTCGCCCAGTTTGTACAGAAACTCCCATGTTTTTCCTTGCACA
This sequence comes from Phaethornis superciliosus, assembly GCA_023637945.1. NCBI lineage: Eukaryota > Metazoa > Chordata > Aves > Apodiformes > Trochilidae > Phaethornis > Phaethornis superciliosus. The sequence continues at coordinate 644,159 of JAJQWJ010000001.1, forward strand.
CTGACAGCTTTCTTTAAGGCTCTTTTCCAGCAGTATTTTAAACCATGTTCTCCTGGCTGGAAGCAAGTTCTATTTAGAAATTTTTGTAAAATCCCAGAGAACAATTTCAAACGATCTTTGGGCAGCCCCTGGAGGGGCAGAGCTGCCCCATCTGCAGAGCTCAGGAGGTGCTGAGCCCAGACCTCACCCAACACTGCAGAACATCCTCCCACCCACACCACAGGGCTGACAGAGACCACCACCCCCTCTCCTGAAACATCCAACACCAGCCCTGAGGAAGGGGATGTTGATGAGAAGATGCTCCTGGGGAAGCAGCTGTCCTGCTTATTACCATCCTCAGCATTCTCATTTTCCCCTCTGACAGTCGGGTCAGGGTATGTTCAGCTGGAAAACTCCATTTCCCCTTTTCTGGGAAGAGTATTTCCCACCTGAGGCAGCTTAAAAGAAAACCAGCAAGCACAGGACTCCCACAGAACCAGCCTATTAAGGATGATCCAAAACTGAACCTGATACACATTTAACTGTCACACGTAGCACAGCTAAAACCAACCCTGCAAAAACCAGGAAATAAAAGCAAAACCACCACCAACCACTCTGCCACAGGGACCAAGATCTCCAGAGCTGGCACGTCCCTGCCAGGGACACACCAGAAAGATGGTTCAGAACATTTGGAACAAAGAGGTTTAAGTAAATCATAGACTCATAGAATCATGGAATGTTTTGGATTGGAAGGGACCTTTAAAGGCCATTTCATCCTCCCCCTGCCATGGTCAGGGACCCCTCCCCCAGCCCAGGGGGCTCCAAGCCCCATCCAACCTTCAACACCTCCAGGGATGGGGCAGCCACAGCTTCTGGGGGCAACCTGGGCACCCAGGGGCTCAGCCCCCTCAGCCCAAAGAATTTCTCTCTCATGTACAACCTAAATCTCCTCTCTCCCAGTTCTAAGCCATTAAAGAGCAACAGCATCGTTCTGGGGGCTGTGGTGTGTGCCACAGAACTGGGGGTGAGGGCTGTGACCCAGGGCTGGTGACACCAGCTCACAGAGCACCCTCAGCAGAACACACACCTGCACCCAGAACCACCACAGACCCCTGCCCCAAAACACAACCCTGGCATGGGGTCAGGGGCTGCTGAGAACCCCAGCCCCCAGCACACACTCACCCTGAAGCACTGCAGAGCACCTTCCTACCAATCCAGGAGAGTTGTGCACAGCACCTTGCACAGTTTAGCAGCTCCCACCTTGATGGGATGAGCCAGCAGTTTCCTCTTACAGCCCCAGGTTTATCTCTGGAGATCATCCAGTCCAACCCACAGCTCTTCCCAGCAGGGTCAGCTGGAGCTGGCTGCCCAGGACCATGCAGGTTGGGAATATCTCTAAGGATGGAGACTCCACCACCTCCTGGGCAGCCTGAGCCTCTCTTGACTCTTACAGTAAAAACGTGGTTGGTTGGTTGGTTTGTTTTTCATTCAGTTTACTCTATTTCAGATGTTATGATCCCCCTGAAACACCTCCTCTCTCCAGGATCATCAGCCCCAGATCTCCTCCGTGGCAAATGTTCTAATTTATTCATTAATCACCTTTGTGGCTGTCTGCAGCACTCTCTACATCCATGTCCCATCCTGCAGAGCTCAGCAGTGGATCCATAACTCCAGATGTAGCTCCAGCACTGCTGGGCAGATGGGAAGGATCCATCTCCCTTGCCCTGCTCCCACAGCAGCCCAAGAGGCTGGGGAATGGTGCTGGCTCCTGGCCAGCCTTACCTCCACCAAGATCCCAAGGTCATTCCCTATGGAGCTGCTTTCCAGCTGCTCAGCCCCAGCACGTCCTGGTGCAGGGTTTATCCCTCCCCAGAGACAGGGTTTGGCATTTCCCGTGGCTGCACTTCATGGGGCTGCTCCAGGTCCCTTCCCCATCCTGCTGAGCACCACTGCCATGGCATCCTGCTCAGTCCCGTGTCCCACAGGGCACCAGCAGAAGGGTGTCCAGCAGATCCAGGGAGGGTCTCCTGCCCTCTGCCCTGGAATCCTGGATCCAGTTTGGGGCTCCCCAGTTGAGGAGAGACTGGGATCTACTGGAGAGAGTCCAAGGGAGAGCTGGGAGGGTGAGGAAGGGACTTGAGCATCTCTGCTGGGAAGCAAGAGTGAGAGCCCTGGGGCTGTTGAGCCTGGAGAAGAGAAGGCTGAGAGGGGATGTGCTGAATGTCCCTCAAGATCTGAGGGGTGGGGGGCAAGAGGAAGGGGACAATCTCTTTTTGGGGGTGCCCAGGGAGAGGCCAAGGAAGAATGGGTTGAAGGGAGAAGAGAGGAAGTTCCAGCTCAGCATGAGGAGAAACTTGTGGAGGCTGAGGCTGAGGGAGCCCTGGCCCAGGCTGCCCAGAGAGGTTGTGGAGTCTCCTTCTCTGGAGCCTTTCCAAACCCCCCTGGATGTGTTCCTGTGTGGGCTGCCCTGGGGGATCCTGCTGGGGCAGGGGGGTTGGACTGGGGGATCTCCAGAGCTCTATTCCCACCCCTGACACTCTGTGATCCCAGCAGTGTTTATTTTCATCCCTTCAGAAGGCAAACTCTCATTTCTCCAGGGACAGGTAAGTGCACATCATTCCACAAGGGACAAGTGAAGCTTTTGAATGTGCCCAGAACAGCACCTTCACAGTGCACTGCAGATCAGAAAGAAGCAAAGAGCTGTTACTGAACCCACTCAAAACAACTGAAAAACATACTCCAGACATCCTAACAATCTCTTTGAAATAATTCTTTCCTCAGCTCATACCAACCACCAGCTGTTGTGTTTCAAGGGATTTTAACCTGGGCAGACTGATGGAAATCTTGGTGTTTTAACCCACACTCCCCAGAGCATGGATCAGATGTCAGCATCTCCTGACTGCATTTTAATGCCCCAACTTCTGTCCTGCTGCTGAGGCCCTGAGCTCTCACAGCACTCAGCTCTTTCTTTTTCATCTGCTGATGCACACACCACGTTGGTTTCCTGAGGATTTAACTCCCGTGACCCGTCAGAAGACAAGTGCTTGCCACGGAGAGGCTGTGTTACACAGCTCTGTACCACACTGCTTCCAGCCCTGTGGGACTGAAGCCTCACTGGGCTGCTGCTCTGCACCTCCCCAGCCCAGGCTGCCATCAGCAGGAGGTGACTGCCTGCCACTTGGTGCCTCTGCAATGCCCCAGTCCCACCACCACCATCCTGCCCCCAGCTCCCAGCTCCATGACCCCACTGCTGTCAGCCAGGAGCCTCTCTCAGGTGGAGGTGGCACAGCTCCAGCCCTGTCCTGGCACGACGTGGATCCAGGACCTCCAGAGCCACCCGGGGTTCTTGCAGTGCAGCTGGCAGATGACTTCTCTTTTTTGGTTCAAAATGCTCAGAATCTCCTTTTCAGCCTGCAGGGAAGGGAAGCACGAGCTACTCAAGTGTTTCTAGAGCTCACTCTCAACCTTCAGACTCTTTCAGAATGCACTCTCAGTGCTTGTCTCCACGACAATGCTCATCAGTTTCTTATTTCATCTTATAACACAGCCAAGATTACATCCAAGATCTGTACTGATGCCTCCTACATCCATGTAGGGCATGAAGAACAGAAAAAAACTCCAGTGGAGGAAAGGATCGGCTTGCTACCTCAATAAATACTAGAGCTCAAGAAGAGAGTTTTTTGGGTTTTTTTTCCCCAGATTATTATGAAATTATTCCTGAGAGGTCAGTGATTCTCCAGGCAAACTAAAGCAGTTCTGGGCCTTTCCTGCTGCACTGATAAGCACTGGAGCTGCTGAAACTCACCACTATACCCCCGTGTCTCAAGGGCAGCTCTCTGGATCTCCTTCCTACCAGCTTTGTTTCTCCTGGGAAGCAGCTGTCCACAAAGCCACAAGAAAGCACAACAGAAAATAGAAAGTTAAGGGCAGGAAATACAAAATGCCTCTTCACCAACTTCTTACTCCTTTCCAGCCCTCCTAGCCTGTAACTTGGGAGGATTTAGTGCATTAACATGCACTGCCCCAACTTCAAACTGTTACAGAGCAGCCTCTCTTACCTCCAAGGATGTTTTTCTCTTCAGCCACCCACTTGCAGACATCCTTTGAAAGCCAAGTCCTGGCAGCTATGTCAGTCCCTCCCCAAATATGAGAGTGTCACAGCAACCCAACCCCCAAAGCAGAGCTTGGGGAGCATTATCTGACCTGCTCCACATCTTTCCCAAGAATGGCAACACGGGCAGGCATCATTTCAAGTATGGTCTGTTGCAAGAAGCAAAGCCCGAAGCCCAGGAGTGAAATATCAAGATACAAATCTGTCTTCAACAGGTACACAGGGCCTTAATCACCCAAGATCAAACACTTCAGCAAACCTGTTCCAATCTCAGTGCCATGCTGAAACTGTAGCTTCATGCTACAATGAAAGATGAAGCCATGAGAAAAACAGAAATCAAGGTTTTGGCTAGAGCCTGTTAAATAAGGAACAGTCCACACACAAACCAAAGCAGGCCAGAGGTGCAAGTTTTACAAGTGAGAGCTGCAAGTTGGAGAACCAGTGAAATGAGCATCTGTCCTTAAAACAGCAGCCTGAGTCCTAAGCTGCCCTCCCTGCTTCCAAGTGAAGATCATGCAATGAGCCCATCCTGGCTGGGAAAAGCTTCCCTGAAAAAGCCAAGGGACACCATCTACCAAGGATTCTCTACAAAACTCTGCAAGATGCATCAGTGCAGTTTCAGGACACCTTTAGAAGTTGCATGACATGAATAAAACAACTTCTTAATGTCAGAATTTTACTTAAACATAGTCTCATCACTATTCTCTTTGTTCTCGTCCCTCATTCATTTGCCTGATTCTTTTCTGTAAACGCTGAATAAAAGGCAAAGCAGGAGAGACTCGAGTCCTCAGAGGCAAGGGTGGCTCCAGCAGCTTTCCACACCCCCCCCAATGAGCACAGGGGTCCCCCTGGACACCAAACTCTTGTGATCTCAGCCATTTCTGCCAAGCTCTGACTGCACATGTACACATCAAAGCCTCAGGAACATAAAACACAGAAATTATTTAGAGCCTTTATTCCCACCTACAACTCAGCATACAAAATTATAAATTGTCTCTATTGTACTCTGTTAGCTTTGTAGTTGGCTATTCTAGTATTGGGATAACTCAGATATTTAAACAAAACCTGTGGAAACTACTATCTTATGCCAGGTTTCATCTTAGTAGAAGAAATCGAGTTAGTTCGTCATAATTTTATTCCTTCATCTTCCTTCCACCCCCTCAGTGTCTCAAAACTTTCAGAAGCAAATAGTCAAAAGCTTGCTTTGTCCAGGTCAGATCCATCTCTGGGAAAAAAAAAAAAAAAAAGATAAACAAAAACCAAAAACATGAGGATTTTGCTTGTAGGCCACTGTGAGAGCAGAAGAGCAGCAAAGCTTTGCTGCCTGCATGCAGAATGTGCCAAGGTCTGCTGGAGGATTCTGGTGAGTGCACCCCTGAGCCCCATGCAGGCATCTGCTGCTGCCTTCCAAGTCTCAGCTGCTTCCAGACCCAGAGGACAGACTGGCACCATCCTGCCAAACACAGGCAAACACCTTCTGAACAACAGGACTCAAACCTCCCAGCCAAAATTTCTCACCCCACAGCAACCTGGTTTGCCAGCCCCACGGTACGATCCAAGCAGAGGCTGCAGTACACTTCATTAATGGTGTTTTCAGGAAAGGCTGACATCTGGATTTTCATGTTTCAGAAGACTCAAAGCCAGTGCTGTACACTGCCAGGCTGCAGGTCCCCAGGCAGAGCCCTGGGCAGGGGCAGCAGTGCTGAAACCCACCCTGCACCCAGCACTGCTCCTGGCTCTGCACTCAGGACCAGCTCTGCACCTCCTCCTCCCCAGCCTTTTTCTTCCAGCAGCCCCCTGCCCCACTGCCCAGGCTTTGCCTTGGGACTCCTTCCATCCCAGCATCAGAAAACCTCTTCCCAAACTTCCATCCCAGCATCACAAATCCCCTGTCCCAAACCCACCCTTCAGCCAAGGTGCAGGACCACCCCAAGGCCCTGCCGGGGAGGGGATGGAGAGGCTGAACAGATTCTGTTCATCTTCAAATGTTACTGTACACCCAAAGATGTCTCTGCTTCCTGAGCTGTTGACTGAAAACACTTTGACGTAATTCTGGAATAAAATTCATTCTCAAACCAAACCCAATTCCCAGGTTAGCCAAGCGCCGGCTTTTGTTTTCCTCTTCTGAGCTTTCTCTGCTGAATTTGGGCGGTTTTTTTTTTTCTTAACATAGAACTGACAAATGAAAGACGCAACCATGTTTACATTCCTTGGACACAAACAGCAAATCACAAGCACTGCGGGAGGGAATCTGGTGCACCAAGCACAGTAAGGAGATGTGTTGGGTTTTGTTTTTTCCTTTAATAAAAAACTGCTGCGGGCAGAAAATGATGAAGGCCTTTCTGTTGTACAAATATGCACACAAAATTAAGAGCTACTTCTAATCATTCTATGCTTCTGATCTTCTCTAATAAAGAGATGATATCAAGAAGTACTTTGTTTTGATGATCAACTTTATCCTCATCTAGTATCTAGTTAAACAGCCTTCTAATTGACGCCTTACCCCATGCTAAGGACAAAATTTGCACAGCTTCTTTATTTAAGTGTTACATTTTTAATTAAATTCAACACACCCAGACACTGAAGAAACTGCAGTGCTTCAAAAATGCAGGAAAAAAGCTAGCCAGAAAAATATACCATACACCAAAATGCACTGTGAGCATAACTGCACAAAAAAGATCCTTTTTGTTTGCTTGGGTTTTTTCTAGGTCAGTCAAAAGCATATGGAGATAAACACACACCCAGGAACTCAGCTCCACAGCCTAGCAGCCCCACGTTCTCTGTAGGGCCAGGGTTATCTCCCTATTTTTAACCTGTACTTCACTCTGTCACCAATGATTTCAGAAGACTCAAACAGTGGCCGGGTGCCCCCCCTGGACCAAGGCAGCAGCAGCCTGGGGAGGAACCTCAGGGGATGTTGTGCTTCACTTGGGAGGTTAACCTTCAAGTGTAAGATTTGCAGCTTGGTTTGAATATTAAACAGCTACCACATCATCATTACTAAAACAAGCAAAACAAAGCCATGGGGTTTTTTAAAGCCTCGATTTGCATCTCTTGCAGAACTCCTCAGACACTTGCACTGCTCACATTAACAAACAAGACTTGGATGCCACTCAGACTCTTTACCTCATTCTGTTTAAGCAACAAATTCAATTTTTTTCTTTTCCTGGATCACTACAGTTAAGCCCTTCAGAAATAATTATTATTAATTAGTCTATTATCTCAAAAATGAGATGGTGTTGTTTACTGGGGGACACAAGCAGCATTTTCCAGAAATCCCAGTCTGTCATTTACCACACTGATCTCTGGATCCTGGATATTTTTTGCTGCACATGCAGAAAAAAGCAGTATTACAAAAGAGACATCACTCTGCTCAGACTATTACACAGTGAAGCAGCAGCATTTGCAAACTAAGATTTCCTGCTGAGCATCACAAATACACCTATTTTATCAGTGTTGCCATGTCCTCAAATGAGCAAGAAAAGCAACTGCTTGCATTCCTTCAGTGGCCCTTTTTGTAAGTTCAAAACTTCAAAACTGCATTTGTGCCTCTACTTTTTTTTTTGCATGCTGCAGTTTTTGACCATAATATTCTGACATTGTTCTGCCAAGTGAGAGGCACAGAACTGCTTTGCCAAAACTGTAACAAACCAGTGCCTTAAACCAGGGTATGAAACTACATGTGCATTTTAATTTCTCCAATCTTCCCTGACATCATACACAGTCCAAGCAATGTTTATGGAGCTACCAAGACAGTTCAGAAGCAAAACCTTACCTATGAGAAGGTCCGCCCAGCATGTTTCCCTGCCGCTAAGCTGCATTCACCAGAAAACATTTCCAAAGGAAAGCAATCATTTGGAACTCTCACACCCACCCTCTGGAGTTCAAGGGGCTTTACCTCCACAAAGAAACTTTAAAGCTCAGGTTGCTCTTGAAATCACAAACCAGAACCACAGACTGATTATGTCAGGCCACAGTTTTTCATGAACTGAAAACTGCACTGCTGGAAAAAAAAATAATAAAATAATTTGTTCTCCTTTTCCATGCAGTATTAGCAGAAAAAAACCTCAGGTGACTCACTCCCCCAAGCTGGTTCCCAGCATAGCTGCACAAATGCTCATGCCAGCAAGGAAGGGGGTAGAAAAGTGACAAAGCATGGGTATTGATGGCCTTAATCATAACCAACCCCACTAATAAATAAAACAGATTCTGGAACAGAACAGGTGAAGATTTCAGAAGGCTGGAAAAGATGACATTTACTTTCCCAAGTTTAATAAAGAATCCTAGGGACTGTATAAACTTGGGGAAAAGAAATTAACCACCTCCTTGCAGAAAAGACCATCCCAAGTACTCGTGGTCTCTACAAATACCTCAGAGAATGCAGACTAGGATAGCAGCAGAATGGAGAATCAGCTCAGGGATCACCTCTGACATCACAAAGCCTCCTGGCCAAGCCTGCTCGGTGTTGCAACTAAATATTCAGCTACAGGGAGCCATCCTAATATATTGATTTGCATCTAACACTCCAAGTCTGTTTGAGTAACCAACCCCAAGTCAGAAACTGAGTTTCAAACCCAACAGGCTCTAAGCAGCATTAGGTCTGTCCCATGGCTGCAAAGAGCACTCAAACCCCAACATCCCAAGAGCTGCCAGCACCTCCAGGGCATCCCCACCACCTGGGCTGGAGCCTGAGCCCCTCCACTCCATTTCACACCTGACTGCTCAGTCTGGGAAGCAAATAGGAGACTATCAATTCATTCTAAAGGTGAGAGTTCTTTATGCTTTCTATAAGTCCTTCATACAGGGTGTGCTGTTCCTTTCCTCTGCTGGAAAACACCACAGGGACATTTTGAAGAATCAGAGTCACAGAATGATTTGGGTTGGAAGGGACCTTGAAGCCCACCCAGTGCCACCCATGCATGGTCAGGGACACCTCCCCCAGCCCTGGGTGCTCCAAGCCCCATCCAACCTGGGCTGAGACACTGCCAGGGATGGAGCTTCAACACCCTCCCTAAGCAACCTGTTCCAGGCTCTTACTACCCTCACAGTGAAGGATTTTTTCCTAATATCCAACCTAAACCTTCCCTCTTCAAGTTTGAAGCCATTACCCCTCATCCCATTGCTATCTCTGGGGTGAACAGCCCCACCCCAAATGTTGTGTCAGGGATAAAACCCTCCCAGCTCAGCAAGCTGGGCCCCTGGCATGTGCAGTGCAACCCTCCAGGGAGACACCAGCACAAGGCTCAAACCCAGAGAAGGAGCTGAGGGGACTGTCCCCCCCCAGGTCCAGAGCTCCACCACCCATCCCTCCACATCCCCTGCAGCCACAAGGTGCAGGCAACAACCTCAGGAGCTGTGATTCCCTCCTCTGCTGCATGGAACAGTCCCAGTGAGAACAAAGTGGGAAGAGAAATGGAAGCTACTTGGGTTTCAAGTGAGAAATGTTAGGTGACCTCAGAGCAACCTTCCAATATCTGAAGGGGCTACAAGAAAGCTGGGGGAGGGCTTTGGACACGGGGGGATAGGGAAAGGACAAGGGAAATGGGTTAAAACTGGGAGAGGGGAGATTGAGGTTGGACATGGGGAAGAAATTCTTTAATTTGAGGGTACTGAGCCCCTGGGTGCCCAGGTTGCCCCCAGAAGCTGTGGCTGCCCCATCCCTGGAGTTGTTGAAGGTTGGATGGGGCTTGGAGCCCCCTGGGCTGGGGGAGGGGTCCCTGACCATGCAGGGGTGGCACTGGAGGAGCTTTTAGTTCCCTCCAACCCAAACCATTCTGTGATTCTAGAGAACCAGCTCGTGGCATTCAGTCCCTGAAAGCAGCCACCACCTCAGAACTAGGCACAGAAACCCCAAGATGGGACTACAGGAGCATAAGCAGGGCCTCCTCCCAACCCCACCAGGATGCTTCCCAGTACATCCTGGTGGTGGTCAGTGTCACACAAAAAAACTGCTCCCCTGTTCTTCAAGAGGTGAAGCACCCACACAAGCTCCTGGCCCAGTCAATACCCCTGGCAGCAAGCTTGACAAGTGACATGGACACCAAAACTTGAACAAGAAATACAGTCAGAATCCCACATGATCACTGGACTTCCCCTTGATTTTTTTTTAAATACAGCAGATGACCCAGTATGGTTTTTATCTTCTCTGCCCTATTTTCTTTAACCACATACCTCAGAACCATCTCTAACACTAATACACACAACATTTTGCCATTTTCAGGCACAGCACCAAGAGTTACACTTTCAGTGTCACTTCAGCTTGGATCTTTACACATTGAGGTAAATTTTTACAGACCTTCCACCAAATCTTCCTGGCCTCCCCCATCTCTCCCCCAGCACGCAGCTGGAGTTGAACTCAGCCAGCATACAGAAATTGTCCTGAACTCCTTCCAGCAAGACCTGCCTTCCAGGCATTAAAACCTGAGCACCTAGGTCAGCAGAAGACACTTGCTGTTCACCCAAGCCCTTCCTCCAAACACAGGTCTGCTGTTTGCTTGTTCATGAGCTGGTAAAGGTTTTGCTTTTCCCAAAATAATATATTCATGACCGGGGCACAGTCCATCAGCTCTAAAAACAAACCATGATTATGCAACAGTATTTTTCCTCCCATGGCAGATATCTGCTGTGACTAGGAGATGATTCAGTTTCACTTCACAGATCCTTGTAAAACTCAAGCATACATCCAAACCCCATGCATATACACTAAATATTTTTACTAGCTGCTCTCCTCTAAGACTAAAAATAACTAAATAGTTTTATTCTTGGGAACGCACCACTTCATTCCAACTTTTTCTTCCAGGTATTTAAAAAAAAAAAAAACAACAAACCACAGCACTTACAAGCTCACTTGTAAGCTACTAATCGAGTAGAAAGTTCCCCTTATGAAAAATGAAGCCAAAGCAAGACACAACATTTTTTAGCAGCACTGCTAAAAAAATTAAAACGAAACTAAAATAAAAATGGAGGGGGAAGACAGGACCAGAAAGTACCTGGACACACTGGATGAAAGCTGCTACACTGAAAGCACTACAGATGTCAACACCAGGTACTTGCAAAATTATTTTAGAGGAACTACAGTTAACTAAGAACATGGATGACAGAAGTAAGAGGAAAAACAGAAGTAATGAAATTAGCTGCCTATTTTGTAAGAGGAAACAGTGAGTCCAGTGTAACATCAATGAAATCAAATATGCATTTATTCCTGGCACTGCATCCCTAAAACATTACATGGCCTTCTGCAAATGCTGGCATTCTCTAGAGCCCTCGTATGTAAACGACTCTGCTACTCCAGCCTTGAGTCTTCACAAAACTTGGACACCTGAAGCAGTCTCTAGGACTGGTCATAACTAAATAGTCTTTAGAAAAAGTAAAAGGAAAGAAATCAGTATTTACATTTACTAAAATGGTGATAGATTTCTTTTCAGCTCAGGGACCTCTTCATGCTAACATTGAGAAATCTTGAATTCAGCAACCATGAACCTTACTGCTCGTTTATGACCAAACTGGGCAGATGCTCACAATGTACAGCCACTCCTCTGGATTGTATCTGTACACCTCCAACAGGATCTGGAAAACCAACTGTGCTGATCATCTACATGACAAAAACTTGGAGTTTATTTTATTGTTTCTGTTTTAAATAAATAAACACACGATTCTGGATCATCTCTAGACAGTTCTTACCACCTCAAACGTAGCAGCTATGAAAGAGGAAGCCTCACCAAGCAGAAGTGAGGGCACACACAGGACATGGAGAAACCCATCTCATGTCTCATTCACCTGACAAGAAGAGCTCAGCAAGATGAGGAGGTCCCATCAGAACCTCTGCCCAGCAAGCTGGCTCTTCTGCAACAGGGTCTGTCTCACCTAACATGGAGATATTTATCCTGTGGGTGACTAATCTGAATTAGTCACTCACTCAGACTCCCTTTTGCAGTCGAAAAGAAAGGAGAACTTTTACAGCAGAACTCAGCTCTATTTTAGACTTCTGCATCCAAAGAAAAGCAGCATCTGTTTCTCTCTGTTGACTAAAAAAGGAATCCTCAGTGGTTATCTCAGAAGTAGGCATTTAAATCAGAGATGGGAGAAGTTCAGTGAGAGGTCTGCAGCCCCTCGAAAGCGAAGGCAGGGTCTGAAACAGTGCTGGGAGGGGGATAAATAAATAAATAAATAAATAAATGACTTGGGAAAGTTACAAAAGAAACTTAAAAGGATAAACAAAAATTTAAGATGTACCAGGGACAATGTAATGTCAGAAAGCAATATAGGAGGGGACTGAGAGAAGGTAGAAGTAGTAAAAAACAACTGAGCACTAAAAAAAAATTCTTCCATATTAAAAAACAGTAATAATAATAAAATGCCACAGAACTAAGTTGAATTCCATCATTCAGTATATTCTAGTTGGTTAACTAGAGTGCTCACTGAGCATCTGTTGACTGCTAACCAGGTGCTCTGGCTCAGGAGCTGAGGTGCAGGGACTCTGAGGATGACCTGGATATTCCACTCACCAGGCTCAGATTGCTCCAACGCAGACCCGAGGCTGTTGCTAAGGCAGCTGCAGCCCCATCCCCTGAGCTGGGGGGCACAGGTACCAGCACTGGGGCTCTCCTGGTCCTGCCAGGGTGGGCACTGGTACAAACCAGCAGAGAACACCCAGGGGAAGGGGGGCTGGGGCTTTGGGACAGAGCAGCATGAGCCCAGCAGGAAGGCTGAGGGACAACCCAGGAACACTTTGCTCTGCAAACTCTGATCAGTTCAACTGAACCACACCCAACTTAAATCCCCAGGGTGACAGACCTGCTTTGGCTTTTTTGGTTTGGTTTTTTTTTTCCGGTTGGTTCTTCCTGGGTCACCCCTTCCTGCCTTGTGTCAGTGCTGTTGATGCAACCACAGCCCAGCTGGGTGAGGGAGCTGATCCAGCTGGAAGCAGAGTGAGTGGTTGTGTGACACTGTGGGGTGACACAAACAGTAACACCAACCCAAAAAGCTGGGCTGGGGTCCCCTGATGTCACTGGGGAACTGCACCCGTGGTCCTCCCTAGCTTGGGGAGAGGGGAGGAGTTTTCAACCTGTTAGCGTACAGCCTCAATTATCCTTCTTAGAAAAAAACAAAAACCAAAAACAAAAGCCAAAAAAACCCCAAAACAATACTAAAAAAAGAAAGAGACCCATCAGAAAGGAGCTGCACTGAATCTGTGCTGGAGGAGCTTCTGAAGTAGAAAACAAAAAGTAAACAGCTAAGGCAAGGCAGCCTTTCTCACCCCACCCTGCTGCACTTGAAAGGAAGAAGCTGGAACAACCCGCAGGTTTTGCAAGAGGATGAAGAGTGAAAAGAAAGGGAGAAATTGCTCTGCAGCAGAGAAGCCAAGCTGCTTGTCACAAAGTGTCACAGCTTACCCATCCTGCATCTTCTCTCCGCTAACATCAAGTCTACCATAGAAAAATCAAAGAGAAAACTGAAACTGAAATGCCTTGTGTGCTATTTCCTCCTTCCTTCCTGCAGGTTGCAGACACCTCCACCACTGCAGCCATGGCAGTTCTTTGTCCTTCTCCCAGTAAACACTGCCAGGCTCTGTGTTGCTGCTATTGCTCCTCATTCTGCCAAACAAAATCAGAATCCAAGTGACTTGATAGTCACCCAGGTCACTGCAGGCCACAGTGCCCTCAACAGCAGCAAACTACAGAACTGAAATAAAATTGTAAAAGTAAAAAAGAAGAAAACTAACACGGGCATACAGGAAAGAGCAGCAGAGACACCTGGCAACCGAACACAAACCCTGAATTCAAGTAGTCAGTATCTTTGGGAAGTCTTCTTTGCAAACCATGGAGGTTGCCTGCCATGGCAGCCACCAAAACAAAAGCTGGAGAGAGTCTTGGCTCCTGCCTGGCTCAGGAAAGAGTTCCCAGCTCTGCCCCTTGGGCTCACACAATTTCTTGCACTTGTCCACCTACCCATAATGTTATTTTCTGACGTTTGCCCTTCTGTACAGCTAAACTTGTGTCCATGAGCACAGGACAGTGACAGCAGAGTAAGCGTGGGTTTCTGCAGGGCAATGACATCCAGAGGCACCAGGGGGGCACAGCCACTGCCCTGGAGAGCTCAGAGCCTGAGCCACAGGCAGAGACATGGAGAGGGAACACCAGGAGCAGCCACCAGTCCCAGCTCTGCAGCTGCAGAGCTCCCAGGCTCAGGCTAAGGACTTGAACTTCCTCCTGGTGACCCCATCTTCTCCCAGGCTCACTCACCCTCCTCTTGCTGACAACTCCCTTTCCAAAGCTGAGTGCCACACGGGGTTTGGTTTGAACCAGCCTCTGCCAAAGATGACAATTTTAGTCAGGCTTTAGGCATTGTGATGCAGCCACGTATTACTGTCACTGCTTGCCCTGCCTCAGCTTTATCTGGGACTAAATGGCATTAATAAGGGAAAAGAGAGAGAACTTCCCTGGTAATTCAGCCGGTGATGTCAAACTTCCCATTTCCAGTCCTGACCTGAACACTGTGTACACGATGAGGGTGGCATTCCAATTCCACCAGAACCCAAGCTTTTTCAGCCTGAGATTTTTAACCTTGGCTAGGAAAGTTTCATTTCCCAAGATACCTAATATTTATTTGCCTGAGCTTCCCCCCGCAGCAGAGTTAACACGCAGGCAAAAATAGCCAAGACACGCAATAATAATGTCAATATTGGTTACTGCCCGGCTGGCTGTTTCAGCAGATCAAAACAAGGAGCAGAGAAGTCCATGGCAGGGGGAGGGAGGGTGGTGGGAGGAGGGAAAGAGAGAAGTGCAATTAAAGGAACAAGCTTCCTAGGAAGGGAGCAGCGGCCAGAAAAGACAACACACTTTTGCTTCTAATAATACTGAATCAAAGAAGACACTTCAGTTCCTTTGTTGCTACTACTGGTCACACAGAGGCCACATTCTTTCCCTGATCCTGGTATAAACCCACCGACATCTGTAGATTTTCTGTGAAAAGGAGGCAACAAACAGTCAGACTGATTCCCCAGACCATAAAACATAATTAAGAACAGAACTGTGTTACCCTATAAATAGGGCTAAGAGTAAAAGTCTGCTGCTCTGGACCGTGGCTCTAGATTTGACTGCTCAGATGCAGAGCTGACATCATTCATTAACACAGTCAATTAACTCTGCTCTCCTCAATTAGTTTTCCAACAGTTTTACATCTAGCAAAACAAAAAGACCTCCCACAAACGTTCCTCCCTATAAAGTTCTCAGAAGTTCTGTCAACCCCTCAGCTCCTGCTTTGCTCTCAGCTCCCTGACCTCATCTGTTTTCCCCGTGTCATTTACACCCCAGTTTCCCAGTTATTCTTGCCATTCCACTATTGTTCCAGAAACATTTACTACAACAAGATACTCTTCTATTTCTTGGCATTCCAGTTCACCCTGAGCTCATTACACTGTTCCAGCTATTGCCCTTCGGGCACCACCACCACTTCAGACTCCAAGCCACCGTGTTAAGAAAACATAGCACTTGGTGATGTCTGAAGTCATCCTCCCTCCCAGGGCACCCACAGCTCTGACCCTCACACTGCTGCACCCCTTGGCATCACAAACACCGAGGGAGAGACTTCACCTCCCTCCCCTGCTGCCCCTGCCCAGAGCTCCCCTCAAACCCAGCACCTTTTCTCTGCTCCCATTCTGCTCTCCCACCTCAGGGAGCAGAGAATTTGTGGTTTCCCTTTGCCACCTTAGCTGACAGCCCAATAAAGCTGGGACACACACACACACACGAAGGAAGCATTCACAGAATGACAGAATCAATTCCTTCCACAGAAAAAAGCACCCACCAGCTGCACCTGGGGTGCCTCCCCCCCAAAGAGAGGGTTGTGCAACTGAGTGATTCCTCTGCACTATCTGGTGACAGTCAGGGTTGAATTCACTCCCAGTTCAGCAGGAAACTTGTTTGAGGGGTGAGGGGAGCCCCCCCAGCACTCCTTTCACCTTTCCCAGGGGGGAACACTGCAAAACAGACTCCTGACAGCAGCCAACAGGTTCCCAAAAATAACCAAAGCTCACAGACCCGAGGAGTAAAAACCCAAGCAACCACCCCAAACAGAAGTTCTTTGAGATCACTTTCCCTGTGCAGTTCTGACAGCCTCCAGTTCCTGAATGATGACCTGGGGAAACCCAACCTGTCCTACACCACCACCAAACCCTGACGCTGGGGTCTGCACCTCCTCTGGGGTCCCTGCTGCTGCCCAGGCCTCTGCCCAGAACACTGCTCAGTGACACAGATGTCCCCGTGGGTTCTGGACAGGATATTGTGTCCCAGGCCCCTGGATTTGCCTCGTAATGTGGAGAAAGTACAAAAGTCACCAGAAAGAGCAGTTATCAGACACAAAGCAAGCTTTCAATCTGGAACGATTTTGTCCTTATCCAATCCTCAGGCACCTTCTCCCAAACAAACCTTTAGTGCTGCCACTCACACCACAACAGTTCATTATGTGCTCCCACTGCACAGTCCAAAATTTAACTTTGCTTACCGTGATATCACCAGTGGTTGCTATGGAAATTGCTGTACCACCATCCACCAGATTTTTTTACCACTGAAGTATTTTGGCAGACTGTTTGCTTTTAAGTGTCAGAGCAAGAAGAGAAGTCATAAATAGTTGTTTTTTCTCCCACATCATTCTTAAAATGGTGCTTTATAATAAAAAACTTGCTGGGAACTTATTACATGCTTGGCTTCAAACATATGTAGCTTTGGACAGGACCAGAATCACAACTTTCTCCTTCATTTTTCCAGAGAGAAAATCAAAGGACAATATGAAAGCAAGCTTCAGTTTGTAAAATATCAGTGTTTAAGTGGGAGATCGAGATATAAAAAACACCTCGTATCCCTCCGAGTCCTCTCAGTTTCTTTTTCACTTCCTAGTTGTTTTTTGTTGTTGTTGTTGTTTTTTTAACTAGCTCAAACCAAGGCCTCCAGAGGGAGGGAGCCCTCCTTAGCCAGCAGTCTCCTTTCTGCAGGGTTAGAGGCTGTAGTGATGCCACTGGCAGCTACAACTCCCACCCCAGTTTCAGGACCCCCAGCAGCACCCTGACATTCCTGGGGAGCTGGGGGGTCCCTGGCTCAAGCTCCTGGGGGGCTGCCCCCCACCTCTGTCCTTGCCACCACCACCACCGCTCCAGCAACCAAGCACGGGGGGCTCACAGGGACCCCCCCCATCCCCGCCAGACCAAAACCCCCCTCAAAAAAAAAAAAAAAGAAAAAAAAAAAACAAACAACAACAACAAAAAAAGAAAACTCTGACGCCTGCAGAAAGTCTGATTTAACCCAGATCCGGCATCAGCCCCGCCGGTGGGACTCCAGCAAGGACTCGGAGGGGGCTCAGAGGTGCCGGGGGGTGGGGGAAGGGGGCAGCACCGGTGGGGTCACGGTTTATTTAAAACCCAAACAAACACCCTAAAAACCCCAGTGAAAAACAACCTGGGGCAGCCGGACGCGGCCCTGCAGCGCGGGGGGCCCGGGGCCCGAGTCCTCCCTGCGGCGCGGGGGTGCGGAGCGGCTGCCGGTACCGGTACCGGTCCCGCCGGGGAGGCCGGAGCGGGGCGGCAGGGAGGGAGGCAGGGAGGGAGGCAGGGAGGGAGGCAGGGAGACAGGCAGGGAGACAGGCAGGGAGGCAGGCAGGGAGGGAGGCAGGGAGGCAGGGAGGCAGGGAGGCAGGGAGGCAGGGAGGCAGGGAGGCAGGCGGGCAGGCAGGGAGGCAGGCGGGCAGGCAGGCCCGGTACCGCCTCCGCGGCCCGCCGGGCCCAGCGCCCCGCCGCAGGAAGGCGGAAGCGGGCGGGGAGCGAGGCGCAGCCCCGGGCTCGTCCGAGCCCCGGTCCCGACCCCGGTGGCGGCGGCAGCGGGGCGGGGAGCAGGGCCGAGCGGCGGTGACAGCTCGGGGGGTGCGGGGCGGCGGGGCCCGGCCGCGGGGCTCACCTGCTGGGGCTCCGAGCTCGCCCTTCGCCCGGCGGCGGAGCCCTCGCGGCGTTCGCCTTGCTGCCAGAGCCGGCGGCCCGGCGGGCATGGGCCGCGTCCCAGGCGGAGCGCGGCGGCCGGGGCTGCGCTGACAGCGGGCGGGGAGCGGAGAGCGGCGGACGCTCCGGTGCCTCCAAAATGGCGGCGGCCCCGCTGCTGCCCAGCGCGCGCCGGGGGGGCGGAGGGGCGGGGCCGGGAGGAGGGGGCGGGGTCAGAGAGTGGGCGGGGTTGGGAAGGGGCGGGGTCAATAAGGGGGCGGGGCCAGGGAGAGGTGACAGCGGTGAGGGGACAAGAGAGGGAGGGGACAGGGAGAGAGGGGACAGGGAGAGAGGGGACAGCGGTGAGGGGACAGGGAGAGAGGGGACAGCGGTGTGGGGACAGGGAGGGAGGGGACAGCGGTGAGGGGACAAGAGAGGGAGGGGACAGCGGTGTGGGGACAGGGAGAGAGGGGACAGGGAGAGAGGGGACAGCGGTGTGGGGACAGGGAGAGAGGGGACAGCGGTGAGGGGACAAGAGAGGGAGGGGACAGCGGTGTGGGGACAGGGAGGGAGGGGACAGCGGTGAGGGGACAGGGAGGGAGGGGACAGCGGTGAGGGGACAGGGAGGGAGGGGACAGCGGTGAGGGGACAGGGACAGCACTCTGCCGAACAGGGGACAGACCCCGCGGCCCCCGGAGGGTTCTTGGGGGTGCGGGTGGCTCAGGGCCTTGGGGGATACAGGCAGGGGGTGGGAGGATGCGGGGTCCGGGGAGGACATGGGGACATGGGGACATGGGGACATGGGGACACGGACACTGAGCTTGAAGGAAAGGGGGGGACGGGGAGGGTCCCCCTGAGCCAGCCCGGGGGGAGTGAGAGCCCGGGAGGAGGGGGGGAGGAGAGGGGGTCCCCAATGTCCTGAGAGGGGGGAGCAGGGAGGGAGTGTGGGGGGGAGAGAGGGGAGAAAAAGGAAGAAAAATGGGGGGAAACAAGGAGATGAGGGGGGAAAAAAGGAGGGGAAAAGAAGAGGGGAAAAGGGGGGAAGAAGAGGAGGAAACAAAGGGGGAAAGAGAGGAGAGGAGAAGGGAAAATAGCAGGGAAAAGGGAGGGGAATGAGAGGAAAAGAAAAAGAGAGGAAAAGAGGAGAAAACAAGGAAAGGGGAGAGAGAGAAGAGGGGGAAAGAAAAGGGAAAAAAGAGATGAGGGGAAAGGGGGAAATGACATGATGGGGAAAAGAGGGGGAAAAGGGGAAAAAGAGGAAAACAAGAAAACAGGAAAAGAGGGGGAAAGGGAAGAAAAGAAGGAAAAATGAAAGAAGCAAGGAAATGAGGGGAAAAAGAAGAGGGGGAAAAGGTGGAAAAAGAAGAGGGGAAAAAGAAGAGAGGAAAACAAGCAGATGAGAAAAAGAAAAGAGAAGAAGAAGGGGAAAGGGATGACCCAAAAGGTAGAAGAAAACAGTGTCAGGGAGAGAGATACCCTTAGTCATGCTTGCTGGGTTCAGGGGATTTCGTTGTTGCCTTGCCCAGATTTCTCCTCATCCGTGAATAAACTGCTTTCTAAGTGCCAGCATCATCCAGGAACCCAATGGGAACCAGTCCAGCTCCTCTCCTGATTCCAAAGTCAGTTCTCTCATTAGATTTACCACTCTGTCTTCCCTCCTTTCCTAGGCTTATCCTGCCCTTGACCCAGCAAATATCAATTCAGGAATTGAAAATTTAGCACATGCTGACTGCTCTGGGATCTACAGGTGCTGGAACAGCCATGGTGGCAAAGATGGGATGGAGAGGACAGCAAGGGAAAAGGGGGGGATTTGCCAGCAGGGCACGTGAAGAAATATGATTTTATTCTGTCCTGTTTACACTCTGGGGGCCGGGGACTTTGCCACAGAAATGCCAGGAAAAAATTCCCCTGTGACTAAATGGGCAAAATGTGTAGTTTGAGCCTGTTTTTTTCTCACTGTAAGGGCTTGAAGAGCAAGGCCCCAGGAGGCTGTGGTACCCAGGCTGGTCAGTAACACTTTGCTGGCTATTGGCAAGGACAATAAATAATAGTTCTGAGGTTTCATTTCTCTGTGTTGTCTGCTGGGGGGTAGTGAGCTCATAAAGCATTTTTTGTGGCTTATTGTGGCTCCTGGGGACACAACAACAGCAAATTCCCAAGTCTCCCCAGCACATATTCATTTCCCCACAGAGCACAGGAGGGCTGGGACAGCATCTCCTGCCTTCTCCAGCTGATTTCTAGAGTGCCAGCCTTGGAACAGCTTCCTTCTTTTCTCTTCCAGCTCTACAAAAAAAAACTCACTGAAAAAACAGCAGAAGTAGCTGGGTTTGGCAGCAAGCGGGGGCTGGGGCTGCCAGCCCAACCTCTCCCCAGCCAGGACACGGGGAGGTACAAGGACTGGGAGAGCTCCTCAGGTATGGAAAGAACCCACAGGGCTGGGACCCCCGGGTCTTCTACAAACTGGGGGCTACTCCAGGGCTGCTGGTGCTGCCATGCAGGTGCTGAGTTCAGCTGTGACCTCTTCCTGTTCAAAGAGATGCAGAAAAAAATCAGGCTTTGGTACTTGTGCAGATGTCAGAAGTCAGCGGGTTTAGGTTTCACATCCATCCTGCTGTTAAAATCCACACTGAGTGATGAGGAACATTGCCATGGTATCATCCTCACAGCTTGTGGGACGGTTTAGTGTGGTTCCTCCGATATTTTTTAACATTTCCAGGGAAATTGTTTATTGAAATTCACACTCTCCATGTTCAGTGTACTTACAAACATGCATCTTGGATGTTCTTATGGGTGTTTATTCCCATGGTCCAGTACTCAGGGGCTACAAAACAGATGGAGATTCCCCATTTCCAAGGAGTCTCATGGAGAAGACAAGGGGCAATGGGCACAAGTTGCTCCTGGGGATGAACACAAGAGGAAAACTTTTCCCCCTGAGGACAGTCAGGCCCTGGAGTGGTCTCCCAGGGGAAGGGGTGGATTCCCCCACTTTGGAAAGTTTGAAGTCTCAGCTGGAGGGGTGCTGGGACATCTCACATCACCAGTGACATGAGGAGGGTTGGAGCAGGGGATCCTGGAGGCCCCTTCCCAGCTGACATTCTGTGATTCCGTGATTTAGGTTCCAATTGATCCAAAATCCATTCAGAAAAAGACTGCCTCTTTCTAGTGAAATTCCTAAGATTTTTTCCCATTCTGTACTACAGAAGCACAGTGATCTCACCAGGTTCCAGCAACCTGAATTTACTTGGGAATACCTGGCAAAAAGAAAGCAGCTTTGCTGTTGAGGTGGTGTTTTCTCTCAGCCTCTTTTCCTCGTTTCAGAAGTCCCAGAGTGAGCAGAGAGGAGGAAGGTGCAGCAGTGCCCATGCTGCTGACAGCCACAGGAACCCAGGCACTGGGACAGAGCCACCGTCACCTCAGCTGTCCCTGTCCTGGAAAGCCAAGACAAAAATGTCTTGGTGGAACAGCAGCAGCTCAGCCCCAAGCTCTCTGGGATGGCAAAGTTGTCACCGTGCCAGTTTGGATGTTGCTTAGCTGATCTTTGCTGCTCACAATAATGGATCTGGACAAGGGCTGGAACCTCACTTGGGGCCACAGAGGCACTGGGAGGGCAGAGGAAGAATTCCCCCCCAACTCCCCACCTTGGCACAACCATTTCATACTGCACTTTCAGCCCCACACCCTGGCCAGGCCAGGCTGACATCCTGGTGGTTTCCATGTCTGATTGCATCCTCATCCTCTGAGGAGTTTTGGGGCTACAAGCCTGGTGAGCACTGCCTTCCCCTTGTATTTTTTTTCTTTCTTCACATCGAGCATTTATTTCACAGCCAAAAACTCTGTAGTTAACATCCACCTCTGAGCTTGGAGAGCTGCCACTCTTGAACTCAAATAACTGATTTATGAAGAGTGAGAGCCCTGGGGCTGCTGAGCCTGGAGAAGAGAAGGCTGAGAGGGGATGTGCTGAATGTCCCTCAAGATCTGAGGGGTGGGGGGCAAGAGGAAGGGGACAATCTCTTTTTGGGGGTGCCCAGGGAGAGGCCAAGGAAGAATGGGTTGAAGGGAGAAGAGAGGAAGTTCCAGCTCAGCATGAGGAGAAACTTGTGGAGGCTGAGGCTGAGGGAGCCCTGGCCCAGGCTGCCCAGAGAGGTTGTGGAGTCTCCTTCTCTGGAGCCTTTCCAAACCCCCCTGGATGTGTTCTGTGTGGGCTGCCCTGGGGGATCCTGCTGGGGCAGGGGGGTTGGACTGGGGGATCTCCAGAGCTCCCTTCCCACCCCTGACATTCTGGGATTCTATGATTTACACATCAAGCAGTCAGGACATAGTAAATCACCTTTTGTTGTGAGACTTGCTGCACGACCAGGCTGAGGGTTCAGCCCTTCCTTTGAAGCACTGAACTCTGTTCTGAGGAGGTTTTCATTCTGAATCTTAATGAAAAAAAAAAAAACAACATAACCCCCAGATTTTTTGAAAGAAAAGCAAAGATGGCTGCAGCAAAGCCTGAGGCAGAGCATGGACACTCCTGTCCTCAGCCCCAGGGCACGGTGTGAGCATTGGAGCTTCAGCCCTGAGCACAACTCCCCCGTCCCAGAGCTGGAGGAATGAGCCCAAAGGTTCCCACCTGGAGCAGGATGAGGCACAGATTTTGCTAGGAGGCTGCATGACCAGAAATAGGATGTTGATGATCAAGAATGCCAGGCTCTATTCTTGGCTGAGAAATGAAGTGTGATCCAGTGCCTGGAACAGACATCAGCTCAGGATCACTGAGCTGCAGCTCTGACATTCAGTCTGAGGAACGCTGAAGGGAGGAGGGGAAGAGTCTCTTCTTCCTTCTGCTGCAGCCACAGGCTCCTTCACTAAAGAGAATTTCTGCACTGGGCTTTCTGAACCCCGAGGATTATATTTGGGGCTGCTTTTTGGGGCAGGTTGGAGGCCTTGTTCCAATCCCAAAGCTGTGAAGCAGGCAGGAGGGAGCCGGGGAGCAGCTCTTGGCTTCCAGCACATTGCACCTTCCCCTGCTCTGCAGGAACTGATGTTTCCCCTCTTGTCTGGGGAATATTATCCTGGGGAATATCATCCCGACTGCAACGGCAGACGCACTGGAGCTGAATGCAAAATATCCTGCAGAATCTGGTGGGCTGGCTGCTCCCGAGAGCTCTGATGCAGAGATAATTATAGATGAAAGTGGAGCAAGGCTGCGGTTGGGTTGCGAAATGTTCTGTTTACTGGGGTTGCTGGGGAGCTGAGCAGAAACCCGAGGCTGGCCCTGGGCAGCTCGGGATCTCCAGGGAGGCCCCAGCCTTGGGCAGGGTCAGATCTGCAGCCTCCTCCTTCCTGCAGAACCCAAATATGGCCCAGGGACAGAACCTGGGGTGAGCTCCTGAAGGCTCAGCCCTCCCTGCTGAGCAGAGGGAATTCTCCTCCTGGTGCAGAAGCCCCTTTGGAGCTCTCCCTGCAGCAGGCTGGAGGAGCAGGGGCTCAGCACCTTCCCCCAGCCCCACAGAGCCAGCACCCAGCAGGGCTCAGAGCCTCCCCTGGCTCCTCATGCGAGACGGGCCCAGGAAATGAATTATAAAAAGCTCCGTGTTTAGAAAACACAAAAGCAAAACTACTCCCAGGGCAGGTCCTCGGCTTTGTGTAAATGGTGAGGATGAGGTGCCAGGCCTTCCCTCAGATCCTGGCTCTGGCAGGAGGCAGCACCAACCTCCAGGCACTGATTGTTTCCCAAACAGCAGAGCAGGGATACCACAGTTGTTCGGTTTCTTCTTTCTTTCCTGTTTTTGCACTTTGATTACCTCATCATGCTGTTTCTTCACACTCAGGCCACATAATCTCCTCCTCTGCATTGCACTGCTCCTTCCCAATGTGATTCTCAGGGGGCAGAGGTGCTGGGCAGGGAGCTGCAGGATCAGCTGCTCAGGGACAGGATTATGGAGCTCAGGCTCTCAGCAGACTGGATCTGAACTTTGTGTTGGGATCTGCTACATTCCTCCTTTGGCCCCAAAATGTGCAGAGCAGAACAAGCTCCTGACTCTTCCTGCTGCTGAGGACTTCCCTCATCAGCCCTTTTCCAGGGGCACAGGAACCACTGGTGAGGTCTCTGCAGAGCCCAGCAGAACAGACACCTCGGCCTTGGTCCTGCTTCCAGCCCCTGGAAATCCAACTCCATTCTTCTTTCTTACTGAATACCCAGGAAAAGTTATCAAAGAAAACAAGTAGGGAAAATAATAAACCACCAAGCTTTTAGCTGGCTCTTGCCAGAAGATGAAACGGTGACAACACAAGAAAAATAACCTGAATAAAAAATGTCAGATTTTTTTTTTGCCTCATAATCCTTTGTACCATAACAAAAATCAGTTCTCATCTTATTCTCATGAATAGACAGCTGATTTCACTGCAGCCACACACACCTTACTGCTTTGCCAAGCAGAAGAAAATTCACTGTGAGTGAAAAAAAAAGGTAATGGAAGTATTTAGAAGATCTGAGAAGTGACAAAATTAGCTGAAAGACTTAATATTGACACAAAAACCTTTAGTCTGGGCAGGAATCTGTCAAAGGCACAAAGCCAGCACTGATCCAAGACCTCTGTTTCTCTTTTCTCAGAGATGACTTCCAAGAGTCATACAGCAGGACTGGAGAGTACTGGAATCCTAAAAAGAGTTTCAGATTTATCAGTGTTGGTCACACAGCCAAAGGAAAGGATGAAAATCAGCCAGTAGTGCTGAAAGGATCTCTGTCTGTCTCCAAGTTCATAAAGCAGATTCTCCTCTAAACTCATGCAAACCTTAAACTGTTCTCTTGGTTTTGACAGAATTACCCCCAGTTTGTACCTTTGGACCCCAACATGATGTAGTCTGTCCAAGGAGGCACAGAGGAACGTGCACATCCCTTGCCATACAATCAGACAACAAAGGCCACAGACAGAGGCTTTGTGGCTGCTTAGGACTGATGTCACTGCTTGGGTGAGAGAAAACCCACCTCCTGCATCATGTGTCACCTCTGCTCCTCCGAGACCCCCCCTGGAGCTCTGTGTCCAGTTCTGGAGTCCCCAAGCTCAGAAGGACACAGAGCTCCTGGAAGGTGTCCAGAGCAGAGCCACTCAAATGCTCAGAGGGCTGAGCACCTCCCTGGGAAGCCAGGCTGAGGGATTGGGGTTGTTCAGCCTGGAGAAGAGGAGGCTCCCAGGTGACCTTAGAGCAACCTTCCAATATCTGAAGGGGCTACAAGAAAGCTGGGGGAGGGCTTTGGACATGAGGGGGGAGGGAGAGGAGAAGGGAAATGGGTTAAAACTGGGAGAGGTGAGATTGAGGTTGGATGTTGGGAGGAAATTCTTTAATTTGAGGGTGGTGAGAGCCTGGCAGAGGTTGTGGCTGCCCCATCCCTGGCAGTGTCTCAGGTCAGGTTGGATGGGGCTTGGAGCAACCTGGGCTGGTGGGAGGTGTCCCTGCCCATGCAGGGGGTTGGGACTGGATGAGCTTTGAGGTCCCTTCCAACCCAAACCATCCTGTGACTCTGTAACACCTCAGCAGACCAAATCCTCTGGGAAGCACACTGTGAGGTGGGATGCTCAGAGGCAGCAGGAGCCTCAGGCCCTGGTGCTGCAGACTCCTTCTCCTCTCAGCCTTTCTGCAGTCACCTGGTGTCCCTGCTGGCCAGCACCTCGGGGAACCTGCCCTCACCCTGTCACAGACCCCTCACCCTGTCACAGACCCCTCACCCTGTCACAGACCCCTCACCCTGTCACGGATCCCTCACCCTGTCACAGACCCCTCACCCTGTCACGGATCCCTCACCCTGTCACAGACCCCTCACCCTGTCACGGACCCCTCACCCTGTCACCCCTCACCCTGTCACTTACCCTCGGTATTTCTCCCCCCGAGCACACAGCCCAGGTGAGGAGGAGGAGGCAGCCCGAGGTACGGAGCTGCCCAGCTGGGAATTCACCCTTTGCCAATTCACCCTTTGCCGTTTACTTTGGGACACGTCCCCCCCCTGCCCCCCGGCCCGGCCCTGTGTGAGGACATCCCCCCCCCGGGCTCCTCACAGCACCCAGGCTGCCCCCTGTCCCCAGCACCCAGCACCCTGTCCCCAGCACCCCCTGTCCCCAGCACCCAGCACCCCGTGTCCCCAGCACCCAGCACCCTGTCCCCAGCACCCCCTGTCCCCAGCACCCAGCACCCCGTGTCCCCAGCACCCAGCACCCCCTGTCCCCAGCCCCCAGCACCCTGTCCCCAGCACCCAGCCCCCAGCACCCTGTCCCCAGCACCCAGCACCCTGTCCCCAGCACCCCCTGTCCCCAGCACCCAGCACCCTGTCCCCAGCACCCTGTCCCCAGCACCCAGCACCCTGTCCCCAGCACCCCCTGTCCCCAGCACCCAGCACCCTGTCCCCAGCACCCAGCACCCCGTGTTCCCAGCACCCTGTCCCCAGCCCCCAGCACCCTGTCCCCAGCACCCAGCACCCCGTGTTCCCAGCACCCTGTCCCCAGCCCCCAGCCCCCTTCCCAGCCCCGCCACCCCCGGGCCGGGCTCAGCCCGCTCGGGTCCGTCCCGCTCAAGCGCCGGCGCTGCGGCTGCGGCCCGGGCCGAGCGATGCTGTTTGCAGGGGAAGCTCGGGAGGAGTTGGGGTTTAGCGGCAGCCCCGTCCCTCCCCGTCCCCTCCCGTCCCGTCCCGGGGCCGCAGAGCCCAGCCCCGCCCGCCATGACACCGCCAGCGGAGCCGCTCTGCCCCGCCGGAGCCGTCTCGGTGGTGAGGGGGGGGTGGCGGGGACCTCCGGGCCGGCAGGGGGCGCGGCGGGGAGGGGCGGGGCCGAGAGGGGGCGGGGCGGGGCCGGGCGGAGCGGGCGCTGCCATGGACGCGCTGGGCCGGAGCGAACCCCGGCCCCGCCGGAACGGAGCCCCCAGCGCCTCCCCCCTGCCCTGGGCACGCTTCTCCGCTTGGCTCGAGTGTGTCTGCGTCGTCACCTTCGATCTGGAGCTGGGACAGGCCATGGAGGTGAGGGCGAGGCGGGGAACCTGGGCCTGGGCTGGGGGGGAGGGGGGGAACCTGGGCCCAGGTAGGACCGGGGGGTGAGGGCGGGGCTGGGCCTGGGCTGGACCGGGGGGTGAGGGGGGGGCGGGGGGGTGAGGGGCATTTGGGCCCTGATAGAGCTGGGGGGTGGTGAGGGATTTGTCTGGGGCCTGGGGAAAGGGGCCCCGTGTGGGGCAGGAGAAGGTGGGGGGTGAGAGGGATGGGGCAGAGGTGGGGAGCAGGGAGCAGAGCAGAGAAAGGGGGTGCTGGGGGGGCAGGCAGGGCTGGAGAAGGGCCCTGGGGGGGGGCAGGGCAGGATTAGTGCCAGGGACAGGCAGGGGGAAGGGGGGTGAGGCAGGAGAGGGCAAGGAGCAGCCAGGGGGGGCTGGGGGGGTGTTCAGGGACTGAGGGGGGGGTGTGAGGTGGGCAGGGGGGGCAGAGCTGCTGGGGAGGGTGCTGGCTGTGGGGGAAGCAGAGAAGAGCAACAAAGGAGGAGTTGGGAGCTGAGGGGCAGGTGGGGGAGTGATGGGGGGCAGTGGAATGGGGGGGCTGAGGAGGCTCTGTCACTGGGACCTGCAGTGTCAGAGGCTTCCCAGGGGGTTGGCACACCCATGGGGATGGACTGGGAGGGAAAGGCCTGGAATGCTTTTTCCCTGAGCCCTGGAAGATGGCTCTGCTGGAGGGTGTGAAGGGAGGGGAGGACCTGAGGGCCAGCCCTGGGTGCTGTCCTAAGGAAATGCAGCAGGAGGGGACCAGAGGTCTCTGGATTATGCTGAACCTGTGCTGTTACCTCAGGTCCTTTGAGATTTGTTGGGTGGTGGTGGGAAATGCTCCTCACTCCGTGTGAGGTCAACACTCTTCTCCTCCAGGTTCAGATTTCCCAGGTTTAAAGTAGTGCCAAAGCCTCTGGAGTGAGTGGGGGGTGGTGGAGACCAAGCCAGCCTCTTGCTGCTCTGTTCTCTTAAATACTTGTCTGTTTGCTGCCATGAAGCCTGAAAATAAATAAAAATATCCACTGTAGGCTCAAGTTTCACCCTACCTTCTCTTCTGCAACTTCCCAGACTTGGTGTAGCCTGGAAAAGGTTGTGACTATACAGATAATAATTGGCATTTACAGTTCAGGGCTGGTGTTTTAATTTGTGGCCACAAGGTGCTCTCTCCCTGCTTTTCTTACCTGTGTTTGACTTTGTGGTCAGGGTGTGCAGTAACATGGTTTGTTCATCCCTTTTTTTTCTTCCTTTTCTTCTTTTCTTCCCTTTGCCTACATAAGTGTTGATGGGAAAAATGTTTCTCTTGTGGCATAAAGATCCAAGAACACAGGGAACATCCCAGCAGGCTGAGAAGCTGTCTGTCAAGATCCCATGTTCCATTCTTGATGGAGCTGGGGAAATAAATAAAAAAAACCCCTCAAGCTGTTACTGTCTTACAGGGGTACTCCAAGGAAAATTCTTTCAGAAGGCTGAAAAAGTGTGACTGTCACTCCTGGCAGTAGTCAGGGGGTGTCCTCACCTTCCTGCTTCTGCCCTCTTCCCCTCTCTTGCCTTGGCTGCCTTAGGCAGAATCCAAATCTTGTGTCTTGTCTCTGGGCAGGATGAGTTCTGCAGCCTCCAGGAGGGAGAGTCTGATTTGGGCTCTTGACTGCAAGTTCCTGGGATTAAAAAAAAACAAAGAAAAAGAATGAATCTGCGACACCCACCCTGTGAGGCTCCAGTCCTGGCTGGGTGTGCACAGGAGTTTGCTGCAGACACTGCCAGAGCTCCCTGGGGCTTTGTGCCTCCTCCCCTCCAAGGAGGGATTTCTGCTGCTGGGGCACCCAGGGGACATGCAGGGTGACAGCCAGCCCTGATCTCTGGGGAGTCACTCCTGCTGCCTCACCTTCTGACAGCCAAGGGAGTCAGGAGGAAGGGAACCCTTCCCCTCCTGGGGCTGCCCCCCCACTTTGCATCTCCTCTCTCCATGGGGGGTGAGGATGCAGACAGCCCCAGGCCAGCCTGAGGGGGCTGAGCTTCTGCTGCTCAGAAACCTTGGCATCCTGTCCTGACCATCACTTCTTGTTCCTGAGGAGAGGATTCTTTCCAGAGAAAACATCTCTTTCCTTCCCTGCCTGCCCAGGGTTTCCTTCCCTTGCTCCAAGGCTGACCTCAGAGCAACCCCCAGTGTCTGGAGGGGCTCCAGGAGAGCTGGGGGGGGGTTTCACACAGGGAGAGGACAAGGGGAATGGGTTAAAACTTGAGGAGGGGAGATTGAGGTTGGAGATGGGGGAGAAATTATTTAATTTGAGGGTGCTGAGCCCCTGGCCCAGGTTGCCCAAGGGAGCTGTGGCTGCCCCATCCCTGGCAGTGTCTCAGCCCAGGTGGGAAGATGGCTCTGGGTGAGCTTTAAGGTCCCTTCCAACCCAAACCCCTCTCTGATTCATTGATAAATCCATGGTTTTGGAGCCTGTGTAGTTTTCTGTCTTTCAGCAGCACTGAGCAGAGAAGCAGTGAGCCCTGGCTTGGCTCTGGCAGCCAAGAGCTTCAGATTCCTGAGTGCTGTGTGACTTCTCCTCAGCACAGTCACCTCACCAGGCACTGAGGCCTCAGATCCAGTGAGTCCCACTCTGCTGCTCTTAAAATGTACAGCAGGAAGGGTGTTAGGAAGGAAAACACAGGTTAACACAGAAATTAGGTGTAATTATGGTTTCTGACTCATCCACTAATTTACATTTCTTCAAATAGTTGCAGATGGCAAAAAAAAAAAAATAAAATACCTGAGAGAGAGAGAAAAGATGTTTCTGAGAAGCTCCTCTGAGCAGCAGCCTGTGTCCTGCTGGATCAGCCCTCCCACTGCTCTGCTGCTGTCACAGAAACACTGCAAATCCACCCCCATGCCTCAGAAATATCCCTTCCAGGACTGCCCCAGCTCCTGCCTTCCCAGCTTTCCCAAACACAGGCACTTTGTGGAGCTTTGAGAGTCTCCAGGAGTCGTTTTCTGGGATGTCCTCTGGGTTGCCATGGCAGCAGCAGAGTTCTGGGCACCCTTGAGATCCCAACTCCTGCAGGGATCTGTGTCCCACATGTGTCAGCTCCAGGCTTCTGGGGTCACCAGGGAGGGGGGAGCTGAGCTGCAGCACAAGCTGTGACAGAATTCAAACCCCCTTGGGATACTCCTAGGGTCTTCTACAAATAAATAAAAAAAAAGTTCCTTTTTATTTGCTGCCTTTCTTATTTTTTGCTTTGGTGCAGTTCAGCCAATGAGGATTTTACCATCTCAGACTGAGGGTTTAACCTTGCAAAGTTCCAGTGGTTTCCTCCCACCCCCAGCAGCATCAGTTAAACTGAGGGGGAAGGCAGGATGCAGAAGATAAGGCCTGTTTTTCAAAACCATGGTTATCTGGATTTTTGAGTCCCCTCAAAACACTGGGGCCTGTTTTCTGATTTATTTTTTTTTTAAATCCCCCCTTGCCCAAAATTCTGAGCACACATCTCCAGGGGAAGCACACCCTGAGCATACCTAAACCTGGACCCCCAAAGCAGCCAGGAGCTCTCAGTACCCACTTCTGCTCTGATTTACAGCAAGAACCCCCCCAAAAAGGCAGCAGGAGGATGAGGAGCCATGGCTGGGGGGTTCAGCTGAGCTCCTCACAGCTCTGGGGCTTCTCAGGGATCACCCTCAGGATGGGTGCCTGCTCCTACTACATGGGAATGGACAGAAGAAATGTCTCTGTGCTCACTAAAGTCAGAAAAGCTCCTAAAAATCCAAACCCCAAAGATTTCTCCCATCTCCTCAGGTATTCTGAGCTCTGGTATGGCTGTAACATCCCCTCTGCTCTGGGAAGTTCTGCCCTGGGTCTGTGCTCTTGGATTTTCCTCCTTTATCTTTTTGTAGTTTTCATCTTTCAGGGGAGCTTTAGCCCAGGACTCATCAGCATCATTTTTAATTGCTGATTGGGCTGGCTTCTCCCAGGCTGATGAGATGACCTTGCCAAGGAATCTGTGGGGAAGTGCCAGAGCAGAGCACCCTGGGCTGCTGCCACCCTTCCTGTTTATGGGGCTGTAAGGAGAGGGGAGCAGGGAGAGAGCTCCTGCTCTGAGCTCCAGGAGCCTGGGGCAGAGCCGAGGGGTTCAGGAGCCCCCAGGAACTCATCTCCTTATGCTCAGCTTCCTGCATCACCTCCCAGAGGCAGAGGGCTTTGGACTCAAGGTCCCTTCCAACCCCTCACTGCCTGTGGTTCTGTGATCTCCATCTTCCCAGCCACTCAGGGCCCCTTCCTGCCCCACGGATTTAACCCCCTGCAGTCCCTGCACTGCCCCAGCCCCAGGGGCTCTGAAGCCTCAGGAGGTGACTTCTCCAGACCCCAAAGTCTTTGGGCTTTTCCCAGTGACCTCTGGAACTCCTCGTGGCTGCAGCCGTGTCATTCCCCACTGCTCTGTGTGATGATTCCTGGGGTGGGTCTGGCCTGAAGTTCTGTTGCTGGGTGACAGCAGAAATGGTGTTATCAGCAATACAAAGTTCCTCTGCAAAGCTGGGGTCTGGAGCTGGGTGCTTGGAGCTTCTCTGACAGGCTCTGAGCTTGGTGATAAATCGGGTGGAAGAGCTCAGCTGTCACTGCTCCGCTGACAAAGCAGGAACCTCCCAGCCTCTGCCAGACCCACCTCTTTCTCTACAGAATAAACCTTGGCTTCTCTTGCTGACAGCAGATCTCAAATTAGGAATTAGGAAATGATACCTTAATGTTCTAGAGGCTTGCTCCCAGAGAATTAATTCCTCTCCTGGGGTAAATGAGTGCAGCTCCAGGGAAATCTCTAGAACTGTGCTAATTCTTGGGCACTGAAGGGTTTGCTTTCAGTTTTTCAAGCTGCTGTGTATCTGGCACAGGTTTTTCCTCCATTTACTGTTGCCATTTTCATTCTCTTTGGTTCCTCCATCCCTCTCTAGGGACTGCTGCCTCAATATGTGAACAGCAAATACTGGAGCCTTCCTAAAAATAGCTGTGCTGGAGCTTTCTTAAAAATAACTACATTAAGGAATTAATCTCTGAATCATAGAATCATTAAAGTTGGAAAAAAGCAGTAAGATCACCAAGCCCAAGTGATGTGATCCACTCAGAGAGGCAGAACCCCAGCTCTCAAAGCTCTTGGCCTTTGCTGCCTGTTGCCTGCTGTGTGAGCAGCATCTCTGCCTGTTGCAGAAGTGGTGGTAACCCAGAGGTCAGGCTGCATTCCCCAGCCCCCGCCTGCCCCCAGCCTTCCCACTGCTTCCTCTGCAGAGGATTTGTTGTTTTCTAATTTCATACAGCCAGAACTGGAGTTGTCTCTCCCATCAGGATGGCTGCATCCTCTTCCCTGCCCTTGAGGACTGTGACCTCCCCCTGCCTGTAGCTCTACACACTGCTGCAAAGGTTGTGTCCCAGCCAGGGCTGTTAACACTCTGTGTCACCCCCCATGGCTCTTTTTTTCCATTCCTCATCACATGTGTGCACAGCTTGGTTGTTAAAGCCATTCTTAGTCTGTCCCTGCTGTCTGTCTGCTCATTTCTTTGCTGGCAAAGCTGCTTTTGCCTCAGCAGCTCGTGATGCTGCCTTCCCTACTGCTCAGAGTATTTGGTGGGGTTTAGTGAATTGTAAGTTTTAACAAGATTGAAAAACTCCAAATGAAAAGTGACCCTGCTCCAAACAACAGCCAGAAACAGAAAGTCCAAAACTTCCTATTTAGGGCATTAGTTTTGGTGTTTTTTTTTTTAATTTATATTTTTCTGCACAGTGGAATATTAATACTTTCCAAGCTTGGAGAGTAAATATCCATCCAGATCCTTTCAAGCAGCACTGGAGCAGTCCTGTCCTGCCTGCCTGAGAGGAAGGAGATGTTTGCACATCAGTCCCCTGGACAGAGGAGTTACCAGCTGGGGGGGGCTCTTTGGTCTAAGTGAAATGTCAGCTGTCTGGCATAAATGTAGAATAAACATAGAATTTGTAGTGGGTTCAGTGGGTCACTGACAGCTAGATTTTAAAGAAGTAGATGCCCCTTCTTGTAGGATATGTAATTTTGGGAAAAATAAGGCAATAAGAAGCAATGATTGTAGGTCAGTGCAGAGGTCACGAGGGAGCAGTGACTGATTTTCTGGCTCTTGTCCCTTGCAGTTGGTGTATCCTTATGACTTCAGGCTGACAGAGAAAGAGGTAATGTCTATTTTTTTTCCATTTTTCCCTGTTTTTTGAGGGTACTGGCCATTGGTGATGATGTTTTTCTTACTTGTGTGGTTTTGTTCATTGCAGAAAACTAGTATCTGCTACCTGTCCTTCCCAGACTCCTACTCAGGTAGGTGGCATCTGTTCCCTTGCCTGCAGCCTGTGGGATGGTTCCTTGCCCTTAGGGAAGAAGAGAGCTCAGGATGGAAAAACTGAGTCATCTGCCTCTGCTGCAGTAGAGCCTCACTGGGCTGCATCTTCCACAACTGTGACATCAAGGAGCACCCAGCCCTTAGCTCCCAACAAAGAGGCTTCTTGTCATTTTGATTGCTTTCTGGATATAGAATCTGCAGTCTAGAGGGTGATGGGGAGATTTCTTGATCAGCCTGCACACTGCTGCTTCACCTCTTGCCAATAAAACACAGAAAACAGTCAGGAGGGAGAGGTTCCCTGCAGGCTGCAGCTGCCAACTCTCAGCACTTCTGTGAGTGCAGTGCTCAGGCAAGAGGAGTAGATGGGGAGAGGATGCAACAGAAGTGTTCCCAAAGCTTGTATTTATGGATCAGAAAGGTGGCAACAGGAAATAAGCCTGGGAGTTCATCCCAGGACCTCTCTCTTTAAGACTGGTTCCAGGCTGTTAGGTCACTACAGCTCTGCCCAGTTTAGTTTTAAAAGTTTTTAAGGATGCAGTTTCTCAGAGCTGAGTAAACACTCAGGCTAAATCTCCTTTTCCTTAGCACACACACAGCAGTCATCTTTGGAGCACAGGATGATCCAGGGGCTGGAGCAGCACTGGAGCCAGGCTGAGAGAGTTGGGAGTGTTGAGGCTGGAGAAGAGAAGGCTGCAATGGGGAGACCTTAGAGCACCTTCCAGGTCCTGAAGGGGCTCCAGGAAAGCTGGGCAGGGACTTGGGACAAGGGCCTGGAGGGCTGGGAGCCTGGAGGGGGAAGGGTTTCCAGCTGGGAGAGGGGAGATGGAGAGGAGAGCTTGGGCAGGGAGAAATTCTTTGGTTGGGCTGAGGGGGCTGAGCTTTAGAAAGAGGTTGCCCAGGAAAAGAGTCTCTGCCCCATCCCTGGCAGTGTTCAAAGCCAGGTTGGATGGGGCTTGGAGCAATCTGGGAGGGAGGTGTCCCTGCCCATGGCAGGGGGGTTGGAATGAGCTGAGCTTTCAGTTCTCTTCCAAGCCAAACCATTCCATGATTCTGTTTCTTGGGGAGGGAGAAATTCTTTGGGGTGAGGGTGCTGAGCCCCTGGGTGCCCAGGTTGCCCCCAGAAGCTGTGGCTGCCCCATCCCTGGAGGTGTTGAAGGTTGGATGGGGCTTGGAGCCCCCTGGGCTGGGGGAGGGGTCCCTGGCCATGACAGGGGAGGCACTGGGTGAGCTGTTAAGGTCCCTTCCAACCCATTCCACTCTGGGATTCTGTGATATTTTGATGATATCTGCCAGCAGTGGGAAGGGGGTGCATCCTCCCACCCCACTGTAGCTCCTCACCCTCTGTAGCTGTGGGGTTTGTTCAGTCAGCTTACATTTTTTACTCTTTTCTTGTGACTGATCTCTTTGTACCTACTCAATCCCACTCCTTCTACCCCTCCAGTTGATGAAAGCTCCTGAGGACTTCCTTCATGCTGCTTTTTTTCCTTGCTGCACCAAACGTGGATGGTGCAGGGATGAGCTGGGAGGTGCTGGGGTTGTCCAGGATCCTGCTTGTCCAGGACACTGTGCTGGGGATTGTGGTTCAAATCAGCATTCGTGGGGCTTGGAGAGAGGCTCTTTGTAGGGTTTTCTGTAGAGTGGATAAGAGGAGGTGGCTGCAGCTACTCAGGGTAGATGATACTGGTTGATGTCTCTGAAGTTTCCAAGCAAGGTTCAGCTTAATCAGCTCATCAGCCTCGAGAAGAGAAGGCTCAGGGGTGACCTGATTCCCATGGTCCAGTACTCAGGGGCTACAAAGCAGATGGAGACTCCCTGTGTATAAGGAGTCCCATGGACAAGACAAGGGGCAGTGGGCACAAGTTGCTCCTGGGGAGACTCAGGTTGAACACAAGAGGAAAACTTTTCCCCCTGAGGACAGTCAGGCCCTGGAGTGGTCTCCCAGGGGAAGGGGTGGATTCCCCCACTTTGGAAAGTTTGAAGTCTCAGCTGGAGGGGTGCTGGGACATCTCACATCACCAGTGACATGAGGAGGGTTGGAGCAGGGGATCCTGGAGGCCCCTTCCCAGCTGACATTCTGTGGTTACTGGTACCAGTTCTTGTGTTCACCTCTGGGTTCTTCCTGTCTTGCACTGGTTTTTTGGGGGTTTCATTATGTTGTTCCTCTTTACTTTCTTTTCAGTTTTGGAATTCCTTGTAAATCAGCCTCCCTCTTTCTGCCAGCATTTCAGATTTAA
Source organism: Phaethornis superciliosus (assembly GCA_023637945.1). Classification (NCBI taxonomy): domain Eukaryota; kingdom Metazoa; phylum Chordata; class Aves; order Apodiformes; family Trochilidae; genus Phaethornis; species Phaethornis superciliosus. Next base: position 679,765 of record JAJQWJ010000001.1, read on the forward strand.
CCAACTTGCAGCTTTCTCTCACCTGAACTTTCCTCCTGAGGCTCTGTGATCTCTGTCCCAGGTGGCCTGGGGGACACCCAGTTCAGCTTCCGCCTTCGCCAGGCTGGGGGACAGAGGACAGCTCATTATGAGGACCCTGGGGAGTACAATAGAGAAGCACCCCTGACTCTGCAGGTCAGTTGTGTTGCAGTGCACTGCTCACACCTGCTGAGCAAGCAGCAGTGCTGGTGGGTTAAAAGGCCCAAAAGCCTTTTGGCTTTTTGTCTGTGCACAAACCACTCATTTGATGGGAGCTGTCAGAAAAGGGGAAAGCTTTCAGCATGGGTGTTTACTTCCATGTCAATCCTCCTGGAGGGTCCTGCAGTGAACCCCAGTTATTCTGAGAGCTGGAACTGAGCTGGGTGACCCCAGGCTGGAGCAGTGGTCACAGCAAAAGGTGGCACCCAGGTGACATCCAGCAGTGCCCAGCTGCCTGTGCACACTGGGGTGAGGCATGACAAGAATATCCTTGTTTCCATCCCTTTTGTTGAGGGATGACAAGTCTGTTGCAGGATGTATGTCTCTAAAACCAGCAGGGGTGTACCATACCCAAGCACTAAGTATCAGGGGTGTCTGTTGGCTCTCTGGTCCCATCACTGAACTCTCTGTCCCCTTCACATGGAGAAGGGGATGTGCTGAGCACTGTTGCTTTTCTCTGACTGAGCAGATGCAACTCCTCCTCTTCTGCTTTCTCCTTTCAGATGATGCTTTCTGTGCCCTTTTAACATTTCTGCAACCTTTTTGCCATATGCTTTTGTGAGATACAGTCCAGAAGGGGATTGCTGGTCTGAGAGGGAGTAGCAGGATTTCTTATCCTAAGTTCTATTCTAGAAATTCTGCAGCTTGCATACAGCTCTGCTTGGTGGCATTCTGATGGTGCTGCCTCCCAGGGTCACCCAGCTTTAAAGAAGTCAGGGAAGTAAAATTGCCAAAGTACTGGATTCTGGTGTGGAAAAATGGTATTTGGGAAGAGCATGGTGCCTTAAGCTGTGGGGCTTCAAAAAATGGTGTTAAGGATGGTCTCTATCTGTGGCACCTTAGAAGGCAGGGAATGATCACTGGGGGTTGGTATTAAATCTGTTTTCATGGATGCTGTGAAGGAAGCATCATTCAGCTCGGTGCTGAGCAAAGTCTGAACTGGTACTGTTGTCCTCAGAGCTGTTTCAATTAATAAGAGACATCAGTGCTGCCTCAGCTGCCTGACAGGAGAGGAATGCAGTGGGTATGGCAGAGGCCATCTCCTCCCTCAGGAGATGATGTATTTCTTCTCAGCAAGACCTTATCCTCTGGCTGGCAGGGAATCCTGACAGCAGCAGTGCCAGCTCGGGGTGCCAGGATGAGCTGGGGCAGTGCCAGGATGAGCTCAGGGGGTTGGCTCAGCTGGTGGAAACCTCACTTAACCCTCCAGATGATTGCCCTGCAGGTGCTGCTGAGAGGGGATGGTGGAAAAAATCCCGAAGGCTCTGAGGTTCTGTGAATTTAGGTTTGTGTTCCCTCCCCACTTGGTAAACTCTCCCAGAGAGCTGAGCTTTGGATGACTTTGGGAAAGAGGAGGGAGAGGTTGAACTGTTCTCTAGCAGGGGTGTTGTTTGGCAGTGGTTGGGGGGGTTTGGGGGGAGCAGCAGTGAGGTTCTCAGCCCCCTGGGTCTCTCTTGCAGCGGGAGTCAGCGCATTTCTTCGGTTACGTCTACTTCAGGCAAGTCAAGGACAGCTCAGTGAAGAGGGGTTATTTCCAGAAGGTGAGTCCTGAAACCAGAGAGCTTGCTGCTCTCAACTGTTACGGTCACTGTGAAAAAGGCACTGATCTGGGGCTGTAACCCAGCACCACTTTCCTATGTGACACCCACAGCGTTGCTGCAGGAAGCAGGGAACAGGGCAGTGTGTGGAAAGGGTCCTTCCAAACAAACCTGGATGTGGTTGCCATGGTTTGGGGATCACATGAGCAATGGCCTGCTGGCTGAGTCTTGAGATTCCAAGCATTTGCTTCACAGTGTGCTCTAGTGTCACAGAGAGAGGTTATACTTGGTTATAGCAGGCAGTATATATACTATATAGTATAGTATAACAATATACTTGGTTATACAGGTTATAGCAGTGCTAGTTACACCTTATTATACTCTTATTATTGTGTTAACCTTTCTTCTTCATAAAGCCATCTGGGAATGGATTTCCTGCTGGGCTGCTTGCTTCTAACATTACTGGTACCTCACCAACCTTGTCACTTACCATAAACTCCTTTGGAACAAAAAAAAAAAATAATACAAACTGCATGTTTGTTGGAGCACAAATACACCAAGTGCTTTGTTTCAGATGGTTTTGGTCACTGCCTGGAAGGGAGTGGAGTTTCAGACTTCTTCTAGAGAGGGAAAATATTTTACTCTTTCATGTTCTTGATGTTTTTTTAAGTTTAGCCCTCTAATAAGCAGTGTAAACACCATTACTCTCACTGCTTATCATTTCAGGGGGGCTCTGAGTCCTAAATGTATCTTGCTTTTTTGCAGTCTTTGGTGCTGGTCTCACGCCTTCCATATGTGAACCTGTTCCAGTCACTGCTGCAGCTGATTGCTCCAGAATACTTTGAGAAGCTGGAGCCATGCCTGGAGGCAGGTGAGCAGGCAGATCTACTGAAATCTTTCAGGGGTTTTATCAGGAGGTTCCTGAAAGGCAGCTGGAGTGCTCCAAATGAGTTCATTCTGGAACAGAGTCCAACAGGGAAAAACTTTCATTCAAGCTGTTGGCTTGTCAAAGTTGTAAGCAGCTGTAAAGGATGCTTCCCTGGGAAATGCCTGACAGCCTTAATAGGTGATGCTGTCAGTTTTGCATACAATGTATTCCCAGAGGGAGGAAAGCAATCTGCTAACACTGCATCTCTGTCTAGATCTTTGTGGCACTGTTAATCATGATTTACCAACAGTAGAGTTCTGCTGGGCCTGTGCTGGAAACACTGGTGCAGACCAAAGTCTGGTGCTGACCTAAACTTGCACAGGTACAGTACTTGCACACTTGGTACAGCCTTTGACTGCAGCTAACCAGGGAGACACGTGGAGTGGTAATTAAATAACTGACTAATGACTAATAGCTAGCTGAATTAGCTATGTTGACCTTCAGGTGAAACTTTTTTCTTGCCCTGTGTCCCTGCAGTGTGCAATGAGATTGATCAGTGGCCACCTCCTGTGCCAGGACAGACCTTGAACCTTCCTGTGATGGGAATTGTTATCCAGGTACTGGTTGGTGCTGGTCTGCACTCAGCAGCAGGCTAAGGCAGTCTGGGAAGTGAAATAGATTCCCTTTTCTTCTGGGGGTTAAAATTGTTGTTTACTCTTAGATCCTTTCTCTTGATTCCTAACCTCTGTACTAACTGATACTAAGTAGTTAGTTACTAACTAACTGATAACTGAGGAAGCTCTCTCACTTAGGTGGTTGTTAGGGAAGGAAGCAAAGTGTGTGTGCATGCCAACTGATGCTATCTCCCTGGATAAGCTGTTCTTATTTGTCATCTAGGTGAGGATCCCATCAAGGGTGGATAAGCCAGGATCAAGCCCGGTGAAGCAGTTCAACCAAGAGGTGAGATGAAGTGTGACATGAATCTAGGCTAGTAAGGAAGGAGGCCGGGGAAGAACTGGAACTCTTTCAGCCTTATCCTGTCTGAAGCCACTTTGGCCTGGGGTTAATGTGGTTTCATACCCACCTGCATGCTCTCTTGCCTGTGTCTGTCCAAACAAGGACTCTGCACAGAATTCATGTGCTTTAAGCTACATATGTGCCTTGTTCTCACAGTTTTTGTTCACCTGGCTTTTCCTGGGAATACAGGTGTAAGCAGGTCTCCTTGAGGCCCTGCCTTAGTCTTCTGTGTTGTTTTGCAGCATTTGCTGTCTGAGCATCTTTTGATCCAGCTTTGGTTTTGATTTCTATTCATTGATTCTTTTCCCTGTTTTTCTCCTTTGGATAATGTTGCCATCTTTCACAGCTTCTGGTACCCATGTTACCAACCATAATTATCTGCATCTAGAGGAACCTGTGAGAAAAAAGGAGCACACACAGAAAGTCTTTCACATCTTGAAAAGAAGGGATTCTTGGCTATCTTTTAGCAAAAGAAATTAGTTTGGACCTTGGATGCTCCATCCAGATCTGTTCCTAGCTGATACCTCTAAGTGTTAACCTTGTTCTCTTCTTTTTATGCAGATTGTAGAGGGAGCTACTTTGTGATTGACATGGTCAGTTTAGATGACTTTTCAGTCAGGATGCTCCAGTTTACTAATGGTTTGGGGTTTATTTGTTGCTTTTATTTCTTTCCTTCCTCATTTAGAATCTGTTACCAGCCCCACTGGTTCTCCCCAGTATTCATGAACTGGATCTCTTCAGGTGAGAGTCACATCCTTGCAGCCCTCTCTATCTGCTTTCCCTTCTCAGAATATTCTAAAAATCATACGGATAATGAAGAATTGAAAATGACTGCTTTGCAGAGTGTAACTGAGAATTCTGGGCTTGCAGAGCTTGTGCAGTGTTTAAACCTGTGTGCACTGCCCTCAACACAACCCCCTAGTTAGAGAAGGGTTTCTCTTATTCACCTGCTTATCAACTTAAGCTCTGGAGCACATTCAGTGTGTGTCTGCACCAGACCTTTCAGCACCAGAGGTGCTTTTCTTACAGACACAGATCTGCTGTAATCCACCTGCCTTTTCCTTCCCTCAGAGGAAAGGACACACTGAGAGCAACATGAGCAGCAACGCTGTGCATTGCTTAAAGCATTTCCTTTAAGCATTTATAAAATTGTTAAGTGACAGCATGTACAAAGACACATGGCATTCTGCTGTGGGAGACTAAAAATCAATCCTAGGTTTCAAAGCCCTGGATAGAAGCAGGTCTGGATAGGTTTATGTACAACAACTGTGTCTGATCTTTTCCAAAGTGCAATTCCAACCTCCTTCTTCCTTTTCTGACAGGTGTTTCCAGCCAGTGCTAATTCATATCCAGATGCTGTGGGAGCTGATGTTACTGGGAGAGCCAATTGTTGTAATGGCTCCATCCCCTACAGTTTCTTCAGAAATGGTTCTGGCACTTACCAGGTAATGCCTTCACATTCTGAGACACAGGGACTGGAGCAGTCATGCAGTCCTCACAGAATGGTTTGGGTTGGAAAGGACCTTCAAGATCACCCAGCTCCATCCCTCTGCCATGGGCAGGGACCCCTCCCCCAGCCCAGGGGGCTCCAAGCCCCATCCAACCTTCAACACCTCCAGGGATGGGGCAGCCACAGCTTCTGGGGGCAACCTGGGCACCCAGGGGCTCAGCACCCTCAAAGAATTCCTTCCTAATAATTATAAATTCTGCAGTTTTTCTCCTTCGGATCCACTAAATCTAACCAATTGTGTTAGATTTAGGTTGCCTATGAAAGCATGTATAACATAGCATGACAAGAGACTCTTGATCCTATTCCATCAGTGGCAGAGAAGAATAGAAGTGACTGTCCCCTGCTGGGATGCTTCATAGCCCCAAGGAACTTGGTCTCCCCACCTGTGAACTATTCTTTAGGGGGGAAAAAAAAAAATAAAAGAGCCCAGAACTCCTCCAGAGTGTTACCTGTGGTAGGAGAAGGCACTGGTGTAGGACACAGCCCTGCTGTAAGCAGAGATTGCTCCTGTCTGAAGTTGCTTGTGTCTGGGTGCAGCTGCCTGGCTCCTCTGCGCTACTGCTGTGACTACCGGCCCTACTTCACCATCCATGACAGTGAGTTCAGGGAGTACACCACCAGGACCCAGGCCCCGTGAGTCCCCAGCACCCCCCTGCTGACCCCTGACACTCTCTGGGGGAAGGGCACCCCAAAGCTAGCATTCTTCTGCTTTCCCCCCCCCCACCTCTTTCTAGGCCAAACATCGTCGTGGGAGTCACAAACCCTTTCTTCATCAAAACTCTGCAGCACTGGCCACACATCCTTCGGGTGGGAGAGCTCAGAATGTCAGGTAAGGGGGGAGCCAAGGTCCTGTTGTTCTGGTAGACCTTGTTGGAACCAGGTGCTGAGCTGAGAGTTGCAGTGCCAGCAATAGATTCACACAGCTTCACTTCTGTGAGAGCTGAGAAACCCAAGGGAGGTCTAGACTGTGACTCAGCTGAAAGAATGGAATGATAAATAGGATGGTTTGAGTTGAAAGGGACCTTAAAGCTCCTCCAGTGCCACCCCTGCCATGGGCAGGGACACCTCCCACAGTCCAGGGGGCTCCAAGCCACATCTAACCTGGCCTGAGACATCCCCAACATCCACAACTTCTCCAGGAAACCTCTCCCAGGCTCTCCCCACCCTCATTTCTCCCCAGGATCTCCTCTCCATCTCCCCTCTCCCAGCTGGAAACCCTTCCCCCTCCAGGCTCCCATCCCTCCAGGCCCTTGTCCCAAGTCCCTGCCCAGCTTTCCTGGAGCCCCTTCAGGCACTGGAAGGTGCTCTAAGGTCTCCCCATTGCAGCCTTCTCTTCTCCAGCCTCAACACCCCCAACTCTCTCAGCCTGGCTCCAGAGCAGAGCTGCTCCAGCCCTCCCAGCAGCTCCAGGGCCTCCTCTGCACTGGCTCCAACAGCTCCGTCTCCTTCTGCTGCTGGGGACCCCAGAGCTGGACACAGCTTTACCCCAGGGGGGTCTCCCCAGAGCAGAGGGGACAATCCCCTGGCCCTGCAGGTGACATCCCAGCACATGGGGGCTTTGGTGGCTCCTGCTGAGCCTCTCTTCCCCCCACCCCCCCAACTCCTTCTCCCCAGGGCTGCTCTCCACCCATTCTCCTGGATTTCTGCTGGGATTGCCCCCACCCCTGGGCAGGACCTTGCCCTTACCCTTTGTGAATTCCGTGCAGTTGGCATGGGCCCAACTGGTGTGCAGGATGAGTGCAAACAATAGTGAAGAAGAGCTATTGAGAGGGTAATTTGCTCTCTTTTTTTCTGATACCTTTAGAAAAGGAGAAGTCCTTTCTGGGCTTAGAAAAGAGAACATTTCACAGAGAAGGTCACAGAGGTGGGGTGAGGGACTCAGACTGGTGTTACCTATGAAGCCAAGAACAGCTCTAGGTTGAGGAGTGGGGGGGTTTTTTTGCATTTCCCTATAATCACATTACTGTTCCAAAGTTTTATCGGGAGAATTAACAGATGAGAAGGGTTATGGGAGGGTGGAGCTAAGGGACAATAGGATTTCATGTGCAAATGTGGACCTGGATGTTCTCAAGTGCAAAGTCTCTCACCTGAGGGTCCATTGAGAGCATGAACTTGTCCTTTGCTGTCGTGCCACAGGGGACCTGCCCAAGCAAGTGAAGGTGAAGAAGCCAGCTAAACTCAAAACTCTAGACACAAAACCAGGTGAGTGCTTTTGTCAGGCAGTGTTTCATTTCATTTACATTCATTTTCATTCCATGTCGGGGATTTGGCAGCCTTGGCAGGCATGTGAACGTTGCACACATCATCTGTTGTAGCCTCAGCAAAGGGACATTTTTGTGTTAGGAACTTCTCATACTTGATGTGCTACACAGTTCTCTGAAGTGGCTTCCCCCCTCTAATACAGAAACCCATCCATCTTTGTTCTGAGATTGAAAAAGCCAGTTGAACAAATTATTGCAGTGTCAGGACAGCTTCTTGATTTTATTTTAGCTCTTTGCTTTTGAGATGTGATGGAAGCTAAAGGAACTTTCTTACTTAGGTACAGCTCCCACTGACCTGACTGTTCAGCTCAGGCCCAGCCATAAGCTGACTCTAGGAAGTTATCTCACCATGAGCTTAGCATAAGGAGGTTCTTGAGGTAGCTTGGTGTCCTTTAATCCTGCTGTGATTACTGGCTGCATTAGCAATTTCATCATTTTTGTAGTTGGTTTTTGATAATTTTTGTCCTTGTACAGACACCCAGAGCTGCCAGGGTTTGTGCTGGGAATTTCAGCTCTGTTCTCCCTATGTAATAATATGTTCTCTAGGCCCTTCTCTGGACACACGGGCAAAGTTTTGTTTCTAACTTATGTCTTTTTCCCTGGTTTTGTTTTTATTATTTCAATGTAGGAATCTATACTTCTTATAAAACATTCCTGCACAAAGACAAAACCCTGATCAAGAGGTTACTAAAGGTAAGCACTTCCCATCCCATCCCGCATCCTGGAAACCATGCTGGCAGCTTGGCTTAAACAGGCAAAACTCCCCAAAAGGCACAGACCTTACAGTGTTGTGATTTAGTCAAGTATCCTTGAGCATGCTTATCTTGCCAGTTTTTAAGTTTTTCACTTGATCTTAGGGATTCAGTGTTGGCACTAACGATAACCTCAGTGACAGCAATCCCAATAAAACAAAGTCTGAACAAAACAGGTTCCAGGTAGTGAAACGTGAGCACAGCCTTTAACCAGAGGGTGAAATACACATTTTGGGCAGTGCGTTTTTCCAGACTGGTTGTTTGTAAGAGGAGGGTTTGCAATCTTCCCAGAAGAGCTGTGTGGCTGTGCTGTTTGTGCCTGCAGGGGATCCAGCGGAAACGCCCCTCGGAAGTGCAGAGTGCCCTCCTGAGACGTCACCTCCTGGAGCTCACCCAGAGTTTCATCATCCCCCTGGTGAGCTGAGCAGAGCCTTGTGGGTGCTGTGAAAGGGAGGGGAGCAGGAGATGCCTCTTCTATTCATCCATAGCTCAGCATCTGTCACGGCCTCAGGAAGTGGCACGGTACAGAAGGGTTCTGCTCCAGGGAGAGGAACTCAATGTCTCTTGGCACTTCAAATTTCAGTTCTTAGCATCAAAGTCTGCAGGTTGGTTATACAGCACTGTGTGACACAATATTGTTTCCTCCAGTGTAGCAATAGTTATTCCCTATGATTTGAGTCTGCTGCCAATTATTTCCTCTCTTCAACTGGTAAATCAAAGCAGAGCTCTAGGGGGAAGGGATGGAAGCCCCTAACATTCCTCCCCCCCTCAACACTGTAATCAGAACCCTTTTCCAGTGTGAAACCCTCCCTTCAGGCTTTAGGAAGCTTTGCTGTGGAGCTGAAGAGGGCTGTGATCACCACCTTAAGTCAGATTTTAGCTAATCCTTTCCTTCAGGGCTAGAAGGGTGCTGGTGCTTTTTTGGTGACTACCCAGTTGTCCAAGTTTGGCTTCTCCACTTTTTTTTTTACATCATCATAGGAGGACAGAGGCTCTTCTCAGAATCTAGGCTGAGAAAACTGGATCTGTTCAGCCTTGAGAAGAGAAGACTAAGGGGAGATCTTATTCTCATGTTCCAGTACTCAGGGGCTACAAAGCAGATGGAGACTCCCTGTTTCCAAGGAGTCCCATGGACAAGACAAGGGACAGTGGGCACAAGTTGCTCCTGGGGAGATTCCAGTTGGACTCAAGAGGAAATGGACTGTTCCCCCTGAGGACAGTCAGACACTGGAGTGGTCTCCCAGGGGGAGGGGTGGATTCCCCCACTTTGGAAAGTTTGAAGTCTCAGCTGGAGGGGTGCTGGGACACCTGACATCACCAGTGACATGAGGAGGGTTGGAGCAGGGGATCCTGGAGGTCCCTTCCCAGCTGACATTCTGTGATTTTCCCAGCTGCCCTTTTCTCACATGGCATACTTAGGATTCCTGCCATGTAGTTTTGTGACCTGAGCCCTGGTGGGAAACAAGATGGAACACTGAGGCTCATGTAAAATTCAGTTGTAAAGGAGAAAAAACCCAGAGAGTAGGAGGCTTTTAGCTGGGGCTTTGGTGCATTGAAGAAAACCCTCACACTCGGTGACCATGTGAGAGGCTCCTTGATTGCTGTAACTCTTTTATTTTTTTTATTTATTTCTTCTCAGGAGCATTATATTGCAAGTCTGATGCCTCTGCAGAGGGCCATTACTCCATGGAAGGTGTGTTCTGTTTTCCAGTGGCTTCTGCTTTCCTCTGACTGGGGACTGGGAATGGTTCTGCCATCTGCTGATCCCATACTCTGATACACTGTGTGAACTTCCCTCACTGAAGGAAGAGGGTTGTTATGCCTTAAAAAAAAAATTAAAAATTGAAACAAACATTGGGACAGATGCTTCCTGTTTTGCAGTAAGCTCAGCTATTGTGAGTCTAATTTGAATTTCCCTAGCAATGCTGGTTAAGATTTTCATGCATGGTTTTGTGTTGTAGTTACTGAGTCTGCCTCGTGCAGCCTCTTCCACTGTAACACCAGACCTGGTTTTCCTGCACTTTCTCTTGGGTCCATGTAACATGGACTTTCTGTTGTGCAGAATCCTCCCCAGATCCGTCCTTTCCGTCAGGAGGATTTCATGAAGACTCTGGAGCATGCTGGTCCCCAGCTTACCTGTGTGCTAAAGGGTGACTGGTTGGGCCTCTACAGGTAGGACTTTGGTAATTTCTTGCCTTGTCCCCCAAACTTGCTGCAAGTTACAGTCAGCATCAAATCCTGAATTAGAATTGGGAGCAAAACAGGAGTTTCAGGACAGAGACTGCTCCCCTGAAAACCTGATCCCTCCAAAGAATAATGGTCAGGATGAGCATACAGAGGGCAGAATGAATCCTGTGCTTTATGTAGTCTCTTAAATGAGTGGATACAGTCGAGTTTGGAAGCTGTCAACTCCCCTCCTTCAAGAATAATCCAAGTCCTCACTTGAGAAGGAGGGGACTCATCTCTGACATCACTGTCAAGGTTTAATCCTGTTCTGGCAATTAAATGAAGGACAACTTCTCTCTGGTAACCCTTCTGCCTTCCCAGAAGGGAAAGGAAAGTAAAATTAGTGAACAGATATTTGCTTTTGTCCTGGCTCAAATCAGGACATTTCAGCTATGTCCTTTATTGTCCTTCAGGAAATCTGCCTTTTGAAGTGTCTGGTCTTGGGCAGGTAGGGATTTCTTCCTCCAGAGGTGGTTGTGTGTTTGCACAGTGTTCAGGACAATGGGCATTTCATTTTTACTGCCTGATGGCAGTGCTGTTAGAATATAGAAAAATGGCATTTCTCCAGGGAAGAACTTACGAGAGCTTGCAGGAGTGTTTGCCCATCAGAGTTTTTTTTAAGGATAATTAGTTAAAAGCAGGATGGAGAAGACACCACAGTATGGGTAGAAAAATCCAAAAATTGGATAGCCAGTGGGAAGGAAAATGGGAAATGTATGGATATGAAGAAGTGAAAACATTCCAGAAAGTGAGACAGTAAGCATAGGTTAGAATTTTTTGTTGCTGTGATGAAGTTTGTAGCATTTTATGCTTTAATGTGTTCAGCAGAAAGCAAGGGCTTCCACTCCTGGTAGTGTGGGTGTGGTAGGGGGTTTTAATTTAATTTTGGGTAACTCCTATTTTGAAAAATAGTAACAACCAACAAGCTGTTATGCTAAATTGTTTGAGCTTCGCTGGCAAGTGATGTCCATGCAGAAGTGTGCACATTCCAAAGTTCTTAACACTGAGACTTTGTGCATATACAATTTCTTGTGTCCCTAAGTCAAACCCTGAATTAAAAAATAAGTCCTTGAAGTTGCAAAAAGAAGCTGTACAAAGTTCTGCACCTGAAGTGCACTCTGCAGGTAGCCTGAGGAAGTGACTTGAAGAGATACAAAGTGGGGCCACTCTTAACAGAGGAAAATGTTGATGTGGAGCTTCAGAGAGATTCCCACTGCAGAGGTTCTGCTGCTGACATGGAAGGGGCTCCAGCTCTGTGTGGCATCTAAAACCTTTCTCTTTTCTTTCTCTGCTGCCACAACCCTTCTCTTTTAGTCAGTGGGTTTTTAATCCCATGTGGAATTTGACTGAAGTCTGTAATGTGCTGAGATGAGCCCAGGCATTGTGCTGCCCTCTGTATGTTCCTCTGTGGCTCAGTAGAAACAGAGACTTAATCCTCTGCTGCACTGGAGAGGTGGAAATTGCACATCCTTTGACAGAGCCTCGGTGACACAGGAGAGATGTATAGCTTGGTTACATAGGGGAGATGTCAATCAGCAATTTTCTGGGACTTGAGTCCACGCTAGCAAATGATTGAAAGCTGTAAGTGTCAGGAAAGGAGAAGAATTATATAAGGTACTGCAGAGAAATGGGAATGTTTTTCCTGTGCTGAAGTATCCCAGTTATGATAAGTCAAAAAGTGAACCAAATTTGGTCTGCAGAAGGTGAAGAAATGGTCTGAAGTTGCACCAGGGGAGGTTTAAATTGTGTATTAGAAGAAACTTCTTCACTGAAGGGGTGATTAACCACTGGCCCAGGCTGCCCAGGGGGGTGGTTGAGTCCCCATCCCTGGAGGGGTTTCAGAGCCATGGAGATGTGGTGCTGAGGGAAATGGATTAAGCACTGGACTTGGTGGAGTTGGGTGATGGTTGGTAGGGTTGAGTTAATGGTTGGTAGGGTTGATTTAGTGGTTGGTAGGGTTGGGTGATGGTTGGTAGGGTTGGGTTATGGTTGGTAGGGTTGGGTTATGGTGGCCTCAATGATCTTAAAGATTTTTCTCCACCCAGAGTGACTCAGGGACAGGCAAGGAGCAGGGCTGCTTGTGCTGGCTGGGGCATGTGCTGGTGCAAAGGAAGCTGTGAGTCCAGCAGGATTGTCCCTCCTGTTGGGGACAATCTGCTAAAGCTGCTCAGCTGGATCGTGCTGATGCCTGACAGCAGAGAAGCCTCTGGAGAAGCCAGGATATGAAAAGTGCTTATTAGCTCATAATCAGTTACCATCCCTCATGGCACTGGGAATAAGAATGTCTTTCCCTCTCACATCTGTGTCTGCTGCAGTAGGAAGGAAAATCTGTGAGCACTGGAGCCACTGTGCTCCTCTGGGTGCCCTCTGTGCCCTTCTCAATCTCCCCTCTCACTGTGGGGTCTGTACTGGGACCAGTGTTGTTTCATGTCTTCATTAACCACGCTGACAGCAGCAAGTTTCCTGGTGATACCAAGCTGGGTTGTGGTGGTGCAGTCCATATGCCAGAGGGACAGGATGTCATCCAAGGGGACCTGGGCAAGCTGGAGAAGTTGGGCCCAGGGGAACCTCAGAAGCCCTGGGAATGTTGGTGGATCAAAAGCTGGACAGGAGTGTGCATCCACAGCCCAGAGCCTGGGCTGCACCAAAAGAAATGTGGCCAGAGAGAGATAGATGGTTCTGCCCCTCTGCTCTGCCCTGGTGAGATCTCACCTGGAGTGCTGCATCCAGCTCTGGAGCCCCTTGCACAAGGATGTGGATCTGATGGAGCATGTCCAGAGGAGAGGGGAGAGGGGAGAGCTCTGGGGGACTCAGTAGCAGCCTTCCAATAGCTGAAAGGGCCCAACAGGAAAGCTGGGGAGGGACTTTTTACAAGGGCTGTTAGTGAGAGGACAAGGGACAATGGTTTTAAACTGGGAGAGGGGAGATTTAGGTTGGACATTAGGAAGAAATTCTTTGGGGTGAGGGTGCTGAGCCCCTGGGTGCCCAGGTTGCCCCCAGAAGCTGTGGCTGCCCATCCCTGGAGGTGTTGAAGGTTGGATGGGGCTTGGAGCCCCCTGGGCTGGGGGAGGGGTCCCTGCCCATGCAGGGGGTTGGAACTGGATGAGCTTTAGTGTCCCTTCCAACCTGAACCATTCCATGATTTTCCTGCAGGCGTTTCTTCAAGTCTCCCAACTTCGATGGGTGGTACCGCCAGAGGCACCGGGACATGACCCAGAAGCTGGAGGCCCTTCACTTGGAGGCCATCTGTGAAGCAGTAGGTTCCAGCTGCAGGAATTCACACCAGGGCCTGGGAGATGATGGCACCACAGCCTTGGGTGCTTGTTGTCACATCTCCATCCTGCACCCATGGGTGGGGGACGGCGCTGTGTGCCCTGGGGAGTCAGAGCTCTGGGGACAAGGACACCAGCAGCTCAGCTCAGCTCCCCCACTTTGTCAGAGCAGGTCCTGCTCTGGCTGCTTCCATTCCCCAGCCCCTTCCCAAGCCATTGCTCCCTTCCTGAAAACAGCTAAGGATTTTCCTGGTGGCTGCTGGTTCAATTTCTTCAACTGAGCAGCCTCTGGGATAGTCCCAGGAGCTCTGGTGTCCTCCCTTCATTCAGCAGGGCAGGTCCTTGAGCGTGGTGTGGGCAATGCCAAAGCTGTCTCCTCAGCAGACCTGGCTCTGAAAAACAGATTGAAATCTGGGCATGGCACAAGGCTCTCAGTGCTGGCTGGAGGAGGGGAGCCCTGCAGTGCCCATATTGCTGCATCTTTCCTTGGCTCTTCTCTTGGAGGCAGGAGCTCAGTGCTGTCAGGGGCAGAGTAGTGGGGAGAGCTCTCTCTTGCTCATTTAGGCTGAAGTGCTGCCAGCAGAGTTGTGAAAGAGGGTAAGAAACCTTGCTTTTATTTCAGGCTTTGCTAGAGGTGTCTCTTGGAGAAAAGCATCTGTAAATAAGAAATGTCCCTGAAGAAAGCTGTTCTCTCTCTTTAGGACATTGTGGCCTGGATGAAGGACAAGTCTGAGGTGGAGATTGTAGACCTGGTGCTAAAGCTTCGTGAGAAGCTGGTGAGTTTTCCTCTCTGCTTCCTACATGTGTTCCTCTGTGTCTGTGTGGCAGGGAGAAAGCAGGGGTGTGCGTTGCACCTGTTGCTTGGGGATCTTTGTTCTCACTCCCTGATTTGGAGAACTGGCAGTTGGAGCTTTGTACAGAAAAGGATTCAAAGTTCTGACTCCTTTTCTCTCCCTGAAGCTTTGGTGACAGTTTCGTGTCTCTTGTCTCATCCCCCAAACTAAAGAGACAAGGTGGAGGTTGCTCAGGCAGTGCTGAAGTGGTAAGAGGAACTTTGGAGCTATTTTTAAAATGTCCTCCTCCTTTTACTCCTTTGTCCTTGTAGGTAAGGGCCAGGTGCCAGCACCTCCCTGTGAAGGAGGAAACTCTGCAGCGGGTGGCTCTGTACATCCAGACCATCATTGCCTCCTTGCCAGAGGATCTCCAGGCTGTCCTGCACCACCACTGAGCAGGGGGAAGGTTCCTCCCACCCTGCTCCGAGCCTCGGGCAGCCACAGCTGTGTTTGGAAAGGAAAGCTCTCCCCTGATCCAGCCAGCACCACCTGATGGGGGCCTTGCTCCCAGCTCTGATTTCCAGCACGTGAGCCTGTGGGTCACAACTGTCACAGAAATGTGGAACTGTGTGCACTGTTCCCTGTCTGCTCTTGCTTTGGGGAGCTGGGGACTGGAGATGAGGTCCCTGTGTGGCTGTCAGGAGGTCAGAAAGTGTCAGCCAGGCTTCCAGCAGCATGTGATAGGCTGTGCAAAACGTGTGCTGCCCTTATTACACACACACATCCCCCTCTAGTGCTTGGGCTCTCAGAATTTCAGTGCCCTCATCCTGCCTGGAAGAAGCAGGACCAGCCCTGGTGGTGGTGGACATGTTTTCAGGACAGCTCCTGATAATAACAAGAGAGTTGCTGAGTCCCAGTGATGTGAAAAAATTGTCACTGCCCATTCAGCAGCCTGACTCGTGCTGGCAAGAGCTTCAGCTGAGCTGGACTGGAAATGCAGTTTTTTCCCCCAAGCAGAGACAGAGAAAGGGTTGGCACATCTGCAACACCCTGAGTTCTCTGGAGGTCAGGGCAGAGTGCTGTGGGAATGGCTGGAGCTCTGCAGAGAGGAGCTGGCCTCCAAATGTAATTTATTCTGCTTGAAAAATCAAGTTTGTGTGCTCTAATAGCATCCAAGAGAGCTGGAGCTCTGCCTCGGGCAAGGAGATGTCAAACGTGGTCAGCCCACTCGCTGCTAAAACGTGGTGGAGAAGCTGAGTTTTGCAGCTCTGCTGAGAGGGAGGGAAGGAGCTCAGGGTGCTGAGGCCAGGGGGGAAGAACCTCTCCAGCTCTCACCACAGCCCAGCTTCCAGCAGGGTCATTCTGCTCCTGGGACAGCTGGGTGCTGCTGGGCTGGAGGTGGGGAGCAGCTGGGGGCTGTGCTGCCAGCTTTGCCCTCTGCCTGCTGCTGGGCTGGCTGTCACCTCCTGCACCCTGGCCAGGGCCTGGATGTTTGCCTTAAGGATGAGTTTTAGGCTGGGTCTGGCAGCCTGATGCCCTCCTCTTCCCCAGGAAATCCTGGGAAACCTCTGGAGCTGGCAGGAGCTCAGCATTCCAACCTTCTGCTGCTTCCCTGGCAGTCTCTGTGCCTTGCACTGCCTCGGGGCTGGGGACATCCCCGGGGGGCTGGAGAACCCTTCCTGCCTCCTTCCCTTCCAGCCCCAGGCATGGAGAGGGCAGGAAGAGCAGGAGGCTGCTGGGGGGGAGGAGGTGGCCAAGAGAGGTGACAGGGCCAGACCTCCAGGCAGTGACAAGTTGTGGCCAGAGAGGTTGTGTCTGCAGCTGCTCTGCTGTGGCTGTGCTGGACTGAGGAGCACTAATGTATAGTAGAAAATATTAGTTTAAAAAAAAAAATAACAGAAACCAGTGAAGCTGTGTCCTGATTGGGGTCTTGGTGGGGTTTCTTTGGTTAGGAATGTGCAGGGGTTTCTGTGCAGAGGGGCTGTTGAGCTTGGCTGCTCGTGGCCC
Organism: Phaethornis superciliosus; assembly: GCA_023637945.1. Lineage (NCBI taxonomy): Eukaryota > Metazoa > Chordata > Aves > Apodiformes > Trochilidae > Phaethornis > Phaethornis superciliosus. The sequence goes on from JAJQWJ010000001.1 coordinate 696,226, forward strand.
TCAGTCTCTGTTCAGCATCTGTCCAGGGCTCCCAGACTGGGCTGGGAAGGACCCTAAATCCCCCCCAGTGCCCCCCTGCCATGGGCAAGGACCCCTCCCCCAGCCCAGGGGGCTCCAAGCCCCATCCAACCTTCAACACCTCCAGGGATGGGGCAGCCACACCTTCTGGGGGCAGCCAGGGGCTCAGCACCCCCACAGCACAGGATGGGTCCCCTAGCTGGGATTTTCTCTTCCAGCAGCCCCGTGGCAGAGGGTCACCCCACCACCTCTTGTGGTGCCCACAGGAGGAAGCCCTGGCTGCTCACGGCCTCTGGACTTGGGTGAGGCCGACACAGACCCCAGGTTGTACTTTCTGGCACCAATTCATCCCTCCCCTCCTGCTCAGCACCTCCCTGCCCTGCCTGGACACCCAACGACTCCTTTCCCTTCCTTGCTGGACCCAGGAGCAGGAGGTGCCTGGAGCTGGGGTGCTGCAGGAGCCCACACCCTTACCCCATCCTCTCCTGGGCATTCCTCCACAGCCCAAACACCTTCCTGCAGGAATTCCCCCTCTCCAGGAGCTGTTTGTAGCTTTGTGTGCCTCCCATGGAGCTCAGACCATTTCCTGCCACCCATCACCATCCCCTTTGCTTCTTGCTGCCCCCTCATCCTCCAGCAGCCTCTCCTGCTCTCTCCTGTCCCCAAATCCTGCTGCTTCTGTCCCCAGTGAGAGCCTGGGGCCTCATCCCTGTCCCCTCCCCAGCACCATCTGCATCGTGCTGCTCGGATACCCCAACTTCCAAGTGACTCTGAGGCCTCCCCCCCCCTTCACCTCCATTTCTGGAGTCCTAGTGGTCACCAACCAGGATGGTGCTGGGTGGCAGGTGGGACCCAGCCCCCACCACAAGGCAGTGCTGCTCAGTCCCTGGTCCCCCCCCCGTGTCCCCCCCAGCCCTCGTGGGCTGCCACAGAGCCCATCTCAGCCCCTTCCCATGGCAGCCCTGGTGTCTGCCCTGAGCCCCTGGGGGTCTCTGGGTGCTCTGCCCAGATCTGGGCTGGGGAGGGACACGGCCCCACCACCCCCCAGGGTTCACCTTGGCATGGGGGAGGGGGATGCTTGGGGTAGAGGGGGTGTGAGGAACCATTTGGGTGGATTTTAGTGGTTGGTGGAGGAGCTGTGGGGACAGAACCATCCCCAGCCCTGGCTCCTTCATCTCCTGGGGCAGGCAGGAGGCATCACCCCCCCCCAGGTCTGGGACCCCAGCAGCAGCAGAGCCCAGGAACTCCTCCACCACAACTCCTTTATTTGGAAGCACCTTCCCCAGCCCTGCTCGTGGGTGAGCAGAAAGCCTGAGACAAGACCAAGCAGAAGAGAAAGGGCCACCAGTTGCCCCAGGGTGGCCACCATCACTGTGCTGGAGCTCCAGTGACTGTCACCTGGTCTGAGTGTCACCACCCCCTCCCGCCCCCCCAACCCCTGTGTGCTCCTGGACCCTCAGAGCTGAGGGGGTCCTGGGGCAGAACAGGGGCACCCCCCCCCAGAGACCTCCTGTCCCACCTCCCCATGCAGCCAAACCCCCCCAGCAGGGAGGGGACAGGGGGGGACAGAGCCCCCACCACTGCCAGGGACCCCTCTGCGCCCTCCCCAAACCCAGAGAGGTCCTGGCTGGGATGGAACCACCCGGGATGTCCCAACCCTGCTGAGCCTTGGGGCAGCCTGGGGCCACCAGGAGGAGGTGACAGCCTAGGGAACGGTCCCCAGGGAGTCATCGCCGAAGGAGTTGAGGGCCCAAGGGTGCAGGGGGGGCCCCCTCCCCACCGCCTCCTGACGGAAATTCTGCCGCAGCCATCCATAGACCAGGCTGTGGAGGAAACCCTGGAGGGAGGTGCTGAGGGCCTGAGGGGACACAAAGGGCAGGAACCAGGAGCAGAGGTGATGTCCCCTGCCCCACGGGGACATGGGGACATAGGGACATGGGGACATAGGGACATGGGGACATGGGGACATGGGCACACGGGGACAAGGGGGATACAGGGACACAGGGACAAGGGGACACGGGGGGACATGGGGACATGGGGACACGGGAGGTGGCTTTGCTCTCAGTGTGCTCAATCAGAAGAAGGGAAAGGCCTGGGCAGAGCTGAGGAGCAGAACCCCAACCACCCAACCAGGGGGAAGAGGGGACCAGGGCTGTCACCAGCATCAGGGACCTTTGCCCCATGTCACCTCCAGGTGGCACCTCCCTGGATGTCACCAGCATGGGCTGTCAGCACCCACAGTGCTCACACTGCTGTAGTCATGGAATCCCAGACTGATTTAGGTGGAAGGGACCCTAAATCCCCCCCAGTCCCCCCCCTGCCATGGTCAGGGACCCCTCCCCCAGCCCAGGGGGCTCCAAGCCCCATCCAACCTTCAACACCTCCAGGGATGGGGCAGCCACAGCTTCTGGGGGCAACCTGGGCACCCAGGGGCTCAGCACCCTCACCCCAAAGAATTTCTCCCTCCCCAGGATCTCCTCTCCATCTCCCTTCCTCACCCCACAGCCTGGTGGCAGCAGAGCTCTCACAGCCCAAGCCCATCCCAGGGGGATCCAAGCCCCATCCCCTATGCCTGATGGGGACACCTGGCCCAGCTCTGGACACCAGGAAAGGTTTGGGTATTTTTTTTTTACTTACAGTGACAATGTAGAGCACAAAGAGCGAGGCAGGTTTGATGCTGGTGAAGGAGAGGATGGTGAGGAGGAAGGCTGTGGATGGAAGACAAAAGGACACTCCTTGGTCTCCCCTTTTCTGAAAATGCTTCATCCAGAGGTTCCCTCTCCAGGTGGGACATGCCCATCCTGTTGGGACGTTCCTCATGGCCCAGCCCATGTCCCAAGGAGCTGCTGAGGACAAATCTGTGTGAGCACAAGGAGGTCCCTCCCAGGGCAGTGCCCGAGGGCTTGGGGACCTCATGGCCCTGGGTTTGTGTAAGGCTGAAAGCAGAAATCAGCCCCAGAGGGAGGGGACACTGAGAAAGCACAGGTCCATCCAACTCAGATCCGCTCTCCAGCCCAGGAAACACCACTGGAAAAAAAAAAAATGCAACAACAAAACTGTTCTGGTGAGAGCATGGTGGGTCGGGCTCCATGGTGACCATCAGGGCCAAATGAAATGTTCCTGGGTCTGCCCAACCAGAGGGTCCTGCAGACACCTGCAGGCTTTGGGGGTATTACCTCCCATCCTACATCCAGCTCTGGGGGCACAGAGTCCCCAGCAGAGGGGGAAGAAGGAGACAGATCTGTTGGAATGAGTCCAGAGGAGAACACAAAGATGATCCAGGGGCTGGAGCAGCTCTGAGGAGAAACTGGGATTGTTCAGACTCCACGGGGACCTTAGAGCTGCCCCCCAGTCCCTGAAGGGAACCTCCAGGAAGGCTGCAGAGGGACTTTTCCTGAGTGTCCAGTGCTAGGAGAAGGGGAAATGGTTTGAAACTGAAGCAGAAGAGGTTCAGGCTGGATGTGAGGAAGAAGTTCTTCAGGAGGAGGGTGCTGAGCCTCTGGAACAGATTGCCCAGAGAAGTTGTGGCTGCCCCCTCCCTGGAGGTGTTCAAGGCCAGGTTGGATGAGGCTTGGAGCAACCTGGGCTGGATGAGAGGTGTCCCTGCCCATGGCAGGGGGGGTTGGAGGGGATGAGCTCTGAGCTCCCTTCCCACCTCAGCCATTCTGTGATGAATTGAAGGCTCCAGGACATGGCTGCTGCCTCTGCCCAGCACTGGAGAGCCTGGAGCAGAGGCCGTGGTGTTTCTTGCCCTCTGGGGCTGGAGGAGCTGGAGGAGACCCCAACCCTGACCTGCCTGGTGCCCAGCAGAGCAGAAAAACCAACTGGAAGTAGTGAGAGACTTTGCTGACACTGCGGATGCTCCTGCCTCCAAATCCATCCTTCCCCAGGCTCAGCAGGGGCACGGTGCTGCTCCTCTGGCACCAGAGCTTCACCCGGTGGTACAGGAGCTGGGGGGGGCATTCGGGTCAGGCGGGGGGTGACGGGTGCTGGGGATGGACCCAACACCCCTATGGACCCACTCCTCACCGTGCAGCAGCTGAGGACCACCAGGAGGTACAACAAGAAGATGATTTTCCCTTCCAGGCCCACGTCCTTCCTAGCAACGTACTGAGAGGTACAGGAAGGATGGATGGATCAGAGGGGTTCCATCCCCCCATGGGCTGGCAGCAAGGACCACCCCACCCCACCCCACCCACCCCACCAGCCCCAAGGCACCAGGGCTGCCCTGTGAGCTGCTGAGCCCACCCAAGCCAGGCTGTGCTGGGGAGAGGGATGGGAGGGATGGGAGGGATGGGAGGGATGGGATGGGGTGGGATGGGGTGGGAGGGATGGGGTGGGATGGGGTGGGATGGGGTGGGAGGGATGGGAGGGATGGGGTGGGGTGGGAGGGATGGGGTGGAGGGATGGGGTGGGAGGGATGGGAGGGTGGTATGGGATGGGAGGGATGGACTCACCTGGTAGCAGATGTCCTGGGAACGGTGGATGAGGAGCAGGCAGCTGAAAGGTCAGAGGATGCTGCTGGGGGTGCCCTAATGCCACAGCATTGTCTCTGGGGCATTTTTTTATTCTTTCCTGCATCCCAAAGCCTTCCCCACCCAGAGGTGTCATCATGGAATCCCACAATGGTTTGGTTTGCAGGGACCTCAAAGCTGACCCAGTGCCCCCCCTGCCATGGTCAGGGACCCCTCCCCCAGCCCAGGGGGCTCCAAGCCCCATCCAACCTTCAACACCTCCAGGGATGGGGCAGCCACAGCTTCTGGGGGCAACCTGGGCACCCAGGGGCTCAGCACCCTCAGCCCAACCAAAGAATTTCTCCCTCCCTGCCCAAGCTCTCCTCTCCATCTCCCCTCTCCCAGATGGAAACCCTTCCCCCTCCAGGCTCCCAGCCCTCCAGGCCCTTGTCCCAAGTCCCTGCCCAGCTTTCCTGGAGCCCCTTCAGGCACTGGAAGGTGCTCTAAGGTCTCCCCATTGCAGCCTTCTCTTCTCCAGCCTCAACACCCCCAACTCTCTCAGCCTGGCTCCAGAGCAGAGCTGCTCCAGCCCTCCCAGCAGCTCCAGGGCCTCCTCTGCACTGGCTCCAACAGCTCCGTCTCCTTCTGCTGCTGGGGACCCCAGAGCTGGACACAGCTTTACCCCAGGGGGGTCTCCTCAGAGCAGAGGGGACAATCCCCTGGCCCTGCAGGTGACATCCCAGCACAGGGGGGGTTTCTGGGCTCCCAGCTCATGGTGGGGCTCTCACCATCCAAGCCCGTTGGGTGGGGGTCAGGGTGCCCACCCCCCTGCCCCATGGTGGGGGTCTCAGGGGGCTGTACCTGGAGCAGTAGAGGCTGTAGCTCTCGTTGGAGCTGTTGCCTTTCCAGGGCTGCAGGGTTTTGGGGGCGATGTCGCTCAGGGAGGTCCCATGGCTCAGGAGCTGCCCCAGGAGGGTCCCCCCGGGCAGCAGCCTGGCAGGGAGAGGGGGGGTGAGGGCAGAGCTGGGGACAGAGCCGTGCTCGGGGCTCCGGGGTGGCACCTACCAGGCCAGGAGGTAGGGCAGCCCCTGCCAGGTGCTCTGCAGGCACCCACTGCTCTCCTGCGTGGGGAAATCCACGGGTGGAGCTCCAGGGTCTGCCGGGGCTCAGGGAGCAGGAGAGGGCACAGATGCTCCAGGGAGAGGGGGAGCCCTTGGATCCTCACCCCCCCTGGTGCTCCTGGGGGCTCAGAGGCTGTGGGAAGGGGGATGCTCAGGGGCACCAGGGTTGGGGACCACGAACCTGCAGAGCTGCCGGGGGCCAAGCCCGCCAGCCCCGGAGGGTGCGGTGAACTTCGTATGCATAGACTGCAACCATGAGGAATGAGACTGCATAGAAGGTCTGGAATGGAGAGGGAATGGCAGGATCAGGCAATCAGAGCAGCTGGAAATGTTCTTTGGGATCAGGGAGTCCCAGATGAACCCAGCACCACCCCCTGTCCCTCAGCACCACATCTCCAGGGCTCTGAAACCCCTCCAGGGATGCTGGGGACTCCAGCCCTGCCCTGGGCAGCCTGGGCCAGGCCCTGACAACCCTTGCCAGGGAGAAATTCTTCCCCAGCATCTCCAGGGCCTCCTCTGGACTGACTCCAACAGCTCCGTATCCACCCTGGGACTTCCCCAGGGACACTGCAGCCCCTGGAGCGGTCTCAGCTCTGGGGCTCCTTACCGTGGCCAGCATCAGCCCATAGGGGCAAGCAGCATAGGCTGGGATGAAGAGGGGGGCTGGCAGGAGCTGGATGGTGGCCATGCTCAGCACCACGGTGGCAGCCAAGAAATCTGCCAGGGCCAGGAGGAAGAGGGGACGAAGCTGTGGGACAGGACAGGGTGTGAGCCCCCCCAGGCTGGCCAGGACCTGAGCTGGGACAGTGAGGAGGGGGTGAGGGTCCTGCAGCTCCTGACCCCCTGCAGCCCCACTGCTGGGTGAGCTGGGGACAAACCTCTCCTGGAATTGTTCTGCTTGGGAAGGAGCTTTGGGATCAGGGAGTCCCAGATGAACCCAGCACCCCCCCGTGTCCCTCAGCACCACATCTCCAGGGCTCTGAAACCCCCCCAGGGATGCTGGGGACTCCAGCCCTGCCCTGGGCAGCCTGGGCCAGGCCCTGACAACCCTTGCCAGGGAGAAATTCTTCCCCAGCTCCAACCTAAACCTCCCCTGGCACAACTTGAGTTGTGCCAAAAGTTCCTCTTGTCCCATCCCTTCTTCCTTGGGAGCAGAGCCCGACCCCCCCTGGCTCCAACCTCCTCTCAGGGGGTGTCAGAGAGCCAGAAGGTCTCCCCTCAGCCTCCTCTGCTCCAGGATCAACACCCCCAGGGCCCTCAGATGTTCCTCACAACTTCTCCAGACCCTTCTCCATCTTCTCCAGACCCTCCTCCTTACTTTCCAGACCTTCTCCTTGCTCTCCATCCCCTTCCCCAGCTCCATTCCCTTCTCTGGACACTCTCCAGCCCCTCAATCTCCTTCTGCTCCTGAGGGGCCCAGAAGTGACCCCAGGATTGGGGGTGCAGCCTCAGCAGTGCCAGGAAGTCCCCATAGCCCTGGGGGTGGTGGCATCACCTGGATGTGGCAGCATCTCCCCCGCCGGGCGGTGGCCGTGAGGACGGAGCCGCTGCCCAGGAGGCTGCAAGGGAAGGGGTTGGGGTCCATGTCCTGCAGGAGCTCCTGGTGTCCCAGCCCTTCCCACCAAACCCATCCCAGGGCCCCCGAGAGGCTGCACGGGCGCTGTGGGGGTCCTCTCCCTGCAGAGGAGTTGGGAAGGGGCAGGGGATGGGGTTGGGATGAGGCCACATCCCAGTGGGTGACACAGGAGCCACCACCCACCCCCCCCCCCAGCATCACCCAGAGCTGCAGAACAAACCTGAGCAGTGAGCCTGGGAGGTAGAGCCATGAGAGCAGCAAAACCTGGGGAGGAGATGGAGAGGGTTGGAGAGGAACAGGAGCAGGAAGAGGGAAAAGAGAAAAGAGAAGAGAAGAGAAGAGAAGAGAAGAGAAGAGAAGAGAAGAGAAGAGAAGAGAAGAGAAGAGAAGAGAAGAGAAGAGAAGAGAAGAGAAGAGAAGAGAAGAGAAGAGAAGAGAAGAGAAGAGAAGAGAAGAGAAGAGAAGAGAAGAGAAGGGAAAAGAGAAGGCTGCACTGGGGAGACCTTAGAGCACCTTCCAGTGCCTGAAGGGGCTCCAGGAAAGCTGGGCAGGGACTTGGGACAAGGGCCTGGAGGGCTGGGAGCCTGGAGGGGGAAGGGTTTCCAGCTGGGAGAGGGGAGATGGAGAGGAGAGCTTGGGGAGAAATGGGGGTGGGGAGAGGCTGGGAGAGGTTTCCTGGGGAAGCTGTGTCTGCCCCATCCCTGGAGGTGTCTCAGGCTGGATGGGGCTGGGGTCACCCTGGGCTGGGTGAGGGGTCCCTGACCATGGCAGGGGAGGCACTGGGAGGGATTTAGGGTCCCTTCCAACCCAACCCCTTCCATGATTCAGGGGAGGGTGAACTCAGGCACTGTGCATCTGGAGCCTGAGGTTCCCCCAGCCCAGGAGGACAAGGGACCTGGATGTGGCCAGAGCAGCCATGAGTGGGGAGTGCCCCCAGGTCACCATGGAGCAGAACCAGAACCAGAAGAACCAGAACAAGAAGAACCAGAACCAGAGAACTGCCCCAGCAGCTGTGCCATGGGCTGGAGCCCTTTCCCAGGGATGGGAAACGGGGGGGTTGGTGGCCACATCCTGGGCAGCCCCGGGGTGCTGCTCCAGGTCCCTGGGTGGTGGGTGAGGGGCTGCACCCCCCGAGTGCCCCTCACCCCAGGCTGGGGAGGGCTGAGCAGCCACGTGTGCTCCCAGCAGCTCCCAGCAGCTCCCAGCAGCTCCCAGGAGCTGGGGCTGTGGTGGGGGAACCGGGGAGATGTTTGGAGCTGATGGGTCCTGGGGTCCCTGGGTGGGTCCTGGGGTCCCTGGGTGACAGAGGGGCCGTGGAGCCCCGGGGAGCAGGAAGCTGTGAATCCCGGGGGTGCTGGGAGGGTCCCCAGGGGGTGTCCCCCACACCCAGCCTGGGCACAAACCTAGAAGTGGCCTCAGCAGGAGCTTTGCCAGGGCTTTACCTGATCATCGGGGAGAGCTGAGGGGGGATCCTCCTCTCCTGCCATGGCAGCACCAGCCGAAGGTTCTGGTTCTGATCCACCCTGAGACGGAGCCTGGGATCTGCCGGGGCTGCTCCTGAGCTGCTCCTCCAGGTGCTGCTGGATGGGCTGGTTCTTCAGCTCAGGAACCTCTGCTCAGCACCTTGAGGTCCCCCTGCTCAGCACCCCGAGGAACCCCTGCTCAGCACCCTGAGGAACCTCTGCTCAGCACCCTGAGGAACCTCTGCTCAGAACCCCAAGGAACCCCTGCTCAGCACCCTGAGGTTCCCCTGCCCATCCAGAGCTGCAGGACCATCCCCAGCACCCTCCAGGCTGCTGCAAACCCCAAGAGCAGGGAGGGGAGCACAGAACCACAGCATGGGATGGGTTGGGTTGGAAGGGACCTTCAAGCTCCTCCAGTTCCACCCCTGCATGGTCAGGGACACCTCCCACAGCCCAGGGGGCTCCAAGCCCCATCCAGCCTGACCTGAGACACTGCCAGCATCCACAACCTCTCCAGGAAACCTCTCCCAGGCTCTCCCCCCTCTCATTTCTCCCTGCCCAAGCTCTCCTCTCCATCTCCCCTCTCCCAGCTGGAAACCCTTCCCCCTCCAGGCTCCCAGCCCTCCAGGCCCTTGTCCCAAGTCCCTGCCCAGCTTTCCTGGAGCCCCTTCAGGCACTGGAAGGTGCTCTAAGGTCTCCCCATTGCAGCCTTTTCCCTTCTCTCCCTCTCCTCTTCCTCTTCCTTTTCCTCTTCTTCTTCCTCTCCCTCTTCCTCTTCCTCTCCCTCCCAACCCAAACTGATGAATTTTTTCCCCAGCTGCAGGACCTCTGTGCCAGGGATAGGAGCCTCCCCCCCCTCCCCAGCTGAGCTCTGCTCCAAATGGGGCGGTTTTGTGTTTTTTTTTTTTAATTTTTATTTCCGTGGTGTTGGCTGAAGGAGGTGGGGGGAGTGTCAGGAGAGGAATTGGGGTGGGAGAGGTGGCCAGGGAGGCAGCAATGCTGAGGACATCTCTGTGGCACCCCTGGCATGTCCCTGCAGCTCCCAGATGTCTCCTTTGCATCTCTTCCTTTTTTCCCCTCCATAAAATGAGGCAAAACCCCTCAAACCCTGCTGGTTCCGAGCAGGAGCTCTGCCTGGTCCCACTTGGACCCCACTTTGTTCCCCTCTTTGTTCCCTCTCCTGCCTGCCTGGGAGGTTTTTCCTGCCCAGGACCAGAGGAGGAATGGAGATGTTCAGGTGGGGAGAAGCCACCCCGGGGTGCTCCAGGGATTCCCCTCAGCAGCCCCAACATCCCCGGCTCCCTCCTGGGTTCCTCTGCACTCAGCTTTTCCAGGGGATCAGGAGGCAAAGGGATCCCCCCCACGGGTCCTCTGCCCAAAGCAGGAGGAGACATCCCCCTTCCCAACCTTGGGAGCTTGGAGCAATCCCTGTCCTTTCAGAGCCACCACTTGGCTCAGGTTTTCCCAACTGGGACCAGAGGTTGGGAATTTGTGTCGTGGAGAAGCATTCCAGAGCCTGGGAGCCCTGTGCTCCCTGCAGCATCCTCTCCCCTTCCCCTCAGAGCAGTTTTGGGATCTCAGCAATGCCCACACCAGCACCAGGAATCTGCTGGAACATCTGGGAGCTCCAGCAGGCACAGGAGCTGCCCCGGGACACGTTTTCCCTGAGGACTTTTTTTGAGGAGAAAGTGGCAGCTGTGGCTTTTCAGCAAGGTGGGATCCATGGAGCAGCCTCCCGGGAATCTGGTGCCACAAGGAGCAGCAGCACAGCACCAGGAGGGAGAAGGCTCCATCCTGCTCAGCTCCCAGAGCTCTCCAGGCATCCCAAGCTCCTCAGCTGCAGAGCCTTTGGCTCCCTGTGCCGAGGGATGGGAATGGGATGGGATGGGAATGGGGATGGGGATGGGATGTGAGGAGGGATGGGATTGGGATGGGAATGGGATGTGAGGAGGGATGGTATGGGATGCTGCTGGAGCCTCCAAGAAAAATCCAACACAGAGGCTGCTCCAGGAGCTGCAGGGCTGGGCTGGACCTGGGACACCCAGAGCCACTGGTCCAACCCGTTGTTAACTCAGCTCCAGGACCTGGGGCTTGTTAGGAGGAGATTTAATGGCAGAGTTCCCAAAACCTTGCTGCCAGACAGGGCACTTGGGCTTCAGCTCTCATTAAATTTTTTTTTAAAAAAATCTCATTAAAAATTAAAAAAAAAAAACAAACCTCATTAAAAAGCAGATGCAGGAAAACCAAACTTGGGATTTGATTTTTTTATTTTTTTTTTTTTTTTGCTGACGCAGAGGAGAAAGCTCTGGAAGCTTCGGGGAAAGCCCAGCTGGGAGCAGCTTTGTCCCCAGGGCTGCAGGGCATGACAGCAAAACCTCCCCCCCAGCAGAAACTCATCCCAGGGGCTCTGAGCCAGCACAGCTCCAGCCCATTTGGGATCATTGGGATCCCCCCATGCCCAGGGGCAGCACCCACTGAACACCCACCTGGTCCCAGACACAGAACCCTTCCCTGCTGACCCTGCAGAACCTCCCTGACCCATGGATCCAGCACTGTCCCCCCGGGCACACGGAGCAGCAGGGACCCAGCCCTGGTCCCTGAGCCCCTCTCCTGGGTCACCTCAGGGACCATGGGCTACTGGTGGGTGCCCTTCAGTGGCCCCAGCACCCAGGGGATGGCCTGGGATGATCCCCAGGAATCCAGTCTGTCCCTTTTGGAGCTGGGGAGATCCCCAGGGATCCAGTCTGTCCCTTTTGGAGCTGGGGAGATCCCCAGGGATCCAGTCTGTCCCTCCAGGGGCTGGGATGATCCCCAGGAATCCAGTCTGTCCCTTTTGGAGCTGGGGAGATCCCCAGGGATCCAGTCTGTCCCTTTTGGAGCTGGGGAGATCCCCAGGGATCCAGTCTGTCCCTTTTGGAGCTGGGGAGATCCCCAGGGATCCAGTCTGTCCCTCCAGGGGCTGGGATGATCCCCAGGAATCCAGTCTGTCCCTTTTGGAGCTGGGATGATCCTCATGGATCCAGTCTGTCCCTCCAGAGAGGTGGCTGCTTCCCTACCCTCAGTCACCAGCCTGGCAGGGGGGGAGACTGAAGGTGAAGGGAAGGCAGGAGGTAAAACTCCTCCTCTGCCCTGGGCCAGCAGCAGCTCAGGACTGGTTGGGGGAGCCCCAGGTTCCCCTTCCCCACCTTCTGCCAGGTCCCCAGGCCCCTGGGTGCTGAGCTCAGACAACAAAACCCAAACCAGCTTTTCTGCACACCCAAACTGGTTTTGGTGCAGTGGAACTGGTTTGGAGCTCACAGCTCCCCAAGGCCCCTGATCCTCCTCATGCAGTGCCCAGAAATCCAAACCAGAATTCCTGCTTCCTGCCCACTCCCAGCAGAGTCATTTCAGGTCTCCAGACCATTGGGAGCTGCAGATCCAGAAGCACGGGAGCAAAGCCCAGGGATGCCAGCAGGGAGCTCAGAGCACTCTGCCCAAGCCACAGGGGCTGCAAAACGTTTTGGCTCCTTCCTGCCACCCTCTCCAGGCCTGCAGGGGGGTTGTGCAGGGATCCACACTGCCTGGGGGGGCTGCATCCTCCTCCCCACGGGTACTGCAAGGCCAGGGCTGTCCCCAGAGCTGGAATCTTCTGTCCCACCAGGAGCAGTGCCTTGCAGAGCACCAGAATTCTTCTGAGAATTTCTGAGGAGTTGGGGCTGGGGGTGCTGGGAGCTCAGCCCCATCCCTCCTGCAGCCTGGCACCTCTTGCTCTTCTCTTCAAGTTCTTCCCCCACCTTTTAAATCTTTCGAGTCCTGAGCCTGTCTGTGTTTGGAGACAAAAAAATTCCACTCTTCCAAGGCTCCCACCCTCACAAGCAGGGGTTGTTTTTATTAAAAAATGTGTTGAAAAGTGTCAGTATCTCCATTGTTATTATTATTTTTTAATCAAGTTCCAGCTCAGAGCAAATCCCCACAGCAGACAGCAGGAGAGCACCATGATCTTCCCAGAACAATTGGCACAATTTTACTTTTAAATTGCTGCCAGGAGCATGAGTTTGAGCCCAGTTCTTTGCTGGCAGCTCTGTCACACCCTTGGCAAGAGGTGACAACCCAGGGGAAGCAGCCCCAGGTAACATCAGAGAGGTTCCTGTGCAGGAGCAGGTTGGGGTAAACGGGCTGGTGTCCCTCACCTCTTCCCAGAAAGCCACCAGCTGCTGTGAGCTGACTGTTTGGCAACAGTTTGTTTTTCTTCTGGGCTGAAATGCAGGATGGTCAGGATGGCAGTCAGGGTCTGCTGGCGACCCAGGGCATCTGGCAGGGTCAGAAACCTGTACACGATGTTTTTGAGGTACTCCAGGTTGGCTCCCTCCCTGCTCTTGTCTCTGCAGCTCTTCTCGATTTCGCTTTGAAGCCTGGACACCTCTTCCTGGTGCTTCTCCTCCTCCACCAGGACCTTCTCCTGGAGCTGGTGAACTTCCATTTCCAGCTTGTGCTTCTGCTTCCTCAGGGAGCTGATCTCCACCTCTTTCCGTGCCAGCTGCTCCGCGTACAGGAAGAAGTTGGGCTCGGGGCTGCCGGGGAGGAGGAGAGCCTGGGGGAGGATCTCTGAGGGATCATTTCCCACCGAGGAGGAGCCATCCCCAGGCAGCTCAGGGGGGTTCTTGGCCCCGTGAAGCCCACGAGGCAAGGCGAGAGCCCTCAGCTGCTCCAGCTCTCGGTCCTTTTCCTCCAGCAGAGCCAGGGCTCGGTCGCGCTGTTTGCGCATCTCCTCCTCCAGCTGCAGCACCCGCTCCCTGCACTGTGCCTGGCACTGCTGCAGCTCCTGCCTCTGAGCCTGCTGCATCTGGCACAGCTCCTGCCTCTTGGCCTCCAGGTCTCTGCGGTGCTGCTTCTCCCCCTCATCAGAGGCCAGCTGGAGCAGGACGTATTTCTCCTTCAGGTCTGCCAGCTGCTCCTGAGCTTCCTCCAGGTCCTTGGCCAGGTTGCCGTCTTTGGCCGACTTGTTTTTCAGAACCACTTGTGCCCTCATCTTGTACCTTTCAAACTCTTCCTTCAGCTGCTTCAGCTCCTGCTGGTAGTACAGAGCCGTGGCCTTCTCCCCATCCCCAGCCTCCGTGCCCTTGGGCAGCTCCTCCACCTCACACAACTTCTCGATCTCCAGGCCGGGCTGACTCTTCCTCGCCGCCTCCTGCAAGAGCTTCTTCAGCTTCTCCATTCTGTCCTTGAGGACGTTGACATCGAGGTTGGTTTCTTCCCCCTGCACATCCCCAGGGGCCCTGCTGGAGGCAGCAATGGCCAGGGTTTTGTTCTCCAGGTCCAGCTGCAGGATGCGGTCCCGCAGGTTCTGGATGAGCGCTTGGTCCCTCTGCTTGGCGTGTTCATAAGTGCCCAGGAGCTGGGACACTTGGGACACTTGGGCCTCCAGCTCTGCCACTCGTTGCTCCTCCAGCTCAGCACGGTGCTGGAGCTGCTCCTCTGCCCGGGCAGCCTGGGGACAGAGAGACACAGGGAGCTCAGAACCTGGGGCAGGGGGGCTGCAGGGGGGGCTTCATCCTGCTCTGCTGAACTCCAGGTTCGGCCCTTCTCCCCCAGTCCTACACGAGGCACCACACCCACCTCCCCAAATCCCTCTGTTTCTCCCAAACCATCACCTGATTCCCCCCCTGCCATGGTCAGGGACCCCTCCCCCAGCCCAGGGGGCTCCAAGCCCCATCCAACCTTCAACACCTCCAGGGATGGGGCAGCCACAGCTTCTGGGGGCAACCTGGGCACCCAGGGGCTCAGCCCCCTCAGCCCAACCAAAGAATTTCTCCCTGCCCAAGATCTCCTCTCCATCTCCCCTCTCCCAGCTGGAAACCCTTCCCCCTCCAGGCTCCCAGCCCTCCAGGCCCTTGTCCCAAGTCCCTGCCCAGCTTTCCTGGAGCCCCTTCAGGACCTGGAAGCTGCTCTAAGGTCTCCCCAGAACCTTCTCTTCTCTCCAGGCTGAACACCCCCATGATGCTGCACACCCCGGAGCACCCAGAGCATCACCCCCCAAATCTGGGCACCCCCAAATCACCCCCCTCAGCTGAACTCCCTGCCCCACCACACTTTGCTGCTGAGCTCTGACAGCCCCACAGAATCACAGTGCCAGGGGTGGGAGGGATCACCCAGCCCTCCCCAGGGCAGGGGGCACAGGATGGGGTCCTGGGGGGCTGGGAATGTCTCCAGGGATGGAAACTCCACCACCCCCCCGGGGCAGCCCGGGCCAGGGCTCTGCCACCCTCAGAACCTTTCCCCTGAGGTTTGGGTGGAACTTCCCCAGGTCAGTCTGGTGCTTCAGGTTAGAAAGAAGCAAGCAGAGTGTAAGGAGATGGGGATGATCCCATTCCAGAACATTTCCAGAGGCAGATTTGGTTCCTGGTGCCAAATCCCTGAGCTCACTGCCCCACAACCCACAGAGTGACCTCGGGTTCCTCTTTTCCCCCTCTTTCCTTTTCCCAGGCTCTCGGCTCTCCCCCTGCAGACGCCCAGGGCCTTCCTCCTGCACTCCTCCTCTCCCTGGAGAACTCTGAGCTTGGCTGAAGGTCAGCTGAGAGGTTTGGCCTTTTCCTGAGCTGCTGCCACTGCCCCTGGCACTGAGCCACCTCACAGAGAGCTGAGTGGTCTCAGCCCCTCTCACACACCCAGTGACACCTCCAGGACCACACCAGAGGTCAGGCACCAAGCCCCAGGGACACCACTTACACAAAGAGTTTCTGTCTCCCTCCAGGACCACCATCCCACCAAACGCTCTCATTTCTTTCAAACCTCTTGGACTCTGAGGGACAGGGAAGGGGAATTTGTGCTCCTCCAGCCTGGAACCCTGCCCCAGCCTCTGCTGATGGGGGCAGCTGCTCCAGGGCCCAGGGAGGGAATTGAGGGAATTACCTTCTTCATCTCTTGCAGCAGCTGTGCTTGGAACTGGTTCTTAAGGCTGTCCATCTCCTCCTGCAGCTCCTGGAGCCGGGGGTCTGGCTTGCTGCTCTCCTCCTGAGCAGTCTGCAGCTCTCTCCTGAGGTCCTCCACCTCCTGGCCCAGGTGTTTGAGCTGCAGCTCGTAGCCCTCAGCACGGGCAGCCAGGCAGCTCCTCCCGGCCAGGGCTTCCCTGCTCTCCTCCAGCTTCAGCTCCACCTCCTGCCTCAGGGTCCTCTCCCCCTGCAGCAGCCTCTGGAGCTCCCTCAGCATCACGGCGTGGTCCCCCTGCTCCTGGGCTCTGTCGTGCTGCTGGGTGATCAGTCGGGCTTTGGTTTCAGCCAGCTGCTCCTGCAGGGCCCTCAGCTCCACTCCCAACCTCTCCCTCTCCTCCTCCGCCCTCTGGACGGCATCATCCAGCTCCTGCTTCATCTTCCTCTTGTCAGCCTGGTAGGAGGCTTCCATGCGGGACTTCTCCTGGGTGACGGTGGCCAGGGCGGTGGTCAGGGTGGCCAGCTGGCTCCTCAGCTGCAGGACCCTCCTCTCGGCCTCCCCAGGACCCCCGCTCCCCTCCCCGCCGCTCTCTGACCCGCTGGGCTCCTCGCCTCTGGGGGACGAGGGGGCTTTCTCCTCCTCAGCCCCTGCTTCCCCCCGGGTGCTGGCCAGGCTGGCAGCAGTGTCCGTGCTGGCTCCTGTCCCCACGCTGTCCTCGCTGTGCACCGAGCTCCTGTCCTCGGCGGAGTCGGCAAAGGCAGAGCCGGGGGTGGCCCCGGGCGGGGGCTGCGAGCTGCCCACCCCCTCCTCGGCCTGCTGGGACAGGGACAGCGCCTTCAGGCTGACTTCCAGGGCCTCCTTCTCCTTCAGCAGACTCTTGTAGGCCCTGACCACGTCCTTCAGCCTCAGCTGGTACTGCAGGAGCTGCTTCTTCTGGGACTCGATGGTCTCCAGGAGATCCTTCTTACTCGGGCCCCCTCCAAAGTTCATGCCAAACTTCTCCATGGTGCCCGCAGCCTGAGAGGAAGGGAAAAACCCAAACCAGGAGCTGAGGGAGCAGCCAAGCCCTGGGGGTGTTGGGCAGGAGCAGGACCTGACCCCCCCCCCAGGCTGTTAACAACTCTGGGACCCTCCCCACAAACCAAACCCGGGGGGGCTGCAGGACTCAGTCCTGCCCTGAGGGGAAATGGGGGGGCCCAGGGCCCCGGGGGTCTCATGGGGCAGAAGGTAACCCCAGCCCTGGTAATTTTGGGTGGGGGTCCCAGATCTTGGGGGTCTCACGGGGGGGGAAGAGGGGGATGTTCCACAGCTGCCAAGAGAGGAGTGGGGGCCCGTGGGGCAGGGGGGACAGCGGGAGCCTGGGGAGGGGGGGCCCGCGGGTGACTGGGGACCCGGGAGAGCTTTCGGGGTGTGCGGGGCAGGGGGAGGCCCGGGGGGGGTGCGGGGTCCAGGGGGGCCCCGTGAGAGCGAGCGGGGCCCGCGGGGCAGGGGGTTCCGGGAGGCCTCTGCGGGGGCTCGGAGGGCAGCGTTGGGCGGGGGAGGCTGCGGGAGGTCCCGGAGGGTCCGGCGGGGCCGGGTCGGGGGTCCCGGGGGGGTCCCCAAAGGCCTCACCTGCAGCCGTCCCGTTGCGCATGCGCAGAGCACCGGGCGCAGCTTCCGCCTTCCTCAGAGCGCGTGCGCGGGGCGGGGTTTGTTTGGATTTTAAGGCGGGGCTACGGTCAAGGGGCGTGGCCATGCGCGGGGAGGGGGCGTGGCTCTATGTAAGGGGGCGTGGCTCTGTGTAAGGGGGGTGTGGCTCTGCGTACGGGGGCGTGGCTCTGCGTAAGGGGGCGTGGCCTAACTCTACCCTGAAATGCTTGGGGGTGTGGCCTATGGAAGGAGACGGCGGATAAAGGGGCGTGGTCTGCTGTTTGGGGGCGTGGTCTGTGGGGAGGGGGCGTGGCCTGGTCCGCGACCGTCCCGAGCCGGTGCCGGTGCCGGTGCCTGTCCCTGTCCGGTCCCTAAGGGCTCGGCTGCGGCCCTCCCGCTCTCCGCCACGTTTCCCGCAGGAGCGGATCCCATCCCGAGGGGCCAGAGCCGGGCAGGGGAGGGGAATGGGGGGGGGGGGAACGGACCGGGACCGCTGTCGGTGGCACCGCCGCCTCCCCCGGGACCGCTGAGGCCACCGTTAGCTACAAGCGGTAGCTGGGTGACACTGTCACCAGCATTGCCACCATCGCGGAGTGTCCCGGGACCGGGCAGGACCCTCAGCAAGCAGCGGTACCAGACAGAACCCCCACCCAAAGCCCCGGGACCGGGAGGGCTCCCATCCAACGCCCGGGACCGGGCAGAGGAACCTCACGGAGCTGAACCGGGCCGATGCCGTGGCTGCCCCTGGGGAGAACCGAGCCAGGGTACCCGTGGAGAAGGTCCTGGCGGTGCTGCGGGGGGAACCCGGGATCAGCCCCGGTGCCTTGGGGGCTCCAAGCCCCGGGCTGCTCCGGGCAGGGCACTGGGAGGGGTCCTGAGGCACCCCAGGGTGCTGAGCACCCCAGAGCAGGAGGGCTGGGACAGGACTGGAGCTGCTCCTGCCCTGGGAGAGGCTGAGAAAGCTCCTTGAGCACATCCAGAGGAGGGAATGGGGCTGGGAATGGGGCTGGAGAGCAAGGAGGAGGGGCTGGAAATGATGGAGAAGGGGTTGGAGAGAAAGGAGAAAGTTCGGGAGAAGATGGAGAAGGTCTGGAGAAGTTGTGAGGAGCATCTGAGGGCCCTGGGGGTGTTGATCCTGGAGCAGAGGAGGCTGAGGGGAGACCTTCTGGCTCTCTGACACCCCCTGAGAGGAGGTTGGAGCCAGGGGGGGGTCGGGCTCTGCTCCCAAGGAACCAGGGATGGGACAAGAGGAACTTTTGGCACAACTCAAGTTGTGCCAGGGGAGGTTTAGGTTGGAGCTGGGGAAGAATTTCTCCCTGGCAAGGGTTGTCAGGGCCTGGCTGGGTGTGCTTGTTGGAGGAGAAAAGAAAGGGTTTGGGGGGTGAGGAGGGGGACATCTGCCCAGGGAGACACCAACAGCCTCAGAGGTGTGGGGAGGAGCTGGGGAGAGGAGGGGAAAACCCCCGCTGAGGTCTGAAACGTAAAAATAACCCCTGAGACCCCAACTTTCTGCAGGGGCTCCAGGAAAGCTGGGGAGGGACTTGGGACAAGGGCCTGGAGGGCTGGGAGCCTGGAGGGGGAAGGGAGATGGAGAGGAGCCCAGCATCCCCATCCTACCTCTGGAAACTCAGCACCCCCACCCTGCCCTGGGACACCCCAGCACCCTCCAGGTTGGCTCCAAATCAAAGCTGAGGTTCTGTGTTGGGGTTCCTGAGCAGGAACGTGGAGCCCCTGAGCCCATGCACCCTCAGCTCCTGGCACAGGAGGTGCCTTCCTGCAGCCAGGGGAAGGCAGGAGAGGAGGGATGGACAGCCCCACGTACCAGCTCCTGTCCCAGCCGCTCCTGTCCCTGTCCCCAGAACACCCCAGGGGGCTGCACATCCCCCTGAGATAGGAATCTTGGCACAAAGCTCTTCTGAGGTGTGGGAAGTGGTGGAGGGGAGGAGATGTGCAAGGAAATGGAGAGGAAATGTGCCTGAAATGGAGAGGACAGAGTGGGACCTGGAGCATCTCCCCACCTTTCCATCTCTGCACCTCTCCCTCTCTCCACCTTTCATCTCTCCATGTATTCACCTCTCCCTCTCTCCACTTCTCCACCTCTCTGAATCCCCACATCTCCATTTATTTACCTCCCAATCTCACCACCTCTCCATCTCTGTTCTTCCACCTCTGTATTTCTCCACCTTCCATCTCTCCAATTCTCCACCTCTCCACCACTGTACATCTCTCTCTCCCCATGTCTCTTCACCTCTGTTTCCACCTCTCTACCTCCTCATCTCTCCATCTCTCCATTTCCAACTCCTCTCCACCTCTCCATCTCCACCTCTCCATCTCCCCACCTCTCTATCTCTTCACCTCCCTATCTCAGTGTCTCCACTTCTCCATGTCTTTCCACTTCTCCATTTCTTCACCTCTCCATCTCTCCACCCTCCATGTTTCCACCTCCCCTCCTCTTCATTTCTGTCTTTCCACCTTTCCACCTCTCTCCTCTCCTTTCCATCTCTCCACTTCTTTGTCTCTTCACCCCTCAGCTTCTCTCTCTCTCTCCACATCCCCATGTCCCCAGCTCTCCACTCTCTCCCTCTCCACTTCCCCATCTCTCCACCTCTCCACGTTTCCACCTCTCCATCTCTCTTTCCACCTCTCTACCTCTCCACCTCCCTATGTCTCAGTCTCCACCTCTCCATATTTCCATCTCTTCACCTCTCCACCTCTCAACTTCTCCATCTCTGTCCCCACCTCTCCACCTCCCCATCTCTCCACCTCTCCATCTGTCTTTCCTACCTCTCCATTTCCCCATCTCTCCATGTCTCCCCCTCCCCACCTCTTCATCTCCCTACCCCTCCACTTCTCCATCCCTCTCTCCATGTTTCTGTTTCCACCTCCCCATCTCCCCATCTCCCCACCTCCCCCTCTGTTTTTCCACCTCTCCACCTCTCCATGTTCCCAACTCTCTCCATCTCTCCACCTCTTTATCTCCTCACCTCTCAATTCTCCATCTCTCTGTTTCCACCTCTCCCTCTCTCTCCCTCTCCATTTCCCTCTCTGCCGCCGCTGCGCTCCCGCCGCTCCCGGGACGCGCCCCCCTCTCCCCTCCTCTCCTCTCCTCTCCTTTCCTCTCCTTTCCTCTCCTCTCCCCTCCCCTCCTCTCCCCCTCTTCCCGGGGCTCTCGGGGCTCCCCCGGCCGCCTCGATCTCCCCGGGGGGTCTCCGGTGGTTCCTTCTCCCCCGGGACACCGGCGCCTCCTTCTCTCCCCCTCCTCCGCTCCGCTCCCCTCCCGCCGCCTCCGCGCCGGCTCCGGGTGCGCGCAGTCCCGGGGGGTTCCCCCGCCTCTCCCGGGCCCACCCGGACCCCCTCCCGCCCCCCAGCACCCCGCTTGTGCCCGACCCGCTGCGGGGAGCGCTGTGGCCGCCCCAACCCCCCCGTTCCCCCCCGCCCCGGGGCTGCACCCCGCGCCCCGCTCCCCGGTGCCACATTTACGCACGGGGCTGAGCCGGCGCGGGGGGTTCTGCCGGGGGTCCCGGGGAGCGGGATGGAGCGGGGCGGGGGCCGAGCCCGCAGCCAGCACTCCCCGAGCCACCGGGAACCCCACCCCGGTAGCCACCGGTGGGCACGGGGGGGGATGCCCGGGGTGGCCCGGGGGCGGCGGGGGGGGCGGCGGGGAGGTTGCCCGGGGGCCGGGGCCGGTGGTTAATGTGTAATTGGGAGCATATGGCATCGCCCAAAGGCGAGCAGTTGTGCGCGGGGCGCGGGGGCCGGGAGCGGGGGGCGAATGATGGGCAAGGAGCGGCGGGGCCGGGCGCGCAGAGCTGCGGTGCGGGGCTCCTCGGGCTGCCCGGTATTTGCTCTTCAAATATTTTACTTTGAATGGTTTTACAACGTGCTTTTATTTTTCTTTTCTTTTTTTATCTCTCTCCCAAGTGGGGGGCCATCTGTGCCGGTGCACAACGGGGACAGAGCTCGCGGTGCCCCCCTCCCCAACCCCCCCCCCCCGCCCGGGGGCTGCTGCCTTCTATTTGTTCAGCACCCAAAAAAAAAAAAAAAATTAAATACATGTAATAAAAGGGAATCTGGATTTATGAGCGAATCCCAGATGTCCCTGTTTGCTTTGCGGGAGATGCGGGAGCGAAGCCCCCCGGGGGTGGCTCCCAGCGGGGGCTGCTCGGGGCTGAAATCCCCGCCGGGAGCTCCGGGACTGAGACCCTGCCCGGCCCCAGGGGGGGGGTCTGCCCGGGGGGGGGGGTCTGCCCGGCTTGGGGGCCTTGGCTCAGAGCCCCCCGAGGCGGGTGGGTGCTGGGCGCGGCTGCTCCCACCCCACGGGGCCGCCCCTTCCTCCCCATCCTCCTCTTCCTCCTGCCCCGGGGCACTCCCTCACACGCACCCTGCACCAGCACGGCACCAGCACCCACGGGGCTCCCAGGACGGGTCGGGTCGGGTCGGTTCGGTTCAGCTCTGCAGGTACCCCCTCCTAGAACCCCTCCCGGTGTCCCCACTCTCCCTCGCACACGAGTGGGGACACACACACTGCACACACTGCACACACTGCACACAAACACTGCACACACTGCACACACACACACACACTGCACACACTGCACACACACACACACTGCACACAAACACTGCACACACTGCACACACACACACACACTGCACACACTGCACACACACACACACTGCACACAAACACTGCACACACTGCACACACACACACACACTGCACACACTGCACACACACACACACTGCACACAAACACTGCACACACTGCACACACACACACACACTGCACACACACACTGCACACACACACACACACTGCACACACACACACACACACACTGCACACACACACACACACACACACACACACACACTGCACACACACGCGTGGCACACGGACAGGAGTTTGCAGCTGAGCAGGGGGAGAAAGGAGCAAAGTGTGGGGAGGTTGGGAGGGGTGCTGGGGGTCCAGCTCTGGGGTCCCCAGCAGCAGAAGGAGACGGAGCTGTTGGAGCCAGTGCAGAGGAGGCCCTGGAGCTGCTGGGAGGGCTGGAGCAGCTCTGCTCTGGAGCCAGGCTGAGAGAGTTGGGGGTGTTGAGGCTGGAGAAGAGAAGGCTGCAATGGGGAGACCTTAGAGCACCTTCCAGTGCCTGAAGGGGCTCCAGGAAAGCTGGGCAGGGACTTGGGACAAGGGCCTGGAGGGCTGGGAGCCTGGAGGGGGAAGGGTTTCCAGCTGGGAGAGGGGAGATGGAGAGGAGATCTTGGGCAGGGAGAAATTCTTTGGTTGGGCTGAGGGTGCTGAGCCCCTGGGTGCCCCCAGAAGCTGTGGCTGCCCCATCCCTGGAGGTGTTGAAGGTTGGATGGGGCTTGGAGCCCCCTGGGCTGGGGGAGGGGTCCCTGACCATGGCAGGGGGGGAATCAGGTGATTTTTAAGCTCCCACCAACACAAACCCATCCATGAATGTTTTTGGAGCCCCAGCAGAGGCAGCAGGGAAGGGTTACGGTGGGTGACAAATCAGCTCTGAACCAGCACGGAGGTTCTTGCACTCAAACCCGGAGCTCCCAGTCCTGTTACACCAGATCCTGCCCCCCAGCCCCCCGACACCCTGAGAGACCCCAGCTCTGAGCCCCAGCAGGGGGGCACCGGGAGCTCCTCCATCCCTCCTCCATCTCTCCTCCATCCCTCCTCCATCTCTCCTCCATCCCTCCTCCATCTCTCCTCCATCCGTCCCTCCTCCATCCCTCCTCCATCTCTCCTCCATCCCTCCTCCATCTCTCCTCCATCCCTCCTCCATCTCTCCTCCATCCCTCCTCCATCTCTCCTCCATCTCTCCTCCATCCCTCCTCCATCTCTCCTCCATCCCTCCTCCATCTCTCCTCCATCCGTCCCTCCTCCATCCCTCCTCCATCTCTCCTCCATCCCTTCTCCATCCCTTCTCCATCTCTCCTCCATCCCTTCTCCATCTCTCCTCCATCTCTCCTCCATCTCTCCTCCATCCCCACGCCTTGGGGACAGCCTTGGCTCCGCGGTGCCACAACCGCAGCAACTCCGCAGCCACTTCGGATCCCGAGCGCCTCTTGCAGCCCTGCGAGCACTTTCAGTCCCGGCTCCTTTGGCTCGGCTGTGCCTGGAGGGCGATGATTTCCCCTGATTTCCCCTGATTTCCCCTGATTTCCCCGCGCTCCGGTGCCTCCAGCAGTTCCATCCTCCGCTGGGTATTCCTGCCCTTGCTTCCCTTCCTTCCCGCAGGAGCTGAGCGCTGGGCACCACGCCGGATTTATCCATCCTCACAACAGCTTCCAGCGCCTCGGGGCAATTCCCAGGCACCCAAAGCCCGGTGAATGCTGAGGATGCAGCCCCGAGGTGAGGGATGGGGATGGAGCCCCGAGGGGAGGGATGGGGATGGAGCCCCGAGGGGAGGGATGGGGATGGAGCCCCGGGGGGAGGGATGGGGATGGAGCCCCGGGGGGAGGGATGGGGATGGAGCCCCGGGGGGAGGGATGGGGATGGAGCCCCGAGGGGAGGGATGGGGATGGAGCCCCGGGGGGAGGGATGGGGATGGAGCCCCGAGGGGAGGGATGGGGATGGAGCCCCGGGGGGAGGGATGGGGATGGAGCCCCGGGGGGAGGGATGGGGATGGAGCCCCGGGGGGAGGGATGGGGATGCTGCTGCTGCTCCTGCTGCTGCTGCTGCTGCTGCCTCGGGAGCGCGGTTCCCAGTCCCGTGGGCCCGGGGGAACCGGGGAGGGGGCTTGTCCGTCCCTTCCCCTACCCAAACCGAGATGTTTTCCTCCTGTAAACCCTGCAGTCAGTGCTTGGTGCCCCTGGGGGGTTCTCCCAGCCCCTGGGGGGTGTTCAGCCTGGGTTAGGGTCCCGCACAGCCCTGCCTGTCCTGTCACCCCCTCTTTGCAGCTCTGTCCCCGGGAACATCCTTCTCCCCCCGCTCCCCCAGGGGTGTTTTTTCCTCCAGCATCACCTGCGCTGCTGCCCGCACCCCGAGCCCACCCGAGCTCCAGAAATCCTCCTGCCCCCCCTCCCCTCCAAACCCCACTGGGTGCACAAGGGTCCCCGATGCACAGGGGGCCCTGGTGTTCAGGGGTCCCTAATGTACACAGGTCCCCAATGTACAGGGGTCCCCAGTGCAAAGGGGTCCCCAACGTACAAAGGCCCCCGATGTGCAGGGGTCTGTGATGCACGGGGGTCCCTGGTGCAGAGGGGTCCCTGATTAAAGGGGGTCCCCAGTGTACAGGGGTCCCCGGTGCAGAGGGGTCCCTGATTAGTGGGGGTCCCCAAGGCACAGGGGTCCCCAAGGCACAGGGGTCCCTGATGTACAAGGTCCCCTGACCAGCGGGGGGGCCCCAACACACAGGGTCCCTGATTAAAGGGGGTCCCCAATGTTCAGAGGTCCTCAAGGCACAGCAGTCCCTGATTAGTGGGGGTCCTTGATGCGCGGGGGTCCCCAGTATACGGGGGTCCCTGCGGCAGAGGGGTTCTCAGAGCTCCTTGATGCAGGGGGGTCTTTGATTCACCAGGGTCCCCAAAGCAGGGGGGTCCTCGAGCCGCAGGGGTCCCCAAAGCCCAGGTGCCCCTGAGTGGCGGGGATCCCCAAGGCACCGGTGTCCCCAGTGTCCCCAGTGTCCCCAGTTCCTCCAGACCAGCGGGGAGCCGGGGGGGGCCGGGCAGGCAGCACCCCCTTCCCGTGACCATCCCCGTCCCTTGTCCCCCGCCCTGTCCCCAGCTCCCAGCGGGGTGAACCAGCTGGGGGGGCTCTTTGTCAGCGGCCGCCCCCTCCCCACCTGCAAGAGGAGGAAAATCATCGAGCTGGCAGCCCGGGGCTACCGCACCTCCGACATCTCCCGCAGCCTCCAGGTGCGGCTGGGGGGGGAGGGGACGGGAGGGGGAATTCTCCTCCAAAATCTTTTCCCCCTCACTTTTTACCCCGGTTCCTCCCCCCGCAGGTCTCCAACGGCTGCGTCAGCAAAATCCTGGGGCGCTATCACCGGACCGGGGGCCTGGAGCCCAAGGCCGGGGGGGGCAGCAAGCCCCGCACCGCCACCCCCCCCGTGGTGGCCAGGATCGCCCAGCTGAGGCTGCAGCACCCTGCCCTCTGCGCCAGGGAAATCCGGCAGCACCTCCAGGCAGAGGGCATCTGTGCCACCAAGGGGACCCCCAGCGTGAGACCCCCGGGGGGGCTGCGGGGAGGGAGGGATCTGACCCCTATTTGGGGTCTGGGGGCGCAGGGATGGGTTGGGTGCTCAGGGAGATGGTGCGGGAGGAGCAGGGGGGCTGAGCTACGGTTTGGGTCTGGGGGCAATGGGAAGGATGTGAAGGGAAGGGTTGGGAGGAGCAGGCAGGGAGGGGATGAGAAACCAACCCCCCCCGGGGCAAAGCAGAGCAGGGAGAAATTCTGTGGGGTGAGGGTGCTGAGCCCCTGGGTGCCCAGGTTGCCCCCAGAAGCTGTGGCTGCCCCATCCCTGGAGGTGTTGAAGGTTGGATGGGGCTTGGTGCCCCCTGGGCTGGGGGAGGGGTCCCTGGATTGTCCCCTTGGGACTGGAGGAGCTTTAAGGTCCCCTCCAACCCAAACCCTTCCATGATTCCATGCTCATTAAGTCGAGGAGCATTAATTAGGGTTCCCTCATCCCTGGAAGCTTTCCTGGACACCTTGGATGGGTTTGGAGCCCCCTGGGCTGGGGGAGGGGTCCCTGGCCATGCAGGGGGGGCACTGGGGGAGCTGTAAGGTCCCTTCCAACCCAACCCCTTCCACAATTCCATGGTTTGGGGATCAGCTCTGGTTACCTCCACCTGGGGGCTCCCTGAGCTGTGTCCCAGCTCCTGCCCCCCACACACCCCCTGTCCCCCACACACCCCCACCCCCCCCCACACACCCCCTGCCCCCCACACACCCCCTGCCCCCCACACACCCCCACCCCCCACACACCCCCTGCCCCCTTCCCTGCCCAGGTCTCCTCCATCAATCGGGTGCTGAGGACCCTTCCCAGTGACCCCTGCCTGCTGACCCATTGGGCTTCAGTGAGGGACCCTCTGTCCCCAGGTGAGCCTGGCTGGGGAGGGGGGGGGTGGCTTCCCAATCCTCCCCGGGAGCCCCCAGCCGGGGTCTCCCCCCGCCTCTATCTCTCTGTCCCCACAGTGTCCCCTCCCTCTGCTCCCTGTCCCCCAGGGTGCCCCCCGCCCGCTGCTGCCCGCAGCCCCCCGGGGTCCCAGCAGAGGAGCAGGAGGGTGCTCTCCAGACTGCAGTCCGAGGTCCTGGAGAAAGGTGGGGACCCCCGGGGTGCAGGGTGGGAGCAGGAGCATTCCCAGGGGAGAGCTTTCTGGGTGGGTTTCAGTGGGAAGGGGACAACTCGCCGCTGCCATTTGGCCGCCGGACACTTGTGCACAATCACCAGGACAACAACAGCCAGAGAGTCACCCAGGGGGTTGGGTTGGAAGGGACCTTCCAGCTCCCCCAGTGTCACCCCTGCCATGGGCAGGGACCCCTCCCCCAGCCCCTTCCAGCCTGCCTTGGGATGCTCCCAGAGATGGAGCTTCCACAACTCCCCCAGGACAACCCCTTCAGTGTCCCCCCCCTCACACTGCTCCTTCCCTCCTAAACCAGCAGCTGGAGGTGTGCAGGGCTCTGGTGACACCTGGCACCTGTCCCAATCCTCCTCCTGTCCCTGTGCATGGCACTGCCACCCCCCCCGTGTCCCAAACTGCTCCCACCTGTGCTTCCCGGGAGCTGGGGATGATCCAAGTGGAGCTGAGGGGCTGTGCCAGGGGGGCTCACCCCAGCCCCCCAATCCCCCCAGCACCCCCAATCCCCCCAAGCCCCCCAACCCCCCCTATCCCCCCAATTCCCCCAATCCTCCCAACTGCCCCATCACCCCCAACTGCCCAACACCCCCAATCCCCCCAATAACCCCAACCCCCCGATCCTCCAATCCCCCCAACCCCCCCAATACCCCAATCCCCCCAATCTCCCCAAACCCCCAATCCCCCAACGCCTCCCAAATCCCCAAACCCTCAATCCCCCCAAATCTCCCCAATCCCCCAATCCCTCCAATCCCCCCAATCCTCCCAGTGCCCCCAACCCCCCCAGTTCCCCCAGCCCCCCCAACCTCCCCAATCCCCCCAGCCCCCCAAGCCCCCCACTCCCCCTGCAGAGTTTCAGAGGGGACAGTACCCAGACAGGGTCACCCGGGAGAGCTTGGCCAGGGCCACCCAACTGCCGGACGTGGCCATCGGGGTAAGGACAGAGCCAGCCCGGGGCTGGGAGGGGACAAAGGGGACCCCGGGATGGTGCCAGGGGCAGGGGGCAGGGGGCAGTGTCACATGGAGTCATGGGGTGGGCACCCGGAGCTCCCCGGAATGGGCTGGGACACACCCCATGGCTTGTGGCACCCCCACCCCCTGACACCCCCACCCCCTGACACCCCCACCCCATGGCAGCCCCACCCTATGGCACCCCCACCCCCTGACACCCCCACCCCCTGACACCCCCACCCCCTGACACCCCCACCCCATGGCACCCCCACCCTATGGCACCCCCACCCTATGGCAGCCCCACCCTATGGCACCCCCACCCCCTGACACCCCCACCCCATGGCACCCCCACCCCCTGACACCCCCACCCCCTGACACCCCCACCCCATGGCACCCCCACCCCCTGACACCCCCACCCCATGGCACCCCCACCCCCTGACACCCCCACCCCATGGCACCCCCACCCCCTGACACCCCCACCCCCTGACACCCCCACCCCATGGCACCCCCACCCCCTGACACCCCCACCCCCTGACACCCCCACCCTATGGCACCCCCACCCCCTGACACCCCCACCCCATGGCACCCCCACCCCATGGCACCCCCACCCCATGGCAGCCCCACCCCCTGACACCCCCACCCCCTGACACCCCCTCCCCTCCCAGCTCAGTGCCCGGGATCCTCGTGCTGTGTCACACGTGTGCACACGCATGTGCCCCGTGCTGCCCACACCACAGCCCAAAGAGGCTCAGACCCCTTCCTCTGCCCACCTCCCTCTCCAGTCCATTCCCCAAGCCCCCTGCCCATATCCCCATCCCTATCCCTATCCCATCCCTATCCCTATCCCTATCCCTATCCCCATCCCATCCTATCCCATCTCCATCCCATCCCCTCCATCCCATCCCATCCCATCCCATCTCCATCCCATCCCATCCCCATCCCATCCCATCCCCATCTCCATCCCATCCTATCCCATCCCATTCCCATCCCCTCCATCCCATCCCATCCCATCCCATCCCATCCCATGTCCATGCCCACACCCCAGGACAGAAGATCCCAAATCCCCATGGGAAGAGCTGAGCCCAGGCTCCGGAGCCCTTCCCGGGGCTGGGGGTGCCATGGGCGGGGCTATGGGGGGTGGGGGTGCTATGGGGGTGCCCTGGGGGTGCAGGAGCCATTGGGGGGTGCCATGGGGGGTGTGGGTGCCCTGGGGGTGCCGTGGGGGTGGTGTCAGGCTGAGCCCCCCCTCTCCCTGCCCCCCAGGTTTGGTTTTCCAACCGAAGGGCCAAGTGGAGGCGGGAGGCCGGGCAGGGGCTGGGGGCTGCAGGAGGTGAGGAGGGGGCTCCAGGGACACCCAGGGGGGGGCACCCTGACCTCAAGTCCCCCAAATGGAGTCTGGGGAGCGGGGTGGCCCCGAGCTGTCCCTGTCCCCACGCAGGTTCCTGGTGGGTGCTGCCCCGGGGGGTGGCAGTGGCCGCTGTGACAGCTCCACAGGTAGGACCCGTCCCGGGGGGGGCATGGGGACCCCCCCACCCTTGGGTGCCCCCCTCAGCACCCCACACCCCCGTGGCTCAGCTCCTGACTTCCTCCCCCCCGGGAGCCACTTCTGGAGCCACCACAGGGGGGGACACTTGGCAGGTCCCCTGGGGGGGTGGGAGAGGGGTCACCCACTGACACCCACCCACTGCACCCACCCAGTGACACCCACCCACTGACACCCACCCACTGACACCCATCCCAGTGACACCCACCCAGTGACACCCATCCCAGTGACACCCACCCACTGACACCCACCCAGTGACACCCACCCACTGCACCCACCCAGTGACACCCACCCACTGACACCCACCCAGTGACACCCACCCACTGACACCCACCCAGTGACACCCATCCCAGTGACACCCACCCACTGACACCCACCCAGTGACACCCACCCAGTGACACCCATCCCAGTGACACCCACCCAGTGACACCCATCCCAGTGACACCCACCCATGTGACACCCATCCCGGTGACACCCCACTCGTGTGACACCCCACTCGTGTGACACCCCCCCGGTGCCACCCCCCCCCTGTGCTCCCTCTGCTCCAGCTCCTGCCCCCCCCCGCGGCCCCACTGCTGCCCCCCCAGAGCCACCCCCGGGGTGACCATCACGGTTACCATGGTGACGGGCACTGTGCCCCCCCCCGCCCCGCGGCACCTCTGCTCCTCCGGGCCCTGGGAGGAAAAGTGCGGGGGTGAGGGGGGGCTGGGAGGGGAGGGAAGGGAAGGGAAGGGGACCCCCGGGAGGTGGGGCTGGGGGGGGTGGGGGGGTGCTGGGGGGGGCTGGGTGGTGGGTGCTGAGGAGGGAGTGTTGGGGGGTGCTGGGGCGGGGGGGTTGGGTGGGTTCTGGGGGGTTGCTGGGGGGTGGGTGCTTGGGAGGGGGGGGGTTGGGGGGTGCTGGGGGGGAATGGGTGCTGGGGAGGGGCGGTTGGGTGGGTTCTGGGGGATGGGTGCTGGGGGATGGCTGCCGGGGGGGTGCTGGGTGCCCCCTGGAGGTCTGAGCCCCCTTTCCATCCCGCAGGCCTGGCCCCCCCCTGCAGCCCCCCTCCTGCTGCCTGGCAGCCCCTGGGGGGTCCCCCCTGCACCCTGCTGCCCACCCCCCCTCACAGCCCCCCGGGACCCCCGCTCCAGCCCGGGCCCCCCCAGCCCCTGGCCCCAGGGTGGCTCTGAGGAGCCCCAGGAGACCCCCCCGGGGGGGGTGGGATGGGTGGGGGTCCCACCCGCTCTCCACGAGGGGCTCCACGCACGGGGGGGGCACCGGTGACCACCAGGATATTGTCACCTCCCCCCCCTGCCCCCCTGCCCCCCTGCCCCCCTCCCCCCAGCCCACCCTGGGGGTTCCCCCCCGGCCCCCCCAATGCTGGAAATCTGCCCGGGGGGCTCTGCCCTGGGGCTGGGGGGGTTGGGGGGGCTGTGTCACCCCCAGGTCCCGACCCCCCCCTCCTGCCCCTCCGAATGAAGTCTGAAGGTTTGGGGGTGCCCAGGAGTGGTGTTTGGGGGGGGCAGGGGGGGGACCCCGGGGGTTGGGCTGGGCCCAGTTCTGGGGGGCTGGGGGGGCCCCGTTCCCTTCACCTCCTGGGGCTGAACCGAGGGGACCCCCAGCACCCCCACCCCTGGCATCCCTTTCCTTTCCCTTTCCTTTCCCTTTCCCTTCCCTTTTCCTTTCCCTTTTTTCCGTTTTTTTCCCTTTTTTCCCTCCCCTCCCCTCCCGTCCTCGCGCTCCCGGGGGTGTCCCCGTCCGGTGACGTCACCAAGGGGAGGGGGCGTGTCCCGCTCTGGCCCCGCCCCCGTCCGGCGGCGCGGGGAGGTCACGTGGTCTCCTTTGCCGACGTGTCCCTGGCGCCGCGTGCGCCGGAAGTCCCGCCCCCCTCGCGCCGGGGCCAAGGGGGAGGGGGGAGGAGGAGAGGGGCGGGGCGGGGTGGGCGGGGCTTCCCGTGACGTCACCCGCCCGCCCAACCTCTCGTGCCCCGGGCCGCGGGAGCCGCGCGTCGCCATTGGCCGAGGGGCGGAGCCGAGGGGCGGAGCCGGCGGCGCGGGGCGGTTTCCCATTGGCCGGAGGAGGGAGGGGGCGGAGGGGCGCGGCCCTCGGTTAAGCCCCGCCCCTCCCGTCAGGCGAGGCCCCGCCCCCAGCCCCGCCCCCAGCCCCGCCCTTCCCTTCCGCGCTCGCCCGGGGCCGCTCCGCGCTCGCCCCGTTCGCCGCTTCCCCCCCTTCCCCTGCCCGCCATGGCCTCCGCCGCCTCCCCCGGACAGGGCGGCCCCGCGCCGCCCCTCACCCTGCAGCGCGGCATCGTCAAGATGGTGAGGGCCGAGACGGGCCGCTCCCCGGAGCTCCCACCCGCGGCTCCCCCCGCGTGTCCCCGCTCCCCGGAGCTCCCACCCGCGGCTCCCCCCGCGTGTCCCCGCTCCCCGGGGCTCCCACCCGCGGCTCCCCCCGCGTGTCCCCGCTCCCCGGGGCTCCCACCCGCGGCTCCCCCCGCGTGTCCCCGCTCCCCGGGGCTCCCACCCGCGGCTCCCCCCGCGTGTCCCCGCTCCCCGGAGCTCCCACCCGCGGCTCCCCCCGCGTGTCCCCGCTCCCCGGGGCTCCGCCACCTCCCGCCGGGGGGACCCGGGGCCTTTCCCACCCCCTCAGACCCCGCCGCCGCCTCGGATCTGTCCCCTTCCTCCCCTCCCCTCCGCTACCTGCGGCCTCCCCCCGCTCACCGGGATTCCTCACCTCCTGAACCCCCCTCCGGTTCCTGGACCCCCCTCACCTCCTGCAGACGCCCCCGGACCCCCTGAACCCCCTCCCGGTTCCCGGGACCCCCTCACCTCCCGAACCCCCCCGGTTCCCGGGATTCCGAACCCCCCCTCCACTTCCCGGACTCCCCTCAGCTCCTGCAGACCCCCCCGGACCCCTCCCCCCGGGCAGGGCTCGGCACCCTCAGCCCCCCCCACACCCCTCCCCCCCTCAGAAGATTTTTGGGGTCCCCCTGCCCGGTGCCCTGGGGGGTTGGGGGGGGTCAGTCTGATGTCTCCGACCCTCCCGGGGGGTTTGGTGGCTTTGGGGGACACCCGATGGGGACACCACCCCCCGGGACATCCCTCGGGGGTCCCCCCTGTCCTGTCCCCCCAGACCCCCCCCGCCGGCTCCTGCTGTGGGAAGTTGGGGTCCCCTCTGCTGCCACCCCCCCAGCTGCACCCCCATGTCCTGCGGTGTCCCCAGGGGCTGCCACCCCTCAGCTGTGACACCGCCGGGGTCCCCCTTGGCCACCCCCAGCTGGACCCGCTTGCCAGCATGGGCCCCTCTGCAAGCCCGTGGCCACCAGTGGCAGCTGGCAGTGCCCAGGCAGTGCTGCTGCCCCAAGGCAGGGGGGTTAACCCCAAATATGGGGTGTGGTTGGGACCGGATGAGAACTGGGGGTGTCACCACAGCCTGGAGTCTGGGGGACACTGGAAGGGTTGGGGGCACTGGAAGGTTTGGGGGATGGTGAAGGTTTGGGGGCACTGGAAGGTTTTGGGGGACACTGAAGGTTTTGGGGATGGTGAAGGTTTTGGGGACACTGAAGGGTTGGGGGGCACTGAAGGTTTTGGGGACTGAAAGGGTTTGGAGACAGTGAAAGGTTTGGGGGGCGCTGATGGTTTTGGGGGACAGGGAAGGTTTGGGGACACTGCGGGTTTGGGGACACTGCGGGTTTGGGGACACTGCCTTTCCCATGCCTGAGCTCCCTGGTGACTTTGGGAGGGGTTCCCCTTGCCTTGTGCCCCAGCAGATTTTTGGGGTGCTGGGGAAAGGCCTCACCTGGTGGGGACACCCCGAGGGGTGGGGGTCCCCTTCCTGGTGGTGCTGGGAGCAGGTGGGGGGCTGGGGGGCTGGGGACAGGACCCTGGGGGTTTGGTGGCAGGAGAGGGGTTTGGTGACAGCTCTGGGGGTCAGCACAGCCCCCCCAGGCCTGGCTGGTGGCACTGGGGGACCCCTCCCTGGGGCTCTGCTGGGGCCCCCCCTTGGTGAAGTCTCCTCCTTCCAGAGGGGGCTCAGTGCCTGCCACCCCCTGGAGACCCCCCTGGGGACCCCCCTGGGGACCCCCTGCCCCCCTGTGCTCAGGGGGACATCTCCCACCCACCCACCTAACCAACTAACCAACCAACTAACCAACCATCCAACCAGCCACCCACCCAGCCCCCCCTGTCCCTCTCCTGGTCTCCATCCCTCCTGCTCTTGCACTGACTGCAACTTTTGCAGCCCGGTCCCATCCCAGTCCCATCCCAGTTCCATCCTGGTTTCAGCCCCATTCCCGCCCGGTTCCATCCCGGTTCCATCCCAGTTCCAGCCCCATTTCATCCCAGTCCCATCCCGGTCCCATCCCAGTCCCATCCCAGTCCCATCCCAGTCCCATCCCAGGCTGCTCAGGCTCAGGTGACAGAGGTGACAAAGTGCCCACCCCAGAAGTGTCACCTCTGACAAACTCACCCCCTCCCCCTGGGAGGCTTCCAGATCCCACTCTGTGCCCCACCAATTAACTCCGGAGGTTAATGAACTCACCAATTAACTCCAGGGGTTAATGAACTCACCAATTAACTCCTGAGGTTAATTAAATGCCAGCCCTGCAGACACCTCCAGGCCCCCAGGGGTGGCTCTGGCTCCATCCCCCCCTCAGGGGGCTCCTGACCCCCCCAACCTGCTCCCCCTGCCCCTATCCCTGGGGTTCTGATCCCCCCGGAAGGTTTGGGGGGGGGGAGTGGGGGGGTCACCGGGGGATGGGTTCAAAGGGAGCCCAGGGCTGGGCAGGGGGGGGTCCCCCTTTTCCCCTTGGGGCTTTTGGGCCCCTCTAGGGAGAAGGGAAAGGGCAGGGAGGTGTCCGGGGGGGGGTAAAACCCCTGCCCAGGGCCCTGGGGGTGACACTGGGGTGTGGGGGACACCGGGGGGGACGGGACCCTGCCAAGGGCATTGAGGAGCTCAGCAAGGGGGTGGGGGCAATCCCAGCAGGAATCCAGGAGAATGGGTGGAGAGCAGCCCTGGGGAGAAGGAGTTGGGGGGGTGGGGGGAGGAGAAGCTCAGCAGGAGCCACCAAAGCCCCCGTGTGCTGGGATGTCACCTGCAGGGCCAGGGGATTGTCCCCTCCCCTCCCCTCCCCTCTGGGGACACCGTGGCAGGGGTGGCACTGGGGGAGCTGTGAGGTCCCCCCAGCCCCCACCCCTCTGTGGCTGGGGGGAGCAGAGCAGGGGGGGCTGTCCCCCCCCCCCTCCATGTGCCCCTCTCTGCTGAGACCACCCTGCATGGGGGGCAGGGCCTGGGGGGTCTGAGGGGTCCCTCTGGGGGTCTCTGGGGTCCCTTTGGGGATCTCTGGGGTCCCTTTGGGGGTGTCTGAAGTCGCTGGGGGTCTCCGGGGTCTCTCTGGGGGTGTCTGAAGTCTCTGGGGGTCTCTCAGGTCCCTTTAGGGATCTCTGGGGGTCTCTGAGGTCCCTCTGGGGGTCCCTGGGGGTCTCAGGGGGTCCAGGACCTGATCCCCACTCCAGAATCCTCGGGCTCTGCTGGGCCCACCCCAAGTTCTCCCCCAGGGCCCCCCCCCCTTTCTCCCCCCCCGTTCCCATCCCCTCCTTGGCTGCTCTGCCACCTCACCTCTCCCTCCCGCCCCCTCCCCAGCTGTGGGACCCCCCCCCTTGTCACCCCTCTCCCCTCCCCAGGTGCTCTCAGGCTGTGCCATCATCGTGAGGGGACAGCCCCGGGGAGGTCCCCCCCCCGAGCGCCAGATCAACCTCAGCAACATCCGTGCGGGGAGCCTGGCCCGGAGAGCAGGAGCTGCCCAGCCCGAGGCCAGGGACACCCCCGATGAGGTGGGGGGGCTGGGGGGTACTGGGGAGGGGGCTGGGAGAGGGCTGGGAGGGGGCTGGAAGGGCACTGGGGAGGGGGCTGGGAGGGGGGGGCTGGGGAGGGGGCTGGGGAGGGGACTGGGGAGGGGACTGGGAGGGGCTGGCCCAGCCCTGGCTCACCCCTGTGTCACGTCACCCCTGTGTTGTGTCACCCCTGCATCACACCTGTGTCACCTCTGTCGTGTCATGCCTCTGTCGTGTCACCCCTGTGTCATGTCACCTCTGTGTCACCCCTGTGTCATGTCACACTTGTGTCACCTCTGTCTCACCCCTGTGTCGTGTCACCCCTGCATCACACCTGTGTCACCCCTGTGTGCTGTCACCCTTGTGTGGTGTCACCCCTGTGCTGTGTCCCCCCTGTGTCATTTTACCCCTGCATCGTGTCACCCCCTGCGTCACCCCTGTATCACCCCCACGTCACCCCTGTGTCACATCACCCCTGTGTCACGTCACCCCTGTGTCACGTCACCCCTGTGTCACGTCACCCCTGTGTCACGTCACCCCTGTGCCATGTCACCCCTGTGTCACCCCTGCAGTGGCAGCTCCACAGACAGCTCCATCTCCATCCTCACCAGCCCAGGGGGCACTGGGAGCTCTGGGAGGGAAGGGTCCCAACACATCCTGAGAGTGGTGTGGGGACACCCGGGAGGGCAGGGGGACACTGGGGGGGGTGTGGGGACATGGAGGAGCTCAGCAAGGGGGTGGGGGCAATCCCAGCAGAAATCCAGGAGAATGGATGGAGAGCAGCCCTGGGGAGAAGGAGTTGGGGGGGTGGGGGGAGGAGAAGCTCAGCAGGAGCCACCAAAGCCCCCGTGTGCTGGGATGTCACCTGCAGGGCCAGGGCATTGTCCCCTCTGCTCCCCTCTGGGGAGACCCCCCTGGGGTAAAGCTGTGTCCAGCTCTGGGGTCCCCAGCAGCAGAAGGAGACGGAGCTGTTGGAGCCAGTGCAGAGGAGGCCCTGGAGCTGCTGGGAGGGCTGGAGCAGCTCTGCTCTGGAGCCAGGCTGAGAGAGTTGGGGGTGTTGAGGCTGGAGAAGAGAAGGCTGCAATGGGGAGACCTTAGAGCACCTTCCAGTGCCTGAAGGGGCTCCAGGAAAGCTGGGCAGGGACTTGGGACAAGGGCCTGGAGGGCTGGGAGCCTGGAGGGGGAAGGGTTTCCAGCTGGGAGAGGGGAGATGGAGAGGAGAGCTTGGGCAGGGAGAAATTCTTTGGGGTGAGGGTGCTGAGCCCCTGGGTGCCCAGGTTGCCCCCAGAAGCTGTGGCTGCCCCATCCCTGGAGGTGTTGAAGGTTGGATGGGGCTTGGAGCCCCCTGGGCTGGGGGAGGGGTCCCTGATCATGGCAGGGGGGGCACTGGGGGGGATTTCGGGTCCCTCCAACCCAAACCCATCCATGGTGATTCTCTTGATGATGATTAAATCCTTTGCCTCCTCTTCCCCCCACTCCAGGGTGGATTTTGGGGTTGGGTTTCTCCCTGCTGTGGCTGCACAGGGCAGGACCAGGGGGACCCCAGGCTTCCCCCCAGGGCTTTGCTGCCCCAGGCTGGGGGGGGTGGTGGTGGCTCTGGGAGTGTTGTATTGGCAGCCCCATCCCTCCCTCCATCCCATCCCTCCATCCCATCCCTCCCTCCATCCCTCCATCCCATCCCTCCATCCCATCCCTCCATCCCATCCCTCCATCCCTCCATCCCATCCCTCCATCCCATCCCATCCCATCCCTCCCTCCCTCCTCCCAGCCCTTCCTGGGGGTGGTGCAGAGCTCTGGCAGCTAATTGCTCTCCCTGGGGAGTTTGTCTTCATCTTCTAAATGTCACTCTCTTTATTTAAAAAAAGAAAGGAAAAAAAAAAAAGAGTAAAAAGAAGGAAGACAAAGGCAGGGGAAGGCAGTGGTGCTGTCAGGTTTGTCACTCCTGGGGAGCATGTCGTGTTCTCTCCTCCAGACCCCCTCCCACCCACCCACTGCAGTGCAGAGGGGCTGAGCTCCCCCCTC
Organism: Phaethornis superciliosus; assembly: GCA_023637945.1. Taxonomy (NCBI): domain Eukaryota; kingdom Metazoa; phylum Chordata; class Aves; order Apodiformes; family Trochilidae; genus Phaethornis; species Phaethornis superciliosus. The sequence continues at coordinate 733,029 of JAJQWJ010000001.1, forward strand.
TGCTCCTGCCTGGGTGCTGGGGGGTGCCAGGAGCCTCTCCTCTCCCCCAGGCACAGCCACCTTCCCTGCTCCTCCTCTGCTCCAGCCTTGGGCAGGGGCTGGAGGAGCCCCCAGGGAGGTGGGGATGGTCCAACCCCCCCACCTCCTCCTGCTCCCCCTCTGCCAGGAGCCTTCCAGGGCTCAGCAGGATGGGTCTGGCTGCTTGGGGAATGTCAGAGCACCTGGAAACCCAGGCATGGCCCCTTGGGGAGGGGATGGAGGAGGAGGAGAAGGAGGAGGAGGAGGAAAAGGAGGAGGAGGAGGGAGATGTTTCTCCTGTGGAGGGACAAGGTTGGTTCCTCTGCAAGCTGCTGAGCTGCAAACAGCATCAGGAGTGGGGTCCTGGGCTGATGGAGGAGGAGGAGAGGATGAGACCCCCAGGATGGGGATGCTCTGGGGTCCCCTCTGGCTGCCTTTTTGATCCATCAGCTCCCATCTCTTTCTTTCTTTCTTTCCTTCCAGCCCTGGGGTTTCCCAGCTCGAGAGTTCCTGCGGAAAAAGCTGATTGGGAAGGAGGTTTGCTTCACTGTGGAGTACAAGACCCCCCAGGGCCGGGAGTATGGGATGGTTTATCTGGGAAAAGGTGAGTGCCAGGGGGTCCCCGGGGAACAGGGGGCTTGGTGGGGAAGCACAGAGCCTGGGCTGGGAGCCTGGGGTGCTTGGAGCTGGAGCTGCTGTCCCAGAGGGGGGATGGGGATGTGGTGTGGATGCCTGCCTGGTTTTCCATGGAGATGCAGGTTTTCCAGGGGGGTGATGGCTGGGGTGCTCCCTGGCTGCCAGCCCTGGGGGGGGCACAGTGTGGAGTCAGGCTGGGTGAACTCTGCAGGTTTCCCCTTTTTATCAACATCAACATCAAGCTCTCTTGCTCACTGCTGCTTGGTCAGAGGATCCCAGATTGGTTTGGGTTGGAGGGAGCTTAAATCCCCCCCAGTGCCCCCCCTGCCATGTCAGGGACCTCTCCCCCAGCCCAGGGGGCTCCAAGCCCCATCCAACCTTCAACACCTCCAGGGATGGGGCAGCCACAGCTTCTGGGGGCAACCTGGGCACCCAGGGGCTCAGCACCCTCAGCCCAACCAAAGAATTTCTCCCTGCCCAAGCTCTCCTCTCCATCTCCCCTCTCCCAGCTGGAAACCCTTCCCCCTCCAGGCTCCCAGCCCTCCAGGCCCTTGTCCCAAGTCCCTGCCCAGCTTTCCTGGAGCCCCTTCAGGCACTGGAAGGTGCTCTAAGGTCTCCCCATTGCAGCCTTCTCTTCTCCAGCCTCAACACCCCCAACTCTCTCAGCCTGGCTCCATGGCAGAGCTGCTCCAGCCCTCCCAGCATTTTTCTGCCCCTCTTGCTCTCCAGATGTGGTCTCTGGCAGCGTGGGGCTCTCAGAGCTCCAGCACCAAACACCTGGGAGCTGCTTCCAGGAATGGAGCAAAGAGGAGTGCAGAGGGGTCCCTGGTGGGAGGGGATGGCCCACGATTTGGGGACAGCTCCTGCTGGGTCCATGGCAGGAGCTGATGTGGCTGAGTGAGGCTGGATGAGTGCTGGCTCCATGTTCCTGGCTCTGGATGCTCCGTGTCCAGCTCCCCAGGCAGGCTGGAGCTCTCTCCCTGGAGGTTTTCAATCCCTGTTGGATGTGAGCAGGGTCAGTGAGCTCTGGGGGGGGGCAAGAGCCATGAGTGGAGCCCCTTCCACCTCATCCCTGCTGCAAGGGTGAGGCTGTCCTCTGGGATGTGAGGCTGCACCCCCAATCCTGGGGTCACACTCAGGAGCAGAAGGAGATTGAGGGGCTGGAGAGTGTCCAGAGAAGGGAATGGAGCTGGGGAAGGGGCTGGAGAGCAAGGAGAAGGTCTGGAAAGTAAGGAGGAGGGTCTGGAGAAGATGGAGAAGGGTCTGGAGAAGATGGAGAAGGTCTGGAGAAGTTGTGAGGAGCATCTGAGGGCCCTGGGGGTGTTGATCCTGGAGCAGAGGAGGCTGAGGGGAGAGCTTCTGGCTCTCTGACACCCCCTGAGAGGAGGTTGGAGCCAGGGGGGGTCGGGCTCTGCTCCCAAGGAAGAAGGGATGGGACAAGAGGAACTTTTGGCACAGCTCAAGTTGTGCCAGGGGAGGTTTAGGTTGGAGCTGGAGAAGAATTTCTCCCTGGCAAGGGTTGTCAGGGCCTGGCCCAGGCTGCCCAGGGCAGGGCTGGAGTCCCCAGCATCCCTGGAGGGGTTTCAGAGCCCTGGAGATGTGGTGCTGAGGGACAGGGGGTGGTGCTGGGTTCATCTGGGACTCCCTGATCCCAAAGCTCCTTCCCCAGCAGAATGTTTGGAATGTTTGGATCTGTACCTGCAGATCAAACTTTCCTCCAAGCTCCTTCCTGAACTTCCAGTTTGCTCCTGGGCTGGGGAACTGGGAATGCCTTTGGGATGGGGATGTCTGCAGGAGGAGATTCCCAGTTCTGGGGAGCTGCAGCTGTTCTTCCAGCTGGAATTCTGGCAGGTCCTGATCTCTGCAGGAATTACACCTGGAAAGGTTGGGTGGCAGTGGGGCTGCTGTTCCTGCTCCTTTCCAGGGTGCTCAGTGCCACATGCAGGAGTCTCTGCTGTGCCTCCCCGGGTGGGTGTCACACGGAGGAGAGGGATGGGGCACAGGATACTTCCTGGCAGAGTTCTTCAAGGTTTCAATCCTATCAATATGGAAAGGGCTGCAACAGCTTCCCTGGCAGCCCTGCAGCTGCTGCACCTCCTGGGGTTGGGGAGGGGGCTTTGGGGGTCTGGGGTTGCTCAGGGCTGAGAGAGTTGGGGGTGTTGAGGCTGGAGAAGAGAAGGCTGCAATGGGGAGACCTTAGAGCACCTTCCAGTGCCTGAAGGGGCTCCAGGAAAGCTGGGCAGGGACTTGGGACAAGGGGCTGGAGGGCTGGGAGCCTGGAGGGGGAAGGGTTTCCAGCTGGGAGAGGGGAGATGGAGAGGAGAGCTTGGGCAGGGAGAAATTCTTTGGTTGGGCTGAGGGGGCTGAGCCCCTGGGTGCCCAGGTTGCCCCCAGAAGCTGTGGCTGCCCCATCCCTGGAGGTGTTGAAGGTTGGATGGGGCTTGGAGCCCCCTGGGCTGGGGGAGGGGTCCCTGGATTGTCCCCTTGGGACTGGAGGAGCTTTAAGGTCCCCTCCAACCCAACCCCTTCCATGATTCCATGCTCATTACGTCAAGGAGCATTAATTAGGGTTGCCTCATCCCTGGAAGCTTTCCTGGACACCTTGGATGGGTTTGGAGCCCCCTGGGCTGGGGGAGGGGTCCCTGACATGGCAGGGGGGGCACTGGGGGGGCTTTAAGTTCCTTCCAACCCATTCCATTCCCTGATCCTATGGATCATTGTCCCCAGGGGAGCTCTGGGCTGCTCCATGCCTCCCAAAGGCCTCATCCTGCTGGGACAGGAGGCTGGGGCCAGCACCTTCCTGCTCCAGGCCTGGGTAACTGGGATGATCTCAAGAGACCTTCTCAGGACCCATCTGTGTGTGTGTGTCCCTGCTGTGTGCTGGCAGCTCCTCTGAGTTCCTCCTCTCCTCCTCTCTCCACAGACACCAGTGGGGAGAACATTGCTGAGTCCCTGGTGGCTGAAGGTTTGGCTTCCCGACGGGAGGGGATCCGAGCCAACAAGTACGTATGGGCTGAGCCCCCCCTGCTCCCCCAGCCACAGCCCCTGCCCCCCAGCTCTGCCCTGAGCTCCTGTCCCAGCAGGGTGACCCCAGATGATGGCCTTGGGATTGGGGTGGGGAGGGGGGGCAGCTCTCTGCTTCCCCTGGATGCTGGAGCTCCAGAGCTTTGGCCCTGGGCTGTAGAGCAGAAAAATCAGAGAATTGTAGAATTTGGGTTGGAAGGGACCTCTCAAGGTCACCCAGTCCAAGCTCTGCAGTCAGCAGGGACACCCTCAGCAGATCAGGGTGCTCAGAGCCTCCTCAAGCTTCACCTTGAGTATCCCATCCCTGGGAAGTGTTCCTGCCTGTGGCAGGGGGCTTGGAACTGGATGAACTTAAAAGGTCCCTTCTAACCCTGAAAATTCCATGATTCTGTGATTCTCTGATCTTCAGGGATGAGGAACCAACAACCCCCTCCTTGGGCAACCTGTGTCATTGTTCCTGTCCCCATGGGAAAGAACTTCTTCCTCATGTCCAGTCTAAATCTGTTCTTCCCTATTTAAAAACAAACAAACAAAAATCTTCTGAAGTTCTTGGTGGGGGGAAGACACCACCCAGCGTGAGCCCAGCTGCTGTGCTGCAGGCTGGGGAGGTGATTTTGGGGATGTTTCTGCCACTCCCCCTCCATCTGGGCAGTGTGATATTTCTGCCACTGCACTGGAGCCCAAACTGATGCTTTGCCAGGGTCCCATCAGGTCCTGGAGGAAAGGAGAAGCCTGCTCCTGGCTGTGCTGGGCCTGACACAGCCCCAGGTCCCAAATTTCTCCTTCCAGGGGTGTGAGGTGTTTCCCTGGTGCTGCTGTTTCCACCCCCCTGCCTGCTGGGCTCCCAGCTTGCCCCTGCTGCTTCCTAAAAACTGTTCCTGGCACACTGGGAAAGTTTCCACCCCAGGTTTGTGGTGGTGTGGCTGGTAAACAGGGAGCAAACAGGGAGTAAACAGGGAGCAGCACTCCAGCTGTCTGGGGGGGTTAAACCCAGGCTTGGCAGCTGCCTGCCCAGGGACACAGAGTCATGGAAGGGGTTGGGTTTGAGGGACTTTAAATCCCCCCCAGTGCCCCCCCTGCCATGGTCAGGGACCCCTCCCCCAGCCCAGGGGGCTCCAAGCCCCATCCAACCTTCAACACCTCCAGGGATGGGGCAGCCACAGCTTCTGGGGGCAACCTGGGCACCCAGGGGCTCAGCACCCTCACCCCAAAGAATTTCTCCCTCCCCAAGCAATAGAATCATGGAATGGTTTGGCTTGGAAGAGAACTGAAAGCTCAGCTCATTCCAACCCCCCTGCCATGGGCAGGGACACCTCCCTCCCAGATTGCTCCAAGCCCCATCCAACCTGGCTTTGAACACTGCCAGGGATGGGGCAGAGACTCTTTTCCTGGGCAACCTCTTTCTAAAGCTCAGCCCCCTCAGCCCAACCAAAGAATTTCTCCCTGCCCAAGATCTCCTCTCCATCTCCCCTCTCCCAGCTGGAAACCCTTCCCCCTCCAGGCTCCCAGCCCTCCAGGCCCTTGTCCCAAGTCCCTGCCCAGCTTTCCTGGAGCCCCTTCAGGCACTGGAAGGTGCTCTAAGGTCTCCCCATTGCAGCCTTCTCTTCTCCAGCCTCAACACCCCCAACTCTCTCAGCCTGGCTCCAGAGCAGAGCTGCTCCAGCCCTCCCAGCAGCTCCAGGGCCTCCTCTGCACTGGCTCCAACAGCTCCGTCTCCTTCTGCTGCTGGGGGAATAAATAAATCCTCCCTGATCTCTCAGGGATGGTGCTCCCCGTGGTGTTTATGTGGCCAGAGGTGTTGTACCCTCTGTGCTGTGCTGTCCCTGTCCCTGTCCCAGTACCTGGCAGCCCTCAGCTGCTCACCCAGCACCTTTCTGAGCCAGGAGTGAAGAAATCACTGAAATCCCCCAAAAAAGCTCTCAGGAGGGGGATAAAACCTGCAGGGAGCTGCAGCCCAGGGCCTGCCCTGACCCTGTGTCCCCTCCTGTCCCCACAGCCCCGAGCAGAGCAGGCTGGCAGAGCTGGAGGAGCAGGCCAGGAGTGCCAGGAAGGGGATGTGGAGCGAGGGCTCGGGCTCCCACACCATCAGGGACCTCAAGTACAGCATCGAAAACCCCCGGCACTTCGTGGACTCCTTGCACCAGAAACCAGTTAATGGTAAGCTGGGACCAGTGGCCAGGTACTGGTGAGGTGGGACCAGTAACCAGTTAATGGTAAGCTGGGACCAGTAAGCAGTCAGTGGTATGGTGACACCAGTAAGCAGTCAGTGGTATGGTGACACCAGTAAGCAGTGTGGTGACACCAGTAAGCAGGTGTGGTGACACCAGTAACCAGGTATGGTGACACCAGTAAGCAGTGTGGTGACACCAGTAAGCAGTCAGTGGCATGGTGACACCAGTAATCAGGTATGGTGACACCAGTAACCAGGTATGGTGACACCAGTAAGCAGTGTGGTGACACCAGTAAGCAGTCAGTGGCATGGTGACACCAGTAAGCAGTCAGTGGCATGGTGACACCAGTAAGCAGGTATGGTGACACCAGTAAGCAGGTGTGGTGACACCAGTAAGCAGTGTGGTGACACCAGTAAGCAGTCAGTGGCATGGTGACACCAGTAAGCAGTCAGTGGCATGGTGACACCAGTAAGCAGGTATGGTGACACCAGTAAGCAGGTGTGGTGACACCAGTACGCAGTGTGGTGACACCAGTAAGCAGTGTGGTGACACCAGTAAGCAGTCAGTGGCAGTTGGGTGTCACCAACCCTTGGGTGCTGGGCTCTCCCTGTTCTCCAGCCATCCTCCTGCCCTGGCCCTGCTTGGCTGCCCCTCTCAGCCCCTCCCCAATGCCCCGGGGTCCCCCCAAGCCCCCCCAAGCCCCCTGGGGTCCCATCAAGCCCTCCCAAGCCCCCTGGGGTCCCATCAAGCCCTCCCAAGCTCCCCGGGGTTCCCCCCAAGCTCTCTGGGGGTCCTCCCAAGCCCCCCAGGGTCCCCCCAGGCTTCCTGGGGTCCCTCCAAGCCCCCCCAAGCCCCCCAAGGCCTCTGCTCTGCCCGCAGCCATCATCGAGCACGTGCGGGACGGCAGCGTGGTGCGGGCCCTGCTCCTGCCTGACTTCTACCTGGTGACTGTCATGCTCTCGGGGATCAAGGTGAGGGGACAGGGGGCTCAGCAGCCCTGGTGGCACGCAGCCCCCTCGGGAGGTGGCCCCCCCACCCCCCAGGGGTAAACTCGGGGTTCGGGGCTGTCCTGGTGACGGAACCAGGGAATGGTTTGGGTGGGAAAAGATCTTGGGGATCCCAGAGCCCAACTGCAGCTCCCACTCCTTCCCCTCCTCCCCTCTGACTCCCCCAGTTTTAGGAAGATCCAAATTTTACCTGAGCTGGGGAAGGGCAGGGGATGGACAAGGGCAGCCCAGAGCCCCTGAAGTGCTGGCTCCAGACTCACTGAGTCCTTCTGCTTGGGAAGGAGCTTTGGGATCAGGGAGTCCCAGATGAACCCAGCACCACCCCCTGTCCCTCAGCACCACATCTCCAGGGCTCTGAAACCCCTCCAGGGATGCTGGGGACTCCAGCCCTGCCCTGGGCAGCCTGGGCCAGGCCCTGACAACCCTTGCCAGGGAGAAATTCTTCCCCAGCTCCAACCTAAACCTCCCCTGGCACAACTTGAGCTGTGCCAAAAGTTCCTCTTGTCCCATCCCTTCTTCCTTGGGAGCAGAGCCCGACCTCCCCTGGCTCCAACCTCCTCTCAGGGGGTGTCAGAGAGCCAGAAGGTCTCCCCTCAGCCTCCTCTGCTCCAGGATCAACACCCCCAGGACCCTCAGATGCTCCTCAAGTTCTCCAGACCTTCTCCATCTTCCCCAGAACCTCCTCCTTCCTCTCCAACCCTTCTCAGTCTTCTCCAGCTCATTCTCCATCTTCTATAGAACCTGCTCCTTTCTCTCCAACCCCTTTTCCTCATTCTCCAAACCTTCTCCTTGCTCTCCAAACCTTCTCCATCTTCTCTAGAACCTTCTCCTTCCTTTCCAACCCCTTCTCCATCATCCCCAGACCCTTCTCCATCTTCTCCATACTCTCCTCCTTTCTCTCCAACCCCTTCTCCATTTCTCCAAACCTTCTCCATCATTTCCAGACCCTTCTCCTTTCTCTCCAAACCTTCTCCATCTTCTCCAGACCTTCTCCTTGCTCTCCAGCCCCTTCCCCAGCTCCATTCCCTTCTCTGGACACTCTCCAGCCCCTCAATCTCCTTCTGCTCCTGAGGGGCCCAGAAGTGACCCCAGGATTGGGGGTGCAGCCTCAGCAGTGCCCAGCACAGGGGATGATCCCTGCCCTGCTCCTGCTGCCCACCCCACTGCTGGTCCCAGCCAGGATGCTGGTGGCCACCTTGGCCACCTGGGCACACACTGAGCTCATGTTCAGCTCTTGGTGACCAAACCCCCCCAGCTCCTTTTTCCTGGGGCACTTTGCAGCCTCTCTGCCCCCAAAAGAGCCCTCAGAAGATGGGGGGGTTTGGGGCAGGTTTTGCACCCCCCACCCCCTCGCTGAGGTTTTGGGGACCATCCCTGAGTGTCCCCCTCTCTGGCACAGTGTCCCACCTTCAGGAGGGAGGCAGATGCCCCCGAAGTCCCTGAGCCTTTTGCAGCTGAAGCCAAGTTCTTCACGGAGTCCCGGCTGCTGCAGAGGGACGTGCAGATTGTCCTGGAGAGCTGCCACAACCAGAACATCCTGGGCACCATCCTGCACCCTGTACGTGGGGCTGGGGGGGCAGGGGGTGGGAGAAGGTCCTGGTGGTACCAAGGGGAGGGAAGGGAGAAGGTCCTGGTGGTACCAAGGGGAGGCAGAAGGTCCTGGTGGTACCAAGGGGTGGGAGAAGGTCCTGGTGGTACCAAGGGGAGGGAGAAGGTCCTGGTGGTACCAAGGAGAGGGAGAAGGTCCTGGTGGTACCAAGGAGAGGGAGAAGGTCCTGGTGGTACCAAGGGGTGGGAGAAGGTCCTGGTGGGCTCTTGGTCATCCCTTGCTGGAGATGCTGAAGGTGGCTGCGAGGTCCAGGAGCCTCTGGCTGGGGGCTCAGGGCAGCTTGGCTCTGTGCCATGGGTGTAGGAGACCCTGGGCTTCTCAGATGAGCTCCTGGGCATTGCTGGGGTGGACTCTGGTAGCCCTGGGGGTGGCCACAGATGTCTGAGGGGCTGAGCAGGAGGGGGGCTGAGGTCCCAAGGCCCTGGGCGTGCCCAGAGACCCTCAGGGCTGTGACATCTGAGGGGTTGAGCAGGGGGGGTGAGGTCCCAGGGCCCTGGGGGCACCCAGACACCCCCAGGGCTGTGACATCTGAGGGGTTGAGCAGGGGGGGGCTGAGGTTCCCCCCTGTGTTGGGGTCATCCCGGGGAGCTGCCACAAGGTGTGGGGATGGCAGTGGAGGGGGTGAGAGTGGGGGGGGGGGGTCCTGGTGGGCTCTCGATCACCTCAGAGATGCTGAGGGTGGATCCAAGGTGGGGATCCCGGGTGGGATCCGGGGGTCAGGGGGAGCCGTGTGACACCCACCCCTCCGGGCAGGGGGGGACCCGCAGGGCTCCTCGTGGGGTGCGGAGGGGTGAGGGTGGGTGCCGTGACCCCCCCTCCATTGAGTCCTCCCCTCCCTGCAGAACGGGAACATCACGGAGCTGCTGCTGCGGGAGGGCTTTGCCCGCTGTGTGGACTGGTCCATCGCCGTCTACACCCGTGGTGCCGACAAGCTCCGAGCAGCTGAGAGGTGAGGAAAGGGGGGGATTGGGGGGGGACAGACCCAGCTGCACCCCTAGCATGGCCCCGGACACCTCCGGGGTACCCCCAGCCATCACCTGGGGGGGGTGTAGCTGTGGGTGTTGCAGGGATTTCCCCTCTGGGTCGCTTTGCTTCCCCAGGGTTTGCACTCATCCTGCACAGCACCTCAGGCCGATGTGTGGAGCTCAGCAAGGGCAAGGTCCTGGCTGGGGTGGGGGCAATCCCAGCAGAAATCCAGGAGAATGGGTGGAGAGCAGCCCTGGGGAGAAGGAGTTGGGGGGGTGGGGGGAGGAGAAGCTCAGCAGGAGCCACCAAAGCCCCCGTGTGCTGGGATGTCACCTGCAGGGCCAGGGGATTGTCCCCTCTGCTCTGAGGAGACCCCCCTGGGGTAAAGCTGTGTCCAGCTCTGGGGTCCCCAGCAGCAGAAGGAGACGGAGCTGTTGGAGCCAGTGCAGAGGAGGCCCTGGAGCTGCTGGGAGGGCTGGAGCAGCTCTGCTCTGGAGCCAGGCTGAGAGAGTTGGGGGTGTTGAGGCTGGAGAAGAGAAGGCTGCAATGGGGAGACCTTAGAGCACCTTCCAGTGCCTGAAGGGGCTCCAGGAAAGCTGGGCAGGGACTTGGGACAAGGGCCTGGAGGGCTGGGAGCCTGGAGGGGGAAGGGTTTCCAGCTGGGAGAGGGGAGATGGAGAGGAGAGCTTGGGCAGGGAGAAATTCTTTGGGGTGAGGGGAGAGCACCCTTCCTCTGCAAGCTCAGCTCCAGTTCTCAATTTCACTGTCTTAAGCATTAAATTTCAACTTAATGACAAGGCAGATGAAGCTCAAACAGGCTGCAGGTTTCCAGGAATTGATGAAAATAACACCAAAATCTGGGTGGCCAAAGAGATTTAGAAAGAGGTTGCCCAGGAAAAGAGTCTCTGCCCCATCCCTGGCAGTGTTCAAAGCCAGGTTGGATGGGGCTTGGAGCAATCTGGGAGGGAGGTGTCCCTGCCCATGGCAGGGGGGTTGGAATGAGCTGAGCTTTCAGTTCTCTTCCAAGCCAAACCATTCCATGATTCTATTTCCTGGGGAGGGAGAAATTCTTTGGGGTGAGGGTGCTGAGCCCCTGGGTGCCCAGGTTGCCCCCAGAAGCTGTGGCTGCCCCATCCCTGGAGGTGTTGAAGGTTGGATGGGGCTTGGAGCCCCCTGGGCTGGGGGAGGGGTCCCTGCCCATGCCTGAGGGTTGGATCTTGATGATCTTTAAGGTCCCTTCCAACCCCAACTCCCCTGTGCCAGCCCCACCACCACTTCAGCCCAGGCTCTGCTGGGATATTTGTTGCCCCATCCCATCCCTTCCCATCCCATCCCGTCCCGTCCCATCCCATCCCGTCCCATCCCATCCTGTCCCGTCCCGTCCCATCCCATCCCATCCCGTCCCGTCCCATCCCATCCCATCCCATCCCATCCCATCCCATCTCATCCCATCCCATCCCATCCCATCCCATCCCATCCCATCCCATCCCATCCCTCCCTGCCTGGGGACACCGTTCCAGACCTCACTCCTGTCCCCCCCTCCCAGGTTTGCCAAGGAACGTAAGCTGAGGATCTGGAGGGACTACGTGGCCCCCACAGCCAACCTGGACCAGAAGGACAAGCAGTTTGTAGCCAAGGTGAGGGGGGGCAGGGGCCAGGGGGGCCACGGAGCTGCTGGGGTTCTGCTGGGGTTCTGCTGGGGTTCTGCTGGGGTTCTCCTGGGGTTCCATTCCCCTTGGGCTTCGGGGTGCAGGGGGAAAGGAAAGGGAGGGGAGGGGAAGGGACCCCCGAGCCTGGGGAGGGGCTGGGGGTGTCCTGGTGCTGCCCTCCAGCTGTGGGGGGGCTGCAGAGCTGCTCCGTGCCCCCCTGCCCGCACCCCCATTGCCTGCACCCCCCTGCCCCCCCTCCTGCAGCCCGTGGCCACTAGATGGGGCTCGGGGCTCGCCCGGCGCCGCAGCCCGGGGGCGGTTCTGGGGGGGGAGGGTTCGGTTCTGGGGGGGGAGGTGGAAATGTGGACCCGGCGGATTTCTTGGAAAGTCAGCGGCACCCCCGCCCCCCCCCGGCTCCAATCTGCCCCCGGAGCAGCTCCTTCCAGCTGCTCCTTCCAGCTGCTCCTTCCCTGCTCCATCCCTGCTCCTTCCCTGCTCCTTCCCTGCTCCTTCCCTGCTCCTTCCCTGCTCCATCCCTGCTCCATCCCTGCTCCATCCCTGCTCCTTCCCTGCTCCTTCCCTGCTCCTTCCCTGCTCCATCCCTGCTCCATCCCTGCTCCTTCCCTGCTCCTTCCCTGCTCCTTCCCTGCTCCTTCCCTGCTCCTTCCCTGCTTCTTCCCTGCTTCTTCCCTGCTCCTTCCTTAATCCTTCCCTGCTCCTTCCCTGCTCCATCCCTGCTCCATCCCTGCTCCATCCCTGCTCCTTCCCTGCTCCTTCCCTGCTCCTTCCCTGCTCCTTCCCTGCTCCTTCCTTAATCCTTCCCTGCTCCATCCCTGCTCCTTCCTTAATCCTTCCCTGCTCTATCCCTCCACCTTCCTTAATCCATCCCTGCTCCTTCCCTGCTCCATCTCTACACCTTCCTTAATCCATCTCTGCTCCATCCCTACTCCTTTCCCTGCTCCTTCCTTTCTCTGTCCCTTTTCCTTCCTTAAATCCACCCCTGCTCCATCCCTGCTCCTTCCTTAATCCTTTTCCTACTCCATCCCTGCTCCCTCCCTCCTCTCCCCCTGCCCGGGGGGGCCTCAGGATGGGATTTGGGGGGGTTTGTGTCCCAGGAACACATTTTCTCCTCTCCCGAGCTGCCACTCTCCTCTCCACGCTGGGAATTGTCACCCGGGCCAAGGCCACCGCTGCTGTCCCCTCCTCTGGGGACACGGAGGGGACAGCAGTGCCAGGGCTCTGGGAGCTCCGTCCCTCCCGGGGCTGCTGCCAGGACCTGGCACGGGGGGGCTGGGGGGGTCACTCACACTGGGCAGCTTGTGGCAGGGGGGGGACACATGGGGACAAGCTGGGGGGGGCAGGTGGCATCACTGAAGTCCCCAGCAGGTTGGTGACACTGATGGGGGGCTTGTCCCCTGCTCCCCAGCCAGGCAGGAAAAGGCTGGGGGGTGGGTTGGGGGGGGGGGGGGGGTTGAAGTGTGTGTCCCCCTCCCCAGGCTGGGGACCCCCAATGTCTGGGCTGTGTCCCCAGCAGGGACCCCCCCAGCCTGGGCATGGCCACCTCTGGGTCTGGGTGGTGTCCCCCCTGGGTCTGAGTGGGGGTGTCGTGTCCCCCCCCAGTTCTGGGCACAGCCCCCTGGTTCTGTGTGATGTCCCCCCCCCTGGGTCTGTGTGATGTCCCCCCCCCCTGGGTCTGTGTGATGTCCCCCCCCTGGGTCTGTGTGATGTCCCCCCCGGTTCTGTATGATGTCCCCCCCCCCTGGGTCTGTGTGATGTCCCCCCCCCTGGGTCTGTGTGATGTCCCCCCCCCCGGTTCTGTATGATGTCCCCCCCCCCGGTTCTGTGTGATGTCCCCCCCCCGGGTCTGTGTGATGTCCCCCCCCCTGGGTCTGTGTGATGTCCCCCCCCCCTGGGTCTGTGTGATGTCCCCCCCCCTGGGTCTGGGCACAGCCCCCCAGTTCTCTGGGATTTTGTCCCCTTGGTTCTGGACAGTGTCCCCCCCCCTCTGACCCAGTTCTGCTCAGTGGCCTCCCCAGTTCTGGGCAGTTCCCCCATGGTTCTGGACAGAGCCCCCCGGTTCTGTGTCCCCCAGATTCCTGGGTTCCCCCCCAGCCTGGGGACGCTGCTCGGAACCGGGCCCGGAGCACTGTACGGAACCGGGCCGGGAGGGAACTGCTCGGAACCGGGGGGCGGGGTGGGCATTGCTCGGAACCGGGCCGGGGGGTGGGGGGGACTGTACAGAACCGGCCCGGGGGGTTTGTACGGAACCGGGGGAGGGCTGGGGGTCCGGCTGGGTCCGGGTTGGGTTCCGGGGCTCTGCAGTGGAGCCCGGGGAGGAGGAGGAGGAGGAGGAAGAGGAGGAGGAGGAGGAGCCGCAGAATTTCTCGGTCCCGGCTCCCCCCCCGCTGCAGACTCAGCATTTCCCGCACAGCCGAACCCAGCCCCGGCCCGGAGCTTTCAATGTCACTTCGGGGATGGGTTTTTTGGGTTGGTTTCGGTTTTTCTTGCCTTTTTTTTTTTCTTTTTTTTCTTTTTTTTTTTTTTTTTTTTTTTTTCCCTTTCCCCGGGAATCCTAACTGACAGGGAAAACCAGGACACAAATCCCCCCCCAGTGCCGCAGCACAACCACGTGCCCGGCCTGCCCGCAGGGTGCCCCCCACCCAAATCTCAGCATCCCCCCCACCCAAATCCCAGCATCCCCCCCACCCAAACCTCAGCATCCCCCCCACCCAAATCTCAGCATCCCCCCCTACCCAAATCTCAGCATCCCCCCCACCCAAACCCCAGCACCCCCCCCACCCAAACCCCAGCATCCCCCCCACCCAAATCCCAGCATCCCCCCCACCCAAATCCCAGCATCCCCCCCACCCTAAATCCCAGCACCCTGAAAAGGGGGGGTCCCAGCATCCCCCCCACCCAAATCCCAGCACCCTGAAAAGGGGGGGGGTGTCCCAGCATCCCCCCCACCCAAATCCCAGCACCCTGAAAAGGGGGGGGTCCCAGCATCCCCCCCACCCCAAATCCCAGCACCCTGCAGAGAGGGGGGGTCCCCAGCATCCCCCCCACCCCAAATCCCAGCACCCTGCAGAGGGGGGGTCCCCAGCATCCCCCCAGCCCCCCCTCCCCGGCAGCTCCAGCTCAGCACCCGCGGGGTTTGCGGAGGCAAAGCTGAGGTGGGAGGGGATGGAGGGGAGGAAGAGGAGGAGGAGGAGGAGGAAAAGGAGGAGGAAGGTCCCCCCGTGTGTTTGCACCGCTCAGCACCCGTGCCGAATGGGCTCCCGGGTTAATTTTGGATCCCTGCAGCCGCTGGAGAGGGAGAAAAGGGAAAGGGAGGGGGGGGTGAGGTTGGTAGGAGGAGAAATTAAAGCTTGGCCTCAATTGTGGATTTTGATGCCCGTGAGTAGCGAGGAGAAAAGCGGTGGAATTAAAAAAAAAAAAAAAAAAAGAAAAAAAAAATAAGGAAAAAAACCCAACCCAAGCCCAGTGAAGAGGCTGGAGGCTTTCTCCTGAATTCCCTGCGTCAGCTCCTCTGCCAGCACCCAGGAATTTGGGGCAGCACTGCTCCCAGCTGAATCCATCACACTGAAAGGCAGCGCCTGCCAAAAAGGGTTTAAAAAAACCCAAACAAAAATGCAGAAAGACAGCTCGGGAGCAGGGGCAGGATGGGACCCCCGGGGGGGCTGCAGCCAAACTCTGAGGCTGTGCAGGCAGGAGGATGAGGAGGGGGTTGGGGATGGGCTGGGGGGGCTGGGGGTTGTTTTTCCCCACCCCCCTCTTTGCAGGATTCCTGGAGACCTCCTCAGGAATCACCATGGGAAGGGGGGGCTGGAGGGGACCCTAAAGCCAGGAAATGGTCCTCAGGCAATGCAAGGTGTGAGAGGAGGAGGAGGGAGCATGGGGGGAAAGGGAATGGGTTTGGGAAGGGCTGGAGCAGGGCAGGGGGGGATGCTTGATGTCCCCCTGCCCTCAGCAGGATGTGCACACAGGGATTTCAATCCCAAACCTGAGGGGAATCCTGGAATCAGAGGAGAATGTGGCTTGGAAGGGGCCTCTAAAGGTCACCTCGTGCTGCTCCCACGGGAGCTCTGGAGCTGCCTGCTGGGGAGCCCCGGGAAAGAGGGGGATTTTCCTAGAGTGTGGAAGGGTTTGGGTTGGAAGGGACCTTAAAGCTCCTCTGATTCCCCCCCCTGCCATGGGCAGGGACCCCTCCCCCAGCCCAGGGGGCTCCAAGCCCCATCCAACCTTCAACACCTCCAGGGATGGGGCAGCCACAGCTTCTGGGGGCAACCTGGGCACCCAGGGGCTCAGCACCCTCAGCCCAACCAAAGAATTTCTCCCTGCCCAAGATCTCCTCTCCATCTCCCCTCTCCCAGCTGGAAACCCTTCCCTCTCCAGGCTCCCAGCCCTCCAGGCCCTTGTCCCAAGTCCCTGCCCAGCTTTCCTGGAGCCCCTTCAGGGACTGGAAGGTGCTCTAAGGTCTCCCCTTTTCTTCTCCAGCCTCAACACCCCCAACTCTCTCAGCCCTGAGCACCCCCAGAGCTGCTCACTGGGTTACACCATCCCCATCTGAGCTCCAGACCCTCCCCAAACCCCCCCCAAAAGCACTTTTAGAGTTCTCTTGGAGCCCATCCCTGTCCTGCAGGCTCAGGGTGCTCAGCACTTCACCCCTCAGCCCTGGCCAGGGTGAGCTGAAGAGGTCCCCAGGCATGGGGGTCCTCAGCACCCCGAGCACCCTAGGGTGGTGCTGGGAGGCTGGAACCTTTTCTGGGATCAGTGGTCACAGTGAGGAAAAGTTCTTGTGTGGGCAATGTCACCAGGGCCCCCTGTGACCCCCCTGCCCTGGGGGGGTGGCTGGAGGAGCCTGGGGTACTGTGTCCTGGGGGGGTGGGATTTTGGGGAAGTGGTGCTGGAACATGCAGGCTCTGCAAGAAGCAGCTGCAGAGATTTAGAAAAAAAAAAAGAAAGGGGAAAAAAAAAAAAAAAAAAAAAGAAAAGAAAAAAGAGAAAGAAAAAAAAAAAGGAAAGAAAAAAATCCTTTCAATCCCTTTATCAAAGTGCTTTTCTGAGGCAGGTGAAGCCACAATAAATATTGGATAAAGGAAGCTGGCAGCAGCAAGCTGGGAAATTGCTAGTGAGAAAAATGGCACAGCTGAGGAGCCCGTGCTGCTGCTGCTGCTGCTTGTCACCTCTGTCACTCTGTCCCCTCCCTGCCCACGGGGTCCCTGGGGAAAGGGCAGCCCAGGACTTTCTGCTGCTGAGCTGGGCTCCTGCTGGGGCTCCTGCAGGGACGAGAGGAGTGGGGGCCCTGGGACCACCCTTGGCTCCTGCTGTCCCCCTGTCCCATCCTGCCTGGGACTTGGGACCCCTCCCCCAGCCCAGGGGGCTCCAAACCCATCCAAGGTGTCCATGAAAGCTTCTGGGGATGAGGGAACCCTAATTAATGCTCCTTGACTTAATGAGCATGGAATCATGGAAGGGGTTGGGTTGGAGGGGACCTTAAAGCTCCTCCAGTCCCAAGGGGACAATCCAGGGACCCCTCCCCCAGCCCAGGGGGCTCCAAGCCCCATCCAACCTTCAACACCTCCAGGGATGGGGCAGCCACAGCTTCTGGGGGCAACCTGGGCACCCAGGGGCTCAGCCCCCTCAGCCCAACCAAAGAATTTCTCCCTGCCCAAGATCTCCTCTCCATCTCCCCTCCTGCAGGATTTCCCCTGGGGTGGGGGCTTTGCTGTGCCCAGAGGAGCCCTGGGCAGCCCCAGGGTCTGCTTCAGGTTCCTGCTCTGTGATCCTCGTACCCTGGGCTTGTTCAGCCTGGAGAAGAGGAGGCTCCCAGGACATGGGGAAGAAATTCTTTAATTTGAGGGTGGTGAGAGCCTGGCAGAGGTTGTCCAAGGAAGTTGTGGCTGCCCCATCCCTGGAGGTGTTGAAGGTTGGATGGGTTTGGAGCCCCCTGGGCTGGGGGAGGGGTCCCTGACCGTGGCAGGGGGGGCACTGGGGGGGATTTAGGGTCCTTTCCAACCCAAACCCTCTCTGATTGCAGGAGGGCTCTGAGCAGCTCTGAGCTCCTTGGCTTTGGAGAGCAGGCCCAGGGATGTGCTGAGCCCCCCCATGCACCCCGGGATGGGGTTGGGGCCTCTGGTTTGGTGTCACCTCCAGGGATGGGTGGCATGGTGGTGGGGTCTGGCTCTGGGCACGGTGCTCACCTCCTCTTCCTCTTCCTCTCCCTCTTCCTCTTCCTCTCCTCTCCAGGTGATGCAGGTGCTGAATGCTGATGCCATCGTGGTGAAGCTCAACTCTGGGGACCACAAAACCATTCACCTCTCCAGCATCCGACCCCCCCGGCTGGAGGGGGACAGCACTCAGGTGACTGTGGGGACACGGGGTGGGTGTGATGGGGAGGGGGGGTGAGCGCCTGTGACCCCCCCTGGTTGGAGTCTCCTCCCCAGGGGGCTCCTCTTCTACCTGACCTCACCCACCCCCCCTCAGGACCCCGATTTTCCTGCTGGGGGGGGGCTGCATCCCGTGGGATTCAGGAGGCTTTGGGGAGGCTTTGAGTGTGACTTCGGGTGGCTGCAGGGAGACTGACGCCTCCCTCCTCCCCTGCCTCAGTTTCCCCTCGGTGCCTCGGGGGTCGTTGTGGCTCTTTGCTCCAGGGAGGTGGTTGAGTTGGGGGCTGCTCCTGGGGGAGATGCTGGCAGATGGGTGACCCGTCCCTTGGGATCTGTGCTGCTGGGTGTCCTCCTGTCCTTCACCCCTCGCTGGCTTTGGGCTGGGGCTGCTCCTCGGGGCTGCCTCC
Source organism: Phaethornis superciliosus (assembly GCA_023637945.1). Taxonomy (NCBI): domain Eukaryota; kingdom Metazoa; phylum Chordata; class Aves; order Apodiformes; family Trochilidae; genus Phaethornis; species Phaethornis superciliosus. The sequence continues at coordinate 750,905 of JAJQWJ010000001.1, forward strand.
TGCCCCTGGGGGGAAGCTGCAGGAGATGGGACCAGGCCTGGAAAAACTTCTGCTTTCCCTTCCTCCTCCCCCTGTGCCCTTTGCTGAGGTGCTCCAGGCTGCCCAGGACATCTCACCCCTTCTCCGTGGGGCTGGGGGAGCACTTCCCCCCTTCCTCCCCACCTCTGGGAGGGTCAGGGTCTGATTGAGGAACCCCGGGGGTGGAAGTGTTTGGGAAATTCCTGGTTGTTCTTTGGGCACTGTTGGGTTTCCCTGTGCCCTGCCCTTGGCTCCGGCGTCTCCTCCCTCCTGCTGGGGCTGTGCTCCTCAAAGTGCCCAAATTCACCCAAAAACCGAGTGCTTCTGCTTGGGAAAGAGCTTTGGAGTCCCAGATGAACCCAGCACCACCCCCTGTCCCTCAGCACCACATCTCCAGGCTCTGAAACCCCCCCAGGGATGCTGGGGACTCCAGCCCTGCCCTGGGCAGCCTGGGCCAGGCCCTGACAACCCTTGCCAGGGAGAAATTCTTCCCCAGCTCCAACCTAAACCTCCCCTGGCACAACTTGAGGTGTGCCAAAAGTTCCTCTTGTCCCATCCCTTCTTCCTTGGGAGCAGAGCCCGACCCCCCCTGGCTCCAACCTCCTCTCAGGGGGTGTCAGAGAGCCAGAAGCTCTCCCCTCAGCCTCCTCTGCTCCAGGATCAACACCCCCAGGGCCCTCAGATGCTCCTCACAACTTCTCCAGCCCCTTCTCCATCTTCTCCAACCCCTTCTCCATCTTCTCCAGACCCTCCTCCTTTCTCTCCAGACCCTTCTCCTTACTTTCCAAACCTTCTCCTTCTTCTCCAACCCCTTCTCCATCTTCTCCAGAACCTCCTCCTTTCTCTCCACACCCTCCTCCTTACTTTCCAGACCTTCTCCTTGCTCTCCAGCCCCTTCCCCAGCTCCATTCCCTTCTCTGGACACTCTCCAGCCCCTCAATCTCATTCTGCTCCTGAGGGGCCCAGAAGTGACCCCAGGATTGGGGGTGCAGCCTCAGCAGTGCCCAGCACAGGGGATGATCCCTGCCCTGCTCCTGCTGCCCACCCCACTGCTGGTCCCAGCCAGGATGCTGGTGGCCACCTTGGCCACCTGGGCACACACTGAGCTCATGTTCAGCTCTTGGTGACCAAACCCCCCCAGCTCCTTTTCCTGGGGCATTTTGCAGCCTCCCTGCCCCAAGCCTGGATCTTTGGGGGGGGCTGGTGTGACCCAAATGCAGGACCCTGTCCTTGGGCTGGTTGGATCTCACACAGCTGGGCTCAGGGATGGATCTGACCTGGGATCAGGAAGCTGTGGGAAGCTCTGGGACGTTGGTTCCATCCCTGTGCCCCTTTCTTGGTGGCAGCAGGAGCAGCCGGTGCCTGCGGGCAGAGCTGTGACCCCCAGCACGGGCACTGCCCTGGCCCCAGCTGATGTCACAGCACCAGCAGCTCCTCGGGGCAGGGGTTTATCCCGTTGCTTTTTTCACACTTTAATTTTATTATAGTTGTTTTTTCTTTTCCTCTTTCCCCCCGTACCGTGGTGGATGCCCTGGGCAGCTGCCGAGCTCCCCGCCGGGCACCGGCATTATCCCTGCCGGAAAGCTCCTGCTGGAGGGGGAGCTGGGACAGAATCCCTCTTCTGGCAGCAGAAAGCCAACATTTCCCCCCAAAAGCATTCCTTGAAATCCTCCTTTTCCAGCCCTGGTGTTATTTTCTTTGCCCACAAACGTCCCCAGCCCGGGCTGTGCCACCGCGTGCCGCAGCTCTCGGGGTGCACGGGGGTTGCTGTGGGAACCACGCGTTGGAAATTCCTCCCCTCCCACCCCCCAGGGATGACGACTCTGCCGTGTTTTGTACACGATGAATTATGAAAAACTTCCCAGATTAGCTTCTTCCTCCCCACACTCCTCCTCCTCCTCCTTGCTCTGGGTCAGCAGCAGTCGGGCGCTTGCCCGCAGGACACGGGGTGGCTGCAAAGTGGCCGCCGGTACCGGTTCTGATGGGGGGGGTGGGGGGGTTCCTACTCACTCCTGCTGGTGCCAGGAGGAGGGTGGTTTCCTTATGGAATGGTCACGGTCTCCAAGGAGACTGCAGAGAGGAGGATGCGTCCCCCCCATCCCCCTTCCCCGGTGCCATCCTGCGGGGGTGGCTGCCACCTCCCTGCCTGCTGCCGGCTGACAGCTCCGTCACCACGCAGGGTGCTGACCCCGGGGGTGTCCTCAGCCTCAGCTCTGCACCCCGGCGAGCTTGGGGTCTTCTTGGAGATGCTCCAGGCATCCCGGAGTAGCTGGATGGCAGCCAGGTTAGAGAGTGATGGAATCATGGGATGGGTTGGGAAGGAAGATGAAAGATCATGGGAATCCATCCCTGCATGGGCAGGGACCCCTCCCCCAGCCCAGGGGGCTCCAAGCCCCATCCAACCTTCAACACCTCCAGGGATGGGGCAGCCACAGCTTCTGGGGGCAACCTGGGCACCCAGGGGCTCAGCACCCTCAGCCCAACCAAAGAATTTCTCCCTGCCCAAGCTCTCCTCTCCATCTCCCCTCTCCCAGCTGGAAACCCTTCCCCCTCCAGGCTCCCAGCCCTCCAGGCCCTTGTCCCAAGTCCCTGCCCAGCTTTCCTGGAGCCCCTTCAGGCACTGGAAGGTGCTCTAAGGTCTCCCCATTGCAGCCTTCTCTTCTCCAGCCTCAACACCCCCAACTCTCTCAGCCTGGCTCCAGAGCAGAGCTGCTCCAGCCCTCCCAGCAGCTCCAGGGCCTCCTCTGCACTGGCTCCAACAGCTCCGTCTCCTTCTGCTGCTGGGGACCCCAGAGCTGGACACAGCTTTACCCCAGGGGGGTCTCCCCAGAGCAGAGCAGAGGGGAGGGGAGGGGACAATCCCCCCCGTCTCCATCCTGCCCAGGTCCCCCTGGTGTCCCCCTGCCCTCCTTTGTGTCCCCACACCCCACAGCTCAGTGCCACCCAACATGCTGAATGTGACCTCACTGCCACCCCCCAGGTGTCTGACGTGGGCTCCCCAGCACTGCTCTGGGTCCCCCAGTTAAAGCTCAGTTATTTCCCTCTGGGTTTTATCCCTGTGGAGCCTCTTCTGCCACTTTCACCTCTGACTCTGCTTGGGCAGTTGCCTCATTACCTGTGAATGCAATCAATGAAACGTTTACTCCCTCCTTTTCCAGATTATTAGTTTTTTATAGAGAAAAAAAAACACTAAAAAAAAAAGCAAGCAACCAAAAAAAAAAAAAGTCTCAGTGCAGAGAATCCTTACTGAGCCCCTGGCTGCCCCCAGCCCCCTGACTGCTGCTCCCATTTATTCCTTCTCCCTGGTCTGGGGCTTTCTGCACTGGGTGGGGGTCAGTCTGGGAGACCCCCACCCTACTGCCAGAGGAAAGGGAGAGTGAGCTCCAGGCATGCAGCAGGATCTGTGTTTTGGGTTGATTTGGGTCTGTTCTGGATGGTTTTACCTCCTGAGCCCCAGCAGAGGAAGGAGGGTGGAGGGGACATCCATCTCCATCCCTCCTGCCACAGCCTGGTCCCAAGGCACCACCTGAGTGAGGAGTTGGGAAATGACAAACTGAAAATCCAGTGTAATAAAAATCCTGCAGCCTTTCAGCTCCCAGCATCGTCACCCAGCACGGGATAAGTCTGGAGAGGGGGAGCTGGTGGCATTTAACATCTCAATCCCTCCTCTCTGATCAGCCACTGCTCCCCTGGGGCTGGCACTGCAGAGACCCTCCCTGCACCATCCCCTTTTTCAGGGACCCTGCCTGGGAGTTGGGGGTGTTCAGGCTGGAGAAGAGAAGGGGAGACCTCAGAGCAGCTTCCAGGTCCTGAAGGGGCTCCAGGAAAGCTGGGCAGGGACTTGGGACAAGGGCCTGGAGGGCTGGGAGCCTGGAGGGGGAAGGGTTTCCAGCTGGGAGAGGGGAGATGGAGAGGAGAGCTTGGGCAGGGAGAAATTCTTTGGGGTGAGGGTGCTGAGCCCCTGGGTGCCCAGGTTGCCCCCAGAAGCTGTGGCTGCCCCATCCCTGGAGGTGTTGAAGGTTGGATGGGGCTTGGAGCCCCCTGGGCTGGGGGAGGGGTCCCTGGATTGTCCCCTTGGGACTGGAGGAGCTTTAAGGTCCCCTCCAACCCAACCCCTTCCATGATTCCATGCTCATTAAATCAAGAAGCATTAATTAGGGTTGCCTCATCCCTGGAAGCTTTCCTGGACACCTTGGATGGGTTTGGAGCCCCCTGGGCTGGGGGAGGGGTCCCTGCCCATGGCAGGGGTGGCTCTGGGGGGTCTCAGGTGTGCTGGATCCTGCTGAAGGTTTCCCTGTCCTGGGGGGTGGGCTGAGGCTGTTCCTGCCTGGGGGGCTGGGTCTCCCCACCGGTTTTGGCGCTCGTGAGGAGGTTTCAGCTTTGGGGTTTTTTCTTTCATCAGACATTGACTCCCTTGGACAGCTTAATTACAGAACCTCATTAATGAGCTGTGTTTGCCCAATTGAGGCAACAGCCGTCGAAATCAGCTCTGCTTTATCTAAATTGTTATCTTAATTAGTAATGCTCTCCGGGTGGGGGAGTCATGGACCTGGGCTTGAAGAGGAAACAAAAAAGGGGGGAAAAAAAAATAAATCCATCCAGGGGGCTGATGGTTGGGGGAGTGAGTGGGGCTGTGTCTGCTCTGCCTGGGGGTGGCTGTGATTGCTCCTGGGGGCTGCTGAGGGTTCTGGGGACCCCCCTGGCCCCTGGGGACCCTCCTGGCCCCTGGGAGGTGGTGGGGAAGGGAGAGATCGTGGCTCTGTTCCAGGCTGTGCTGCTGGAACTGGGAGCTCCCTGCTCCTTCTGTGTCTGGGAGGTGAGGATGAGGATGAGGATGAGGATGAGGATGAGGATGATGGTGATGGCAATGGTTATGGTGAAGGTGATGGTGAAGGTGATGTTGGGGGATTTTTCAAGTATTGCCTAGATGGTCCTGGGGCACCTTCCAGCCCTGTTTTCTGAAGGCCACAAAGCCAAAACTCTGCCTTTCCTTAGTTATCCCAGACCTTGGCTCCTGCCTCTCCACCCGTCCTGCACCCACCCTGGCCTTGGGGTGCTCAGGGACACCCTTGGGTGCCCCCAGCCCCCTCGGGGTGGGACAGAGGCTGGAGGGGACACCCTCCAGAGGGATGGCTGAGGGCCAAGGTGCCACCAGCACCGGGGCTGTCACTGCAGTGGGCACGGCCAGAGGAGCAGGAGCTGCCACCAAATGCTGGGAGAGCTGGAAATGGCTTCGGAAAAAGAGGGGGAAGGAAAAAACAAGGAGCAAACCAGATGGAGCCGGGCTTGGATGTTTTTTTCGCCTCCCAGACGGGCGTGTGCGCGGGTTCCTTGGCTTTCTGCTCCGTTTCCCGAGGCAGGGAATTGCTGGCTCCCAGCAGGATGGCTGCAGATGAGGGATGAGCTGGCACCCGCACCTCCCAGCCCCCGGAGAGCTGGAGCTGGGACCAGCACAGGGGGATGGAGAGCAGGAGATGGATTCTGGGGGGGTTGGAGAATGAGAGATGGCACCCACGGGGGCTCAGGGAGCAGGAGGGGGCACCCAGGAGGAGTTGATGGAGAGTGGGAGATGGCACCCAGAAAGGGCTGGAGAGCAGGGATGGAATCCGTGAGGGGTGGAGAGTGGGAGATGGAGCCCATAAGGGGTCAGAGAGCAGGAGGTGGCATCCCACAGGATATTGGAGGTGGCACCATGAAGGGTCAGAGAGTAGGAGATGGCACCTAGGAGGTGTTCAGAGCAGCAGCTCCCACTCCTTCCCCTCCTCCCCTCTGACTCCCCCAGGTTTTAGGAAGATCCAAATTTCACCTGAGCTGGGGAAGGGCAGGGGATGGACAAGGGCAGCCCAGAGCCCCTGAAGTGCTGGCTCCAGACTCACTGAGTCCTTCTGCTTGGGAAGGAGCTTTGGGATCAGGGAGTCCCAGATGAACCCAGCACCACCCCCTGTCCCTCAGCACCACATCTCCAGGCTCTGAAACCCCCCCAGGGATGCTGGGGACTCCAGCCCTGCCCTGGGCAGCCTGGGCCAGGCCCTGACAACCCTTGCCAGGGAGAAATTCTTCCCCAGCTCCAACCTAAACCTCCCCTGGCACAACTTGAGTTGTGCCAAAAGTTCCTCTTGTCCCATCCCTTCTTCCTTGGGAGCAGAGCCCGACCCCCCCTGGCTCCAGCCTCCTCTCAGGGGGTTGCAGACCATCAGGAGTTCAGGTGCTGTCAGATTTTATTACTCTCTGGCTGAGATCTGGGATGTGAGCTCTCCAGGAAGGATCCCATCACACCCACTTCCACCACTCCCATCTGGTTGGGTTTTTGTGGATTTTTAAAATTTTATTTTATTTTTTTTTTCCTGAAAATGAGATTTTTTTTTTTTTCCTTCCCACCTGGGTGACACTTTGGGGCACCCTCTGGCTTCTGGCTCTCCGATGGATCCCGGGTGGGTTCCTGGTCCTGCTGGGAGCCCCTTGGTGGCATCTGCTGTGGTCGGTGCCACGCCAGGAGGTGAGGGCTGCTCAGCAGATGCTTTGCAGGTCTCTGCTGGGAGCTTTTTTGGTGCCAGCATCGGGGTTCTGCGGGGAGGGCACCAGAACCTCCTCTGCCTTCTGCTTGGCACAGGCTGCAAAGCTGGAAAGCTCCTCAGGCACCTCCAGCTCTGGGCTTTTGGTGGCTTTTGGTGGCTCTTGGTGGCTTTTGGTGGCTCTTGGCAGGAGGGGAGGTGGAGCTGAGACCCTGCAGGTGGTTGGGATCTCGAGGGAAGCAGCGTGGGAGTTGGGTTTGATTTGCAAAGCCCCCAGCCCAGCATGAGGTGTGGGGAGGGCAGAGCAGAAGTGATGGAGCAGTGGCCCTGGTGCCAAAGGCCAGGGAGGTGCTGAGTCCCCAGGGCTGTCACCTCCCCAGCAGCTCCACAGCCCATGGCCACTGTCCTGGGGTGGCAGCAGAGCTGGGGGACAGGGGTGGTGTTCCTCATCAGCACATCCACCATGGAGCTGGCAGGATGGCAGCAGGGGTCATGGAGTCATGGAGGGGGTTGGGTTGGAGGGGACCTTAAATCCCCCCAGTGTCCCCCTGCCATGGTCAGGGACCCCTCCCCCAGCCCAGGGGGCTCCAAGCCCCATCCAACCTTCAACACCTCCAGGGATGGGGCAGCCACAGCTTCTGGGGGCAACCTGGGCAACCAGGGGCTCAGCACCCTCAGCCCAACCAAAGAATTTCTCCCTGCCCAAGATCTCCTCTCCATCTCTCCTCTCCCAGCTGGAGTCTGGATTGCCAGGAAGCTGAACAGGAGCCAGCAGTGTGCCCAGGTGGCCAAGAAGGCCAATGGCATCCTGGCCTGGATCAGGAACAGCGTGGCCAGCAGGTCCAGGGAAGGGATTCTGTCCCTGTACTCAGCCCTGGTGAGGCCACAGCTCGAGTCCTGTGTCCAGTTCTGGGCCCCTCAGTTCAGGCAGGAGATTGAGGTCCTGGAGCAGGTCCAAAGGAGGGCAACCAGGCTGGGGAAGGGATCCAGCACAAGTCCTGTGAGGAGAGGCTGAGGGAGCTGGGGGTGTTCAGCCTGGAGAAGAGGAGGCTCAGGGGAGACCTCATCGCTCTCTACAACTCCCTGAAAGGAGGCTGGAGCCAGGGGGGGGTTGGGCTCTTTTCCCAGGCAACTTTCAACAAGACAAGGGGACACAGTCTTAAGTTGTGTCAGGGGAGATTTAGGTTAGCTATTAGAAAGAATTTTTTCACGGAGAGGGTGATCAGGCAATGGAATGGTCTGCCCGGTGAGGTGGTGGATTCTCCGTCCCTGGAGACATTTAAAAAAAGACTGGATGTGGCACTCAGTGCCATGGTCTAGCAACTGCTCCGGTGGGTCAAGGGTTGGACTTGATGATCTCTGAGGTCCCTTCCAACCCAGCTGATTCTATGATTCTGTGATTCTATGAAACCCTTCCCCCTCCAGGCTCCCATCCCTCCAGGCCCTTGTCCCAAGTCCCTGCCCAGCTTTCCTGGAGCCCCTTCAGGCACTGGAAGGTGCTCTAAGGTCTCCCCATTGCAGCCTTCTCTTCTCCAGCCTCAACACCCCCAACTCTCTCAGCCTGGCTCCAGAGCAGAGCTGCTCCAGCCCTCCCAGCAGCTCCAGGGCCTCCTCTGCACTGGCTCCAACAGCTCCGTCTCCTTCTGCTGCTGGGGACCCCAGAGCTGGACACAGCTTTACCCCAGGGGGGTCTCCCCAGAGCAGAGGGGACAATCCCCTGGCCCTGCAGGTGACATCCCAGCACAGGGGGGTTTCTGGGCTCCCAGCCCCTGTTGTCCATTCCTGGGGGGGCCACCAGGCAGCTCCCAAGCTCAGGAGGCTTTTCCATCCCTTTCCAAGGAGGATCCCTCATTTTCTTGACTCCAGAGCTCTATTCTGGTTTCTCCCATTTCTTTGGGCTCCTCTTGGTGCCTTCAACTTTCTGGTACTGGGTGGCTCAAAACCACCAGCCCTGGAGGAACCTTTGGGATCAGCAGCTCAGCCGAGCTTCTCCAGCTCCTCCTCATCCCCCAGGGCTCCGTGGGGATGGGCCCGGTCTGTAGCAGCTCCAAACCTCCAGGACATGCTGGGAATTCCGAGCATGGGCCGGGATCTCCATCCTGGACTGGAGCTGAAGTCTTTCAGAGCCCTGCAGCATCTCCGTGGTGGCAGCAGGAGGAAGCTCAGCGTGGAGCGAGGATCACCGTTCCCCATTTGTCGAGCAAGGTTGGGACTACAAAGATTAAAAAAAAAACAAACCAAAAAAACCCCAAACCACAGCCCAGCGCACTCAGCGAGCATGAAAGATTAATGAGAAACAAAGGCAGGAACTCATCAGTGCCTCGTCTCTGCTAAATTACAGCTACAAGGATCCTGGCAGCTCAGGCATGTCTGGTGTAACAGAACTGATTGCTGGCCCAGCTCTGATCCTGCTCTGCCCCACGGAGCAGCCACCGGAAAAATGCAAAGTGCTGGAGCATCTGCTGTGATCTTCTGTGAGTCTTGGTGGAGCAGAAAGAGGAGCAGGGAGTGGGGGCACCGGAGTTCCCTGATCAATATTTAATAGGGGCTGGCGATGGCTTCCAAGGAGAAGACAGATGGAGTCAGCATCTTTTCTCCTCAACCTGTTTTCTGCCCTCTGGGTGTAGCGTGTGCTTTTCCGAGTGGAAAAGTGATGAGCTTGCACATCCCCCCCCTCCTCTCTCCCTCCCTTCCCCCTCCCAAGTCCTTCCCCTGGTGAGAAAAGGAATTGCTTGGGGTTTGATCCTGACTGCTGACATCCAGCTCCTGGGGTGCTGTGTCCCTGGGCTGTGGTGCTTGGGGGGGTTTGGGGCTGATCCAGCCCCTGGTAGGTGGTGGCTGCTTTAGTTCAGGTGCTTTCTTTAGGGGTTGGGGTTGTTTTTTTCTCCCTGGCTAAAAGCAAAAGTCAAGGCAGGTGAGGGCAGAGCTCCTGGGGTCCATCAGCTGAAGTTTGATCCAGGCTGGAATTGTGTGTCAGATGGCACAGGTGGGATCCTCTCTGGATTACAACTTCTGGCATCCCAGGAAGGGGCTCGTGGCTGCAGGTACAAAAGCTTAGCAGCCAAAAAAAAAAAAAAAACCAAAGCAAACCCAAACCCCAAAGTAAAATCAAACCAACCCCCAGAAAGCAGTGAGGAGCAGCCTGGGGATGGGCTGCAGGCAGGGACAGCCCTGGAGCTGGGAATGCCACTGCTCTGGGGACATGGACAAGCAGGGAGCAGCTGCACCCCCAGGCAAGGGCTCAGTGACCATGGGCAATCCCTGACCCCCACAACCCACATCACTGGGAGGAAGAAGCAGCCAGGAGGAGGAGGAAGATGCAGCCAGGAAGAGGAAGAAGCAGCCAGGGGGAGGAAGATGCAACCAGGAGGAGGAGGAAGAAGCAGCCAGGAGGAGGAAGATGCAGTCAGGAGGAGGAGGAAGATGGAGCCAGGGGGAGGAGGAAGAAGCAGCCAGGAGGAGGAAGATGCAGCCAGGGGGAGGAAGATGCAGTCAGGAGGAGGAGGAAGATGGAGCCAGGGGGAGGAGGAAGAAGCAGCCAGGAGGAGGAAGATGCAGTCAGGAGGAGGAGGAAGATGGAGCCAGGGGGAGGAGGAAGAAGCAGCCAGGAGGAGGAAGATGCAGCCAGGAGGAGGAGGAAGATGGAGCCAGGAGGAGGAGGAAAAAGCAGCCAGGAGGAGGAGGAAGATGCAGCCAGGGGGAGGAAGAAGATGCAGCCAGGAGGAGGAAGATGCAGCCAGGAGGAGGAAGATGCAGTCAGGAGGAGGAAGAAGATGCAGCCAGGAGGAGGAAGATGCAGACAGGAGGAGGAAGATGCAACCAGGAGGAGGAAGATGCAGCCAGGAGGAGGAAGATGCAGCCAGAAGGAGGAGGAAGATGCAGCCAGGGGGAGGAAGAAGATGTAGCCAGGAGGAGGAAGATGCAGTCAGGAGGAGGAAGATGCAGTCAGGAGGAGGAAGAAGATGCAGCCATGGGGAGGAAGATGCAGCTCCTGACCCTATGCTCTCCCAGTGGTGTCAGCACTGGGGTGCTGTTCTGCTTGATGCTGTGGAAGTAACGAGTCCCAAACACTGAGCTGTGCTGGATTCCTTCCCAGAAAACTTCCATGGAAGTGCTGGGAATGCTCCTGCCCCAGCAGAACCTCCTGGGGTTCCTCTGATGCTTGGAGGAGGATTCCAGGCACCTGGCAGCTCCAATGGAAGAGGACAAAGAGTGCAGGCAGGGAGCTGCTGCTCTGCTCCAGGAGGCTCCATCGGCACCTGCAGCCTGCAAGAATTAAAATTAAAAAAAGAAAAACCAACCCCAAAAGTGGGGCAGATCGGGGCCTCCCCCACGCGTGGCTGCTGGGCTGAGACCACAACGGATGGGAGGGGAATGAAGCTCTGACCTTTGGATCTCCTCAGGAAACTCTGAATCCTCTTGGGATGGGTAAATCACAGGGAATCAGAGGAGCTCTGAGGGTGTTGTCACCTTCCTGAGCCAGGCAGGTGACACCTCTGAGCTACAGCACCTGGGGACACCTGGGGACACCTGGGGACGTGGTTTGAGGAATGTGGTGAACCTGTCCCTGGGAAGGCTTCATGCTTATGGAATCCTAGAATGGTTTGGGTTGGAAGGGACCTTAAGGACCACCCAGTGCCCCCCCTGCCATTATCAGGGACCCCTCCCCCAGCCCAGGGGGCTCCAAGCCCCATCCAACCTTCAACACCTCCAGGGATGGGGCAGCCACAGCTTCTGGGGGCAACCTGGGCACCCAGGGGCTCAGCACCCTCACCCCAAAGAATTTCTTCCTAATGTCCAACCTAAATCTCCCCTCTCCCAGTTTAAAACCATTGTCCCTTGTCCTCTCACTAACAGCCCTTGTACAAAGTCCCTCCCCAGCTTTCCTGTTGGGCTCTTTCAGCTATTGGAAGGCTGCTACTGAGTCCCCCAGAGCCTTGCTTCCTCCTCTCTTCTCTTCTCTTCTCTTCTCTTCTCTTCTCTTCTCTTCTCTTCTCTTCTCTTCTCTTCTCTTCTCTTCTCTTCTCTTCTCTTCTCTTCTCTTCTCTTCTCTTCTCTTCTCTTCTCTTCTCTTCTCTTCTCTTCTCTTCTCTTCTCTTCTCTTCTCTTCTCTTCTCTTCTCTTCTCTTCTCTCCGCTCCTCTCCCATGCAGACCCAGAGGGCAAGCTTCTCCCCAACATTCTCCAAGAATTCCCACGGGGGGCTCCATGGTGCAGGCAGGAATCACAATCAAATCCCAGGATTGTTCCATTTTATTCATGGATAAAAGGGTGCCTGGGGAGGACACATGAGCTGTGGGTGGACTGGAGGTGGTGTCGGGAGGAAAGCAAACGTGGTGTGTCCCCTTCCAACATCTCTTTCAAGGAAAATCTTCTCGGAGCAGCTTGGCTGGGAGATGTTCAGCTCATCTCGCCCTGGGCTGCTTTTCTGGTGCTCCCTTGGCTCGAGGAGCCTGTCAGGGGAATTTAGGTTCATTTAAAATAGAAATCAAACGTCTCCGGGTTGTAAAATTTTAAAAAAAGAAAAAAGGCAACCAACCCACACACACAGAGGAAAAAAAAAAACAAAAAAAAAAACCCAACCCAAACCCTTCTGAAATTACTCAGTATTTTTATACATCTCAATTGTCTCATTAGTGAGGACATTATCTCCTGGTCCGTGGAGAGGTGGCTCCTTGTGTGCCTTGCCAAAGTGCTGCTGGTTAATGAATTCCCTGGGGACATGGGGGAGCGTGGTCATGCTCGGGTGATTTCCTCCCTTGGATCCTGGGAAAGGGTTCTGCCTGCCCGGATGCTGCCCGGAGCTGCTGGGAGCCCTGAAATGCCCCATCAGGTGCTCCTGCTCCAGTGCCAACCCCAGGATTCAGGGATTGGTCCCCAGATGGGGAATTATCATCAAATCTTGGCATGGGTTGGAAGGAACCTTAAATCCCCCCCAGTGTCCCCCCTCCCATGGGCAGGGACCCCTCCCCCAGCCCAGGGGGCTCCAAACCCATCCAAGGTGTCCATGAAAGCTTCTGGGGATGAGGGAACCCTAATTAATGCTCCTTGACTTAATGAGCATGGAATCATGGAAGGGTTTGGGTTGGAGGGGACCTTAAAGCTCCTCCAGTCCCAAGGGGACAATCCAGGGACCCCTCCCCCAGCCCAGGGGGCTCCAAGCCCCATCCAACCTTCAACACCTCCAGGGATGGGGCAGCCACAGCTTCTGGGGGCAACCTGGGCACCCAGGGGCTCAGCACCCTCACCCCAAAGAATTTCTCCCTCCCCAAGAAATAGAATCAAGGAATGGTTTGGCTTGGAAGAGAACTGAAAGCTCAGCTCATTCCAACCCCCCTGCCATGGGCAGGGACACCTCCCTCCCAGATTGCTCCAAGCCCCATCCAACCTGGCTTTGAACACTGCCAGGGGTGGGGCAGAGACTCTTTTCCTGGGCAACCTCTTTCTAAAGCTCTTTGGCCACCCAAATTTTGGTGTTATTTTCATCAATTCCTGGCAATCTGCAGCCTGTTTGAGCTTCATCTTCCTTGTCATTAAGTTGAAATTCAATGTTAAGACAGTGAAGCTGAGAACTGGAGCTGAGCTTGCAGAGGAAGGGTGCTCTCCCCTCAGCCCAAAGAATTTCTCCCTGCCCAAGCTCTCCTCTCCATCTCCCCTCTCCCAGCTGGAAACCCTTCCCCCTCCAGGCTCCCAGCCCTCCAGGCCCTTGTCCCAAGTCCCTGCCCAGCTTTCCTGGAGCCCCTTCAGGCACTGGAAGGTGCTCTAAGGTCTCCCCATTGCAGCCTTCTCTTCTCCAGCCTCAACACCCCCAACTCTCTCAGCCTGGCTCCAGAGCAGAGCTGCTCCAGCCCTCCCAGCAGCTCCAGGGCCTCCTCTGCACTGGCTCCAACAGCTCCGTCTCCTGATTCTGGGGATCCCAGAACTGGACCTCCAACCACAATATTTCTCCTCTAACACCACCAAAACAAAAACCGAGCTGTTTTTTGGTTTTGTTTTTTTTTTCCCTGATTATTTTTTTTTTCTTTTTTTATTGGCAAGAGCCTCACTGGGTTTTGCAGAGTTTGTTTTTTTTTTCCTTGCCAAGGGTGATCCCAGTTTGGATGAGGGAATTTCTGGTGGCTGCTTCCAACCCCAAACAGCCCTGGGTGAGCAACCACTGCGGAGCAGCCACCGCGTGCCGGTGCCAGGCGCCTGCGGGCGGTAGCCAGAGGACTCCTCCTAATTAACCCCAGCCTTTAATTTAATAAAGCAAATGAGTGCAAAGCAGGAGCAGGCTGCTGGGTGCTGAAAGCCTCTCACAGAATTAGAATTTATCTGGATTTCAGCAGCCAGCGTGGCAGTGGTTTCACAACTGACACCCAGCAGCTGGGTCCTCAGCCTCCTCCCGGGTGGGTGAAGCTGTGCTGGGGTTTGGGGGGAGGATTTGAGGCAGGGGGAGCTCAGAGGCTGGAGCTGGGAGCAGGGGGGGTGACATCCATTGGTGAGGCTGCCACTTGGGCTGTGGGACCCACTGGTGATGTTCCTCCAGGCCCAGATTTGGGGGGTGATGCTCTGGGTGCTCCGGGCTGTGCAGCATCATGGGGGTGTTCAGCCTGGAGAGAAGAGAAGGTTCTGGGGAGACCTCAGAGCAGCTTCCAGGTCCTGAAGGGGCTCCAGGAAAGCTGGGCAGGGACTTGGGACAAGGGCCTGGAGGGCTGGGAGCCTGGAGGGGGAAGGGTTTCCAGCTGGGAGAGGGGAGATGGAGAGGAGAGCTTGGGCAGGGAGAAATTCTTTGGTTGGGCTGAGGGGGCTGAGCTTTAGAAAGAGGTTGCCCAGGAAAAGTCTCTGCCCCATCCCTGGCAGTGTTCAAAGCCAGGTTGGATGGGGCTTGGAGCAATCTGGGAGGGAGGTGTCCCTGCCCATGGCAGGGGGGTTGGAATGAGCTGAGCTTTCAGTTCTCTTCCAACCCAAACCATTCCATGATTCTGTTTCTTGGGGAGGGAGAAATTCTTTGGGGTGAGGGTGCTGAGCCCCTGGGTGCCCAGGTTGCCCCCAGAAGCTGTGGCTGCCCCATCCCTGGAGGTGTTGAAGGTTGGATGGGGCTTGGAGCCCCCTGGGCTGGGGGAGGGGTCCCTGACCATGGCAGGGGTGGCAGTAGATGATCTTCAAGGTCCCTTCCCAACCCAAGCCCTTCCCTGATGCTATGACCATATCTCTGCTGTGCTTTCCCTTTGTCCCATCACTTTTCTGCTGGGACCATTTCATTTCCCAGGGAGCAGTGGAGGTCCATGGTGGTTGTGTGCTCTGAGCTTTGTCCCTTTGGCCATGGCAATGCTGTTTTGGACCCAGCACCCTCTGTGTGACCACCAAGCCCCCGATGCACTTGGGGTGAAGATCTCTGGGGAGCCTCAGCAGAGCCCCACGTGGGGCCCCTGGTGGTGCAGATGTGGAGCTGGGGATGAGGGGGTGTAGGGACAGGAGCAGCTGGTGGCCGTGGGGATGGTGTCCTGGAGCAGATTCAGGATGTCCCGGGCAGGATCCAGCTCAGCCCTGCACTCAGGGAGCAGAGCTGGATCTGCTGTGTGCTGGAGGTGTCAGACGTGCTGACAGGACAAACAACTTCATTAATTTGAGCTCAACGATTTTATTAACTCTGCTGTTAATGAGGTTGTGAGCAGGAGCCTGCAGGGACGTGGAGCATCCTCCACCTGGCCCATGTGGCCACTCTGGCAGGGAGCTGGGGAGCACAGTGGGGTTTGCTCCTCTTCAGAAGGCACTCAGAGAACTATGGGCTTCAAAAAAGAAAAAAGGTGCTGAGGAGGTAGAGGTGCTGAGCACGGTGGTGACGAGGTCACAGAACCACCATAACATCCCAGACTGGCTTAGGTGGGAAGGGACCATAAGAATCATCCAGTGCCATGGTCAGGGACCCCTCCCCCAGCCCAGGGGGCTCCAAGCCCCATCCAACCTTCAACACCTCCAGGGATGGGGCAGCCACAGCTTCTGGGGGCAACCTGGGCACCCAGGGGCTCAGCACCCAAATTTCTCCCCCGTGATCTCCAATCCCCCCTCTGCCTGTTGGGGACCATCACCCCCTGTCCCACCCTCAGGGGCTCTGCTCTCACAAAGCAAAGCAGAACCCTGGGGGCTTGGCTGCACCCAGGCTTGGGTCTGAGCCCCAGGAGGCAGCAGGGATGGGTTCGGTTCTGGGGAGGCTCTGGTGCCTCTGTGGGGACACTGCAGGGATGGCTGTGGAGCTGGGGACAGGGTTTGCACTGTCCTTGCAGCCCTTCCCTGTCCCTGTCCCTCAGGAACCTGGAGCACGTGGTGGCTGGGAAGCCCTGGGGACACTCCGGGTCCTGCTTCATCTGCTGCTCCCTGGGGAGAGAGGAGCCCCAAGGTGACCCATGGCAGCATTGGCCTCGTCCTGGGCACACCTGGGGACATTCTGTGCCAACATCTCTGCTGGTGAAAGCTGCCTGCACCCCGAGCCCCTCCTGGAGCTCTGTCTGCAGTTCTGGGACTGTCCCCAACATCAGAGGGGACACAGAGCCCCTGGGACCTGTCCAGAGGAGTCACCCCAATGCTCAGAGAGCTGAGCACCTCCCCATGGCAGGGCTGGCACTGGGGGGGATTTAAGGTCCCTTCCAACCCAAACCATTTATGATTCCAACGGGAGGGGATCTCTGCCCCCTCTGTTTCTCCATCCTTTGTCTCTGCTTCTCCTTGAAGGTTCTGGGGAGACCTCAGAGCAGCTTCCAGGTCCTGAAGGGGCTCCAGGAAAGCTGGGGAGGGACTTGGGACAAGGGCCTGGAGGGCTGGGAGCCTGGAGGGGGAAGGGCTTAAGTGAAATTCAGGATGTTTGGGAGCAGGCAGAGCTGCTGCCTGCAGTGCCCTTATCAAATGGAAGCCCAGGAAGGTGTGGGCAGCAGGCAGGGCCATGTCCTCAGAGATGTGGCCACCCCAAGCTGCCACACTCGAGTCCCTCCAGCTCCCCAGCTCCTCCTTCTGCATTAGGGTCTCCTCCATGGATGATGGAACACTTCAAACTCCCCCCCACTCCTCTGATTCCCCTCCTGCCATTATCAGGGACCCCTCCCCCAGCCCAGGGGGCTCCAAGCCCCATCCAACCTTCAACACCTCCAGGGATGGGGCAGCCACAGCTTCTGGGGGCAACCTGGGCACCCAGGGGCTCAGCACCCTCACCCCAAAGAATTTCTCCCTCCCCAAGAAACAGAATCATGGAATGGTTTGGCTTGGAAGAGAACTGAAAGCTCAGCTCATTCCAACCCCCCTGCCATGGGCAGGGACACCTCCCTCCCAGATTGCTCCAAGCCCCATCCAACCTGGCTTTGAACACTGCCAGGGATGGGGCAGAGACTCTTTTCCTGGGCAACCTCTTTCTAAAGCTCAGCCCCCTCAGCCCAACCAAAGAATTTCTCCCTGCCCAAGATCTCCTCTCCATCTCCCCTCTCCCAGCTGGAAACCCTTCCCCCTCCAGGCTCCCAGCCCTCCAGGCCCTTGTCCCAAGTCCCTGCCCAGCTTTCCTGGAGCCCCTTCAGGCACTGGAAGGTGCTCTAAGGTCTCCCCATTGCAGCCTTCTCTTCTCCAGCCTCAACACCCCCAACTCTCTCAGCCTGGCTCCAGAGCAGAGCTGCTCCAGCCCTCCCAGCAGCTCCAGGGCCTCCTCTGCACTGGCTCCAACAGCTCCGTGTCCCTCCTGGTGTTGGGGACAGTCCCCCCCAGCCCTGGGGACACCAGGCATGCTGCCAGCACCGTTCCCATCTGCTTTGGGTGGCAGCTGCTCAGCTTCATCTCACTTTATTCTCTGGCGTGTCACTCAGAGTTGATTTGCTCTGCTAATTGCTTTAGCAAATTATAAGCAATTTATAATTCTCTAATTGGGCTGGTGGGGAAGTGGGGGGACTCTCCCCCCACATCCAGCACCACCACGCTGCTCATCCTGCTCCCTCCACCACTCCCCCCCTTCATCCCAGGATGGGGTTTTTGGCAGAAAAATCCCCAAATCCTTCCTGGGGGTCACCTGCTCATGCTTGGGGTTGGGCCACTCCGTTGTCCCCACAGCTGTCACTGTCCCCATGCCCTGGGGAGGGGGCTGGCAGAGGGACCCCCCCCAAGGGGATGCAGTCCTTCCTGGCAGTGCTGCTGCTGCTTCCCTGAAAAGGGATTGGAATTCTCTGCTGTAGGGGGAGATGATGCTGATGTGACAGGGACCATGACTGAAGCCACATGGGGGGTCCTGAAGGGGAAAATTCTTTGGGGTGAGGGTGCTGAGCCCCTGGGTGCCCAGGTTGCCCCCAGAAGCTGTGGCTGCCCCATCCCTGGAGGTGTTGAAGGTTGGATGGGGCTTGGAGCCCCCTGGGCTGGGGGAGGGGTCCCTGCCCATGGCGGGGGGGGGGGAATCAGAGGAGCTTTAAGGTCCCTTCCAACCCAAACCCTTCCACACTCTAGGAAAATCCCCCTCTTTCCCGGGGCTCCCCAGCAGGCAGCTCCAGAGCTCCCGTGGGAGCAGCACGAGGTGACCTTTAGAGGCCCCTTCCAAGCCACATTCTCCTCTGATTCCAGGATTCCCCTCAGGTTTGGGATTGAAATCCCTGTGTGCACATCCTGCTGAGGGCAGGGGGACATCAAGCATCCCCCCCTGCCCTGCTCCAGCCCTTCCCAAACCCATTCCCTTTCCCCCCATGCTCCCTCCTCCTCTTCTCACACCTTTTATTGCCTGAGGACCATTTCCTGGCTTTAATCTTACTTTTAATTATTCTTTGCATTCCTGATGAGTCTCCCTGCAGTCAGGGAAAGTCGTGGGGTTTGGTTTTCCCATCCCCATCTCCCCGGGGAGCTGCCACACCTGGCAGAGAGCTGTGACCAAGGATGTCATTCCCTGGGGACAGCATTTCCCACCCTTAAATCCCATCTGTGGGGAGGTGATTTTGAGAACCTCTGCTGCCCTTTGAGCTCTTGGCTTGCAAAGTGGCTTTAAAAAAAGAAAGAAAAAAAAAAACCCAAAAACCTCCTTCCCCCCCCTTGCAATGTGTTTCCCTCCCTGCCCAGGGTTTGGTGGCCACGGGACGGGGTCAGTGTCCCCAGACATCCCCTGGGGTGTCCCCAACCAGCAGGTCAGGGCAGGGGTGTCCTGCTGGGAAGCAGCTCCAGGGAGAAAGCCCTGGGAGTCCTGGGGGACAGGGAATTCTCCAGGGGTCAGCAATGTGCCCTTGGGGCCAAGAGGGCCAATGGTGTCCTGGGGGCATCAGGAAAAGTGTGTCCAGCAGATCCAGGGAGGTTCTCCTTCTCCTCTTCCTCCTCCTCTTCCTCCTCCACCTCCTCCTCCTCCTCCTCCTCCTCCTCCTCCTCCTCCTCCTCCTCCTCCTCCTCCTCCTCCTCCTCCTCCTCCTCCTCCTCCTCCTCCTCCTCCTCCTCCTCCTCCTCTGCTCTGCCCTGGGGAGAGCACAGCTGGAATCCTGGCTCCAGTTTGGGGCTCCCCAGTTGAGGAGAGACTGGGATCTACTGGAGAGAGTCCAAGGGAGAGGTGGGAGGGTGAGGAAGGGACTTGAGCATCTCTGCTGGGAAGCAAGAGTGAGAGCCCTGGGGCTGTTGAGCCTGGAGAAGAGAAGGCTGAGAGGGGATGTGCTGAATGTCCCTCAAGATCTGAGGGGTGGGGGGCAAGAGGAAGGGGACAGTCTCTTTTTGGGGGTGCCCAGGGAGAGGCCAAGGAAGAATGGGTTGAAGGGAGAAGAGAGGAAGTTCCAGCTCAGCATGAGGAGAAACTTGTGGAGGCTGAGGCTGAGGGAGCCCTGGCCCAGGCTGCCCAGAGAGGTTGTGGAGTCTCCTTCTCTGGAGCCTTTCCAAACCCCCCTGGATGTGTTCCTGTTTTTTGGAGGGCTGTTCTGGTGTTTTGAAGGCTCTCCTGGGCCTTCCAGGGTTCTCCTGGTCTTTTTGGGGCTCTCCTGGTCTTTTAGAGGCTCTGTGGACTTTGCGGAGTTCACATGGGCTTTGAGGGGTTCTCCTGGTCCTTCAAGCTTCTCCTGCTCTTTCAGGGCATTTCCTGATCTTTCGAGGGATTTTTGGAGGCTCTCTTGGATTTTGGGGTATTTTCCTGGGCTTTGGTTGGGGCTTCTTCTGGGCTTTTGGAGGCTCTCCCAGATTTTTTTGTGCTCTCCTGGCTTTGTGGGGTTCTCCTGGGCTTTTGGGGGCTCTCCGGGGCAGAGGAACAGGAGAGATAAGAGGGATCCTCCCCAGGCACCTCCTCAGAGTCCATGAGGGATGTCCCTGCTCCATGAGGATGTCCCCCATCTATGGGAGGATGTCCCCAGTCTATGGGAGGATGTCCCCAGGCCATGGGAGGATGTCCCTGCTCCATGGGGGGATGTCCCCAGCCTGTGGGCTCAGGACATGTCCTTCTCCTGCCTCCAGAAGGGTTTTCAGTCTGGGTGAGGAGCAGGAGGCTCCTCCTGGGACTGTTTTGGCCCCGGGTGCAACAGCAGCTGGCTGCCATGGGAGGGGATGTCCTGGTGGGACCCATCCCTGCCCCCATCTCTGTGTGGGTGAGGAGGGAACAGCTCCCAGGAGCAGCCTGGGGAAGGCAGGGATTGAACAAACTCTTCCCAAGGCCTCATCCATTGTGGAGGAACAGGGAGCACGAGTGCCACCCTCTCCTGCTCCGTGCCTTCCCTCTCCCGTTTGATTCCTCTCCTTCAGCTCCTGCTGCTTTTACCATATCTCCCTCTTCTTTCATCCCTCCCCACGTGGTGGGGCACTGGGGGGGCCCTTCCCCATGGCACGATGCCAGTGAGAGCAGCATGTCCAGGGAGAGCCTCCTCTGTGGGGGCTGGGGGGTCCTAGGGTTGGGTTGGGTTGAGTTGAGTTGGGTTGGATTGAGTTGGATTGGATTGTGTTGGGTTGAGTTGGGTTGGGTTGAATTGAGTTGAGTTGACTTGAACTGAGATGAGATGAGTTGGGTTGGTTTGGGTTGATAAGTTGGGTTGGGTTAAGTTGGGTTGGGTTGGGTTAAGTTGGGTTGGGTTAAGTTGGGTTGGGTTAAGTTGGGTTGGGTTCGGTTAAGCTGGGTTGGGTTGGGTTAAGTTGGGCTGGGTTAAGTTGGGTTGGGTTGGGTTGGGTGGTTTTCTCCTCCCTCCATCCTCCCCTCATCTGCTGGGGGGTCCTGCAAACAAAGCACACAGAGTGCCCAAACCCAGCACACCCATGCCCAAAGCCCCTCCCCAGCTTTTCCTGGAGCCCGTCAGGCACTGGAAGCTGCTCTGAGGCCCCCCTGGAGCCTTCTCCTGGCTGAACAACCTCAGCTTTTTGGGGAGCCCCCCCTGAGCTGTGTCTCTTTCTGTCCCCCTCTGCAGGACAAGAACAGGAAGCTGAGGCCCCTCTATGACATTCCCTACATGTTTGAAGCCCGGGAGTTCCTGCGCAAGAAACTCATCGGGAAGAAGGTAGGGAATGGGGGGTGGGATCCCTGGGGCTGCTGGGGAGGAGAAGGGGGGGGTCAGGAACTGCCAGTGCTGGTGAGAATCGTGGAATGGGTTGGGTTGGAGCCACCTCAAAGCTCATCCATGGACATCCCCACCCCTGCCATGGTCAGGGACCCCTCCCCCAGCCCAGGGGGCTCCAAGCCCCATCCAACCTTCAACACCTCCAGGGAGGGGGCAGCCACAGCTTCTGGGGGCAACCAGGGGCTCAGCACCCTCACCCCAAAGAATTTCTCCCTGCCCAAGATCTCTCCATCTCCCCTCTCCCAGCTGGAAACCCTTCCCCCTCCAGGCCCTTGTCCCAAGTCCCTCCCCAGTTTTTCTGTCTTTGGGGTTCTCCTTGGGGCACTGCAGGGTGCACCCAAAGCTGGAGCACCCCTTTGAGCTGCCCTCCAGCTGCACCCATTCCCCACCCCTGCTTTTCTTCTGTTTTCCCCCTTTTTTTTATTCTTTTGTTTCCCCGGCATAATTTTTCCGGGCTGCTTTCAGAGCAGTTCTTGGGGGGGATGAAGAAGAACCTGATGTGCACTAAACTGCTGCAGCACATGCTCAGGATGCAATTTTCCAGCCCCCATAAAATGGTCAAATAAAATCAATTCCCCTCGTCGTGAGGCTGCTCACTGCTGCTCATTGAGGGCCATTTCCATTCCTAATTGCATCTTTCCAGCGTGGAGCCCTCTTTAGATATTCAAGCAACAAGAAAAAAAAAATCAAATAAAACAACCCCCCCCCAAAAAAACCAAAATAGCAGCTTGTGAGGCTTTCTGAAAGGCAAACCTGTCACTGGTTGTAGCCTGAAGCTGCTTCCAGGGTGTTTCTGGAGCTCCTGAAAAGGGCTCTGGGTTCTGAAATGTGAATTGAGGCTTTTTTCATAAAATCATGGGATGGGTTGGAAGAGACCTTAAAGCTCCTCTGATTCCTCCCCTGCCATGGTTGGGGACCCCTCCCCCAGCCCAGGGGGCTCCAAGCCCCATCCAACCTTCAACACCTCCAGGGATGGGGCAGCCACAGCTTCTGGGGGCAACCTGGGCACCCAGGGGCTCAGCACCCTCAGCCCAACCAAAGAATTTCTCCCTGCCCAAGCTCTCCTCTCCATCTCCCCTCTCCCAGCTGGAAACCCTTCCCCCTCCAGGCTTCCATCCCTCCAGGCCCTTGTCCCAAGTCCCTGCCCAGCTTTCCTGGAGCCCCTTCAGGCACTGGAAGGTGCTCTAAGGTCTCCCCATTGCAGCCTTCTCTTTTCTCTTTTCTCTTTTCTCTTTTCTCTTTTCTCTTTTCTCTTTTCTCTTTTCTCTTTCTCTTTTCTCTTTTCTCTTTTCTCTTTTCTCTTTTCTTCTTCTCTTCTCTTCTCTTCTCTTCTCTTCTCTTCTCTCTCTTCTCTTCTCTTTGTTCTCTTCTCTTTGTTCTCTTCTCTTTGTTCTCTTCTCTTTGTTCTCTTCTCTTTGTTCTCTTCTCTTCTCTTCTCTTCTCTTCTCTTCTCTTCTCTTCTCTTCTCTTCTCTTCTCTTCTCTTCTCTTCTCTTCTCTTCTCTTCTCTTCTCTTCTCTTCTCTTCTCTTCTCTTCTCTTCTCTTTTCTCTCTTCCAAAGCTGTTCCAGCTCTCCCAGCAGCTCCAGGGCCTCCTCTGCCCTGGCTCCCAGCACCCCCCCCCCCCCGCGCTGCTCAGGACCTTCCAGTCACCCCCAGAAACAGAAGCAAAAATCCATTTTTTTTGTGTTTCAAGGTCCTGTCCCCAACCCCCCCCTCCCGGGCTCCTGGCCGGAGCCTCCTGCCCGCTCCCCTTTGATGTTGTTGGGTTTGCTTGCAAAACATCCCCTTTGTCAGCTCCACGTTTTTCACTTCAGATTAATTTGATGGAGTAAAAGCCAGGATTTAAAAAAAAAATTGTAAATAATAATAATAATAATTTTTAAAAATCCTTCCTGTTAAGGATCAAAAGCATCCCCGGAGGCTGGCGCCGCGTCCTGATCCGAGCTGACAGCCCGGCACGGGGGGCCTGTCCCCACCTCCCCTCCTGGCTCTGGGCACCAACCTGCCTGCCAAAATACTTTTTTTTTTCCCCTTCTTTAATTTTAATTTTTTTTTTTTTTTTTTTTAATCTGCTTTTCATGCCCGGGCTGGCAAGGAGCTCAGGGAAAGATCAAATGGGGTGGGAGGGCACCCAGGAGGCAAGGGGAATGGGTGCAGGGCTGGGATGGGGACCCCTGCCCATTCTGGGGACCCCTGCCCATTCCAGGGACCCCCCGTCTGTTTTGGGGACCCCTGCCCAGTCCTGTTTCAGGACCCCCTGCCTGTTTTGGGGACCCCTGCCCATTCTGGGATCCCCTTCCTCTTCTGGATACTCCTGCCCGTTCCAGAGATCCCCAGGCAGTTTGGGGGAACTCTCCCTCTTTGGGGACCCCCTCCCCACTCTGCAGACCCCTCTCTGTCCCAGGTCCCCCCCTCCTGTGGGTGCAGCCCAGGACAGGGTTTTTCTCAGTGTCCAGCTCCTGCTGAGCTCAGCCCAGGCTGCAGCCCACATTTCCTCCCCTGCCCTTTCATCCAGCCAGAGGCAAGTTTCCAAATCCCAATTTTCATGGATTTATTTTTTTCTCCCCACCTCTTTTTTTTTTTTTTTTTTTTCCCCAGCTTTTTCCTTTCACAGGGATTTCTTTCCCTTCACTCCTCCCCCAGCTCCTGGGTGCACATTCCTCAGGCTTTTGGGATGGGATTTGGGATGGGATGAGGATGGATTAGGATTAGGATGTGGATGGGATGGATTAGGATGAGGATGAGGATGGATTAGGATGGGGATGAGGATGAGGATGGGGATGGGATGAACACCCCAGTGTTGTTCCCTTGCTGTGTCCTGCTGGATGGATTTGGCTCCCATGGTGGAGGAAATCTCCAGGGGGAGGGGACAGGGATGGGTGGCTTGGTGCAGGCACTGCCCAGGGCTGGCACCACTCTTAAAGCAGCTTTTTTCTACATTATTCTCATATTGATGTATTTATAATATACACATGATTATTTTCATATATATATATTATTTTCATATATATATTATTGTTTTAATATATTTTATTTTTTCATATATATTTTTTTATTTCCATTTATTATTATTATTATTATTATTATTATTATTATTATTATTATTATTTAATTATTGCCTTGAACTGAGTCTATCCGGGGGCTCCTGACCCTTTCCTCTGATTTTCTGGGGAGGCTTAAATCACTGGGATGGAAGGAGGTGGCATGAGAGAGCTCAGGGAGTAAATGTCCCCTAGGTGCAGAAGTGATTTGGTCCCTTCTTTGATGGTGGAATTATTTTTTGGGGAAGGATCCCCAGGCTGCCCCAGCACCCACGGTGGGGACCTGAGCTGAGTTTGGTGCCACCAAAGGAGCTGGGAAGGTCTTTGGGGATGTTGAGAGGTGGGGACAAAGAGTGAACCCAGGGCCTGGAGGGGGAAGGGTTTCCAGCTGGGAGAGGGGAGATGGAGAGGAGATCTTGGGCAGGGAGAAATTCTTTGGTTGGGCTGAGGGGGCTGAGCCCCTGGGTGCCCAGGTTGCCCCCAGAAGCTGTGGCTGCCCCATCCCTGGAGGTGTTGAAGGTTGGATGGGGCTTGGAGCCCCCTGGGCTGGGGGAGGGGTCCCTGGATTGTCCCCTTGGGACTGGGGGAGCTTTAAGGTCCCCTCCCACCCAAACCCTTCCATGATTCCATGATTCCATGGTTCCATTATCCCATGATCCATGAGACCCCCCTCTGTGCACACACCCATCACCACATTGGGTGAAGTCTGGAAGTACCCAAGTGTGCAGGCTTCCAGCAACACTTTGGCAGTGTAAACACCTGCAAAACCTGCAAAATCTGCAAAATCTGCAAAATCTGCAAAATCAAAGCCCAGAAGAAGCTGCAGAATCCTTCCCTCCTCGGGGGAGCAGGATGATGTCCAGGGGAAAACTCTTTTCCCCAGTCCAAGCCCATCCCGTGTTTTTTGGGAACGCTGCTTTGGGTACCCCCAGCAGGAGCATCCCAGGAACCTTCCCAGTGCCTCTGAGCCACCTCATCCCAGCAGATCCTGGAAAACCAGAGGGAATGGATCCCATCCAGGCTGGGGACTCAGGGGGGGCTGGGGGAGACGTTTGCTCCCTGGGAGCAGCCACCAAAAACCCCCAGGCATGGAAAAACTGCAAGAGATGGAGCAGAGGCTTTGCAGGAGAAGGAGCAGAGGCTGTGGGGTGAGGACAAGCCCCGGGTCATGCTCCTCCTCCTGTCCCCTGCCATCTGTCACCCCCTCCAAGCATCGACCCCTCCGGGGACAATCGCCGGTGGCACCGGGGCGAGCGGGGCCGTGGCACTCACCAGGGACACTGGGACTGGGGACAGAGGACAACCACGGCCCTCTGCTCCTGGAGGGACCTTTGCTGGGGCAGGAGGAAGATGTCCCAAACCCCTGTGGTGCTGGGACAGGGGCAGTGGGGACCCCCAGGGCTGGAGAAGCCGGAGACGTTATCCCCAGGGCCATAAAATCAGGGACAGGGTTGGGTTGGAAGGGACCTTGAGGTCATTTCATCCCATCCCATCCCATCCCATGCCAGGGGGCAACCTGGGCACCCAGGGGCTCAGCACCCTCACCCCAAAGAATTTCTCCCTCCCCAAGAAATAGAATCATGGAATGGTTTGGCTTGGAAGAGAACTGAAAGCTCAGCTCATTCCAACCCCCCCTGCCATGGGCAGGGACACCTCCCTCCCAGATTGCTCCAAGCCCCATCCAACCTGGCTTTGAACACTGCCAGGGATGGGGCAGAGACTCTTTTCCTGGGCAACCTCTTTCTAAAGCTCAGCCCCCTCAGCCCAACCAAAGAATTTCTCCCTGCCCAAGCTCTCCTCTCCATCTCCCCTCTCCCAGCTGGAAACCCTTCCCCCTCCAGGCTCCCAGCCCTCCAGCCCCTTGTCCCAAGTCCCTGCCCAGCTTTCCTGGAGCCCCTTCAGGCACTGGAAGGTGCTCTAAGGTCTCCCCATTGCAGCCTTCTCTTCTCCAGCCTCAACACCCCCAACTCTCTCAGCCTGGCTCCAGAGCAGAGCTGCTCCAGCCCTCCCAGCAGCTCCAGGGCCTCCTCTGCACTGGCTCCAACAGCTCCGTCTCCTTCTGCTGCTGGGGACCCCAGAGCTGGACCCCCTTTTTTGGGAAGATCCCCAATTCTGGAGCTGAGAGGGATGGGGGCAGTGGATGGGGACAGTGGCTGTGTCTTCCCCCACCTCTTCCAGCAGTACCTGGGGGTGGGGGTGCCCCAAATCCAACCCCCCAGCCCCTGGGAATGGTGTCACCATGTGCTGGAGCCATCATCCCACCCTGCTCCTGGCTCCCGAGCTGCCAGGGATCCGGGGGGGGCTGGAGCTGAGCAGGGAGGGGGTTTTGGTTTGTGTTTCTTTGTGGGTTTTTTGTTTTTGTTTTTATTATTATTATTTCTTTTTTTTTTTCTTGTTGTTCAAAGCCTTCTGGAGAGCTGAGTGCTCTCCCCAGTGCCCAGCTTGGGATGAGATTTTCTCCCACCCGTGGTGTCAGCTCCCAGAGCAGCTGCAGCTGAGCAGGAGGGGGGGACAGGAGCCCCCCAAGCTCTGAGCTCAGCCTCCTGCAGGGAGAGGAGCAGGAGAGGAGCAGCCCTGGCTCTTCCTGGGCTGGGGATCAGAAATTCAGGGCTGGCTTGGCCTGGGTTTTATTTTTGCTTTTTTTCTGCCTGCGCATCCATTTCAGTTCCCCCCCCCCACCCCCGCTCCTCCTCCTCCTCCTCCTCCTCCTCCTCCTCCTCCTCCTCCTCCTCCTCCTCCTCCTCCTCCTCCTCCTTCCCTGAGGTTTCCTCACGTGGGCACTTCCAGGGCTGCAACCCTGCAGGGTTTGGTTTTGTTTGCCAAGCTCAGCCCCAGCAAGGTCAGTCCCAGCCCGGGGCTGCTCCCTGGCTTCCCAGGGCTGGGATCAGCCAGGAAGGGCTCCCTCAGCCCGGGGCTACCAGCCAAGGGGGCTCAGTAGCCCCAGAGCTGGCAGGGAGAGGGGAGCTGAGAGCATCCCCTGTGCTGCATCTCAGGAGGGAGCAGAATGGGGTGAGGAGAGGTGGGAAATGGGTGTCTGGAGCTTCCCCTCCAGGGTGACTCTGTCCCCTCGGTGTCCCCTCTGTCACCTCACCCCAGCAGGCAAGGCAGCAGAGGTCATGGGGTGGCATCAGGAGGTGGAAGGGTCAGGATGATGGGAAGGGGACCAGGAGCCAGGATGGGACCAAGGTGCTGGGGACAGTGTGCCAGGGACCTTGAGTTGGGGACCACGTCACAGGGACCATGGTGCTGGGGACATTGTGCCAGGGAGCATGGGGTGAGGTCCCTGTCCTGGGGACTTCATCACTGGGGCCGTGGTGCTGGGGACAGTGTTCCTTGGGGTCACATCAGGGTCCCCCCTGTTGGGGACAGCAACAGAGGAGCTTTAGGGTCCCCCCAGCCCCTCCCTCATCCCGTGATTCCTCTCCCCAGCCAGGACACCCCTGTCCCAGGTCCCCCCGAGGTGGCAGCTCCTGGTTTCATGTCCCCCCCCTGTTGGGGTCTCAGCTGGTCCTGGGCTGGTGGCCCTGCTGGGGCTGCCAGGGGGGTGACAAACAGCACTGCTACCCTGGCACAGCCCCCATGTCCCCCCCTGGGTCCCCCCATGTCACCCTCTTGTCACCCCTATGTCCGTCTCACCCCTGTGTCACTGCGTGGCCTTTGGTGTCCCCAGGTGTCACCCCTGTGTCCCTTCATGCCACCCTCATGTCCCCCCTGTGTGACCCCATGTCACCCCCATGCCCATCCATGTCCCTTTGTGTCTCCTCATGTCCCCCTGGGTGTTTTTAAGTCACCTCCATGTCCCTCCATGTCCCCCTGTGTGTCCCTCCATGTCCTCCTGTGTGTTTTTTGTCACCCCATGTCCCCCCCGTGAACCTCCATGTCCCCTGTGTCACCCCCTGTCCCTCTTTGTCCCTGTGTCCCTCCTGTGTCCCCGTGTCACCTCTGTGTCCCCCTATGTGTTTTTAAGTCGTCCCCATGTCCCTCCATGTCCCCCCGTGTGTCCCCCCATGTCCCCCATGTGTTTTTGTCACCCCATGTCCTCCCCATGTCCCCTCTCTCACCCCCATGTCCCTCTGTGTCCCTTTGTGTCCCCCTCCATGTCCTCCCGTGTCCCCCCCGTGACCCCTCGTGTCCCTCCATGTCCCCCGGTGCCTGTCCCCTCCCTGTGCCCCCAGCCCTGACCCCTGTCCCTCTCTCCTGCCCCCCCAGGTCAGTGTCACCGTGGATTACATCCGTCCTGCCAGCAGTGCCACCGACACCGTCCCCGCCTTCTCGGAGCGCACGTGTGCCACCGTCTGCATCGGGGGCATGTGAGTGACACAGGGGACAGGGGACAGCACTTGCCACCTCACCACACTGCCCAAAGCCACCTCTGCTCCCCACAAACCATCACCCCCCAATACAGAGGGTTCCAGACTGGAGGACCCCCCCCCACCCCCCTGATGCCACCACCCCCGTGATGCCACACAGGGGTGACACAGAGGGGACATGGAGGGACACAGGGGTGACACATGGGGACGTGGAGGGACATGGGGGTGACTTAAAACCACGCAGTGTGACATGGAGGGGACACAGGAGGACATGGAGGGGGACAAAGAGGGATGTGGAGGGACATGGGGGTGACACAAGGGGATGTGGAGGGACGTGGGGGTGACTTAAAATCACACAGTGTGACATGGGGGGGACACAGGAGGACATTGAGGGGGACACAGGAGGACATGGGGAGACACAGGGACATGGGAGTGACTGAAAAACCCCAAGCGTGGTGGCTTAGGAGGAACTGTTTGTCCCCTGTGTGTCCCTGATGTCCCTGTCCTTTCCCAAGGGACATCCCCCCCCTTGGCCAGCCCTGTCCCCAGTTTCCATGCCTGGGGCAGGATTGGGGACATTGGGTGCTGGGCTCCTCTGGGAGCTGAGCAGGGAGGAGCTCGCAGCACCCAGGCTCTGGGGTTGGGCTCCTGGGGGTTTCCTCAGCTTTGGGGTTTTTTGCTTGTTGGGGTTTTTTTGCTGTTACTTTTTTTTTTTTTTCTTTTCCTTTTTTTTTTCTTCTTTTTCTCTGTTTCTTCTCCTTTGATTTCCCCATCCCCGCAGGAGCTCTCTTGGACAGCACCCAAACCACTGCTGCTCCCCCCCCCCCTGCACCCTGGGGCTGGGAAAAGCTGCCAGGAGCTGGCAGGAGCAATGGGGGGGGGGGGGGGGGTGAGGGGCCCTGCAGCTCCCTGACACCCCCCCTGTCCCCTCCCCCGGTGTGATGGGGACATTCCTGGTGTCACCCGGGGTGGTGTGGGCTGAGCCTCAGAGTCCTGGAGTGATGGAAGGGGTTGGGTTGGAGGGGACCTGAAATCCCCCCCAGTGCCCCCCCTGCCATGATCAGGGACCCCTCCCCCAGCCCAGGGGGCTCCAAGCCCCATCCAACCTTCAACACCTCCAGGGATGGGGCAGCCACAGCTTCTGGGGGCAACCTGGGCACCCAGGGGCTCAGCACCCTCAGCCCAACCAAAGAATTTCTCCCTGCCCAAGCTCTCCTCTCCATCTCCCCTCTCCCAGCTGGAAACCCTTCCCCCTCCAGGCTCCCAGCCCTCCAGGCCCTTGTCCCAAGTCCCTGCCCAGCTTTCCTGGAGCCCCTTCAGGCACTGGAAGGTGCTCTAAGGTCTCCCCATTGCAGCCTTCTCTTCTCCAGCCTCAACACCCCCAACTCTCTCAGCCTGGCTCCAGAGCAGAGCTGCTCCAGCCCTCCCAGCAGCTCCAGGGCCTCCTCTGCACTGGCTCCAACAGCTCCGTCTCCTTCTGCTGCTGGGGACCCCAGAGCTGGACACAGCTTTACCCCAGGGGGGTCTCCCCAGAGCAGAGGGGACAATCCCCTGGCCCTGCAGGTGACATCCCAGCACACAGGGGCTTTGGTGGCTCCTGCTGAGCTTCTCCTCCCCCCACCCCCCCAACTCCTTCTCCCCAGGGCTGCTCTCCATCCATTCTCCTGGATTTTTGCTGGGATTGCCCCCACCCCCAGCCAGGACCTTGCCCTTTGGCTCCCTTGAACTTGATGTGTTTTAATGCTGAGATTTTCCAGCTCAGCAGCCTCTGGCTCAGCTCTGCCTCCTGCTCTTAGTGTCTCCAGCTCCAAATTGCTTCCCAGCAGCTCCCGAGTCACATCCCAAATCCCACAGCAGTTTTGGGGCCACTGCTCCCAGTGACTTCATCGCTGTAATCAGGAGCAGGAGCAGCCCTGACCTCAGCAAACCCCTGGGATGGGCTTTGGGGGAGCCCCAGGGACCCAGCCTGCCCCAATCCCTCATCCCAGGGACCCAATCTGCCCCAATCCCTCATCCCAGGGACCCAGCCTGTCCATATCCCTCATCCCATGGATCTGGCCTGCCCCAATCCCTCATCTCATGCATCCATCCTGTCAATATCCCTCTCCCCATGGATCCAACCTGTCCAGATCCTTTACCCAATGGATCTAATCTGTCCCAATCCCTCACCCCATGGATCCAACCTGTCCATATTCCTCATCCCATGGCTCCAGCCTGTCCATGTCCCTCATCCCATGGATCCAGCCTGCCCCAATCCCTCATCCCATAGATCCAACCTGGATATATGCCTCATCCCATGGATCCAACCTGTCCAGATCCCTCTCCCTATGAATCCAACCTGCCCCAATCCCTCATCTCATGGATCCAGCCTGTCCAGATCTTTAACCCAATGGATCTAAGTTGCCCCAATCCCTCTCCCCATGGCTCCAGCCTGTCCATATCCCTCATCCCATGGCTCCAGGCTGTCCAGGTCCCTCTGCAAACCCTCAGCCCTGGCTCCAGGCTGTGCCCAGCCCCGGGGTGGAACAGAGCAGGGTTTGTGTCCTGGGGGATGGCTCTGGGATAAAAGCCTGGATTGTGCTCCTGGCATCTGGGCAGGGCTGCTGCTGCTTGGCAGGCAGGGCACGTGGGCAGCTCCGGGGATGCTGCAGGCAGGGATGATCCTGCCTGGAACCTGCTGCTCCCTGCTCCTGCCCGGGATGGGGACAGCCAGGGGGTGGGCCTGCAGCCCCCTGCCCAGGATGGGGGCAGGACAGGCAGTGGGATGCTGCATCCCTGACTCTATCCCTGTCTGTATCCCTGCCTGCATCCCTGTCATCTGTATCCCTGCCTCTATCCCTGCCTGAATCCCTGTCTGTATCCCTGTCTGCATCCCTGCCTCTATCCCTGTCTGCATCCCTGCCTCTATCCCTATCTCTATCCCTGTCTCTATCCCTCCCTCTATCCCTGTCTGCATCCCTGTCTCTATCCCTGCCTGTATCCCTGCCTCTATCCCTGTCTATCTCTATCCCTGTCTCTATCCCTGTCTCTATCCCTGCCTGTATCCCTGTCTCTATCCCTGCCATGGTCCCTGGGGACTTGGGACAAGGGCCTGGAGGGCTGGGAGCCTGGAGGGGGAAGGGTTTCCAGCTGGGAGAGGGGAGATGGAGAGGAGAGCTTGGGGAGGAGAAGTGAGGGTGGGGGGAGCCTGGGGGAGTTTTCCTGGGGAAGCTGTGGATGGTGGGAATGTCTCAGGCCAGGCTGGATGGGGCTTGGAGCCCCCTGGATGGGGGAGGTGCTTTAAGGTCCCTTCCAACCCAAACCCATCCCATGGTATCCCCCTGGTTCCATCATTCCTGGGGTCAGGATGGTGCTGGAGGGGGGGGGGGGAGGTGTGGGGCAGGGGAGGCTCCTGGTGCCCTCAGGACCTTTGGTGCCTCCTGTGCTTCCCGATGCTGGGAAAGCTCTGGAGCTGGGAGACTCCCAGCAGCATGGATGCACCAGGAGCTTCAAGGACCCCAAAACATCCCAAAGGAATTCCCATCAGCATCTCCATGGGATGCTGCCCCCTGAGTGGGATGGGGAGAGGGATGGGATTAGGATGGGGAGTGGGATGGGGAAGGAATGGGGAGTGGGATGGGGAAGGAGTGGGGAGTGGGATGGGGAGGGAATGGGGAGTGGGATGGGGAAGGAATGGGGAGTGGGATGGGGAGGGAATGGGGAGTGGGATGGGGAGGGAATGGGGAGTGGGATGCAGCTGAGCTGGGGACTGGGATGGAGAACAGGATGGAGATGGAATCTGGGTGAGTTGGGGAGTGGGATGCTGCTAGGATGGGAATGGGATAGGAATGGGATGCAGGTGGGATGGGGAGTAGGATGCAGCAGGAATGTGTCTGGGGTGGGGAGTGGGATGTGGATGGGATGGGCACGAGGATGCAGCTGGGATGTGAGTGGGATGGGCTCTGGGATGCAATTGGGATGGAGACTGGGATGCAGATGGAATGTGAGTGAGGTGGGAAGTGGGATGTGACTGGGATGCAGTTGGGATGCAGCTGGTATGGGAGTGGGATGCAGATGGAATGTGATGGGATGGGGAGTGGGATACAGATGGAATGTGACTGCACTGGGAAGTGGGCTGGGGACTGGGAGGGGGATTTGGGTGCAGCTGTGATGGGAGTGGGATGTGGATGAGATGGGATTGGGACTGAGGTGTAACTGGGATGTGACTGGGCTGGGGACTGGGAACAACTGGGATGAGGGGGGGGGCGGGGGGCTGCAAACTGAGGGGCTGATGGGATGGGACCCCCCCAGCTTTCCATTATGAGCTTGGGAATCCCACCAGGCCCAGGGGGCTGCTTGTCCCCAAACCCTCCAGGGTGGGGACACGGGGACACTGAGGGTGTCCCAGGTGTCCTGCCTGGACATGGTGGCATTTGTCCCTCAGGGTTTGTCCCCGTGGTGGCTCAGCTTGGGGACACTCAGCAGGTCCCCAGCTGAGGGGTGGGACAGAGGGGACATTTCTGGGTGCTGGGTGGGCACCGTGCCCGTCACTCAGGTCCCCCCGTGGGGGGTGGAGGTTCCTGGTGACACATGGGGACAGTTGGGACCCTTTGTGTGTCCCCCCCCTGCAGAACCAGGCGGGCACCAGCTGCACCTTCCAGCACCCTCCTGGTTCCCCCTTTTTGGGGTGCTGCAGCCCCTCACCCCTCGGATGTCACAGGGTGGGTGTCCCCTCAGCCAGGGGGGTGACATCAAACCCACCCCCACCCCCTGAGGACCCCAACCCTGAGAACTTTCCCCCTCCCTCACCCTGGGGACAGCCCATGGGGTGACAGCCTGGGAGCTGCTGGGACACCAGGGGTGCCACCAACCTTACTGTCACCTCCCCAGCCCCTAACCCCCAACCAGGGCCTCCTGTTCCTTCCCAAAATAACTGGAAATTCATATTCCTGGCTCTTTGGCATTTGGAGCTCTGCCTCCTGCTCCAGCCGGCTTCCTCCTTTCCCAACCTTCTGAATTCTCTCTCTTTTTTTTTTTATTATTTTTTAATCCTCTCTCTCTTTTCCAGTCCCTCCCGTGTCCCTGCTCCGAGGACACCAGAATTATTTTCAGCTCCTGCTGATGCTTCAGCCCTTCCCCCCCTCCCCCCCCTTTCTCCAAAAGATGCTCCTTGGATTTATTTTTTTTTATAATTTTTTTTTTTTTGGGGTGCAAACAGGAGCAAGCCTGGTGCTAGGGAGAATTCCTTTTTTTAAAATTTATTTTAAATTTATATGTATAGATGTAAAAAGGGGGAATTCACAGCCTGGGTAACTGGAGGGGAATTCCAGAGTTTGTTTCCAGCAGCCAAACCCCCACCCCCCCAACCCCATCCCATCCCATCCCCTGTGGGCAACCAACCCCCCACCCACCCACCCTGAGCCCCCAACCCACCCAGGGACCCCGCTCCAGTAGGGGTAAAAAAAAAAAACCAAAACAAACCCAAAATGGGAAGGGAAAGGTGAAGGATTCAGAGAGCCTGGGGGTGATGGATGCAGTGGGTTTGGGGGTGAGGAGAGGGATTTGGGGGTGAGGAGAAGGGTTTTTGGGGTGAGCAGAGGGATTTGGGGTGAGGAGAGGGATTTGGGGTGAGGAGAAGGGTTTTTGGGGTGAGGAGAAGGGTTTTTGGGGTGAGGAGAAGGGTTTTTGGGGTGCTGCTTTCAGAGCTGGAGTTGGGGTGTCCCAGGTTCTCTGTGGGCACCAAGGACAGAAGTTCCCAGGAGTTGTGGGATCACAGAATCATCAGATGAGGGGATGGGTTGGGGTTGGAGGGACCTTAAATCCCACCCAGTGCCACCCACACCAAACCCGTCCCAGGGGTCCTGAGGGGTGGGAGGAGGCGGCTGTGGGGCCTCAGACCAGGGGAGATTTGTCTTTTTTGGCTTTTTCTTCCCTTCTGTCCCCAAAACTCAGTGCCCTGGGGTTTGGGACATTTTAATGTCCCCAAAATCTCTGGACAGCAGGTGGGGGGGTGAGTGGGGGACCCCCCGACGCTCCCTGAGCTGGGTCCCAGGAGAACCTCACTCCCCGGGGCTCTCTGATTCCCTTTCCTGCTCTAAGAATTCCCAGACAAAGGAATTTTCCCTCCTTGTTTGGTGACGGAGACCCCGGGAGTCAGAGCTCGGGGTCCTTCCCCGTGGCTGCTGCTTTGGGGTATTTTGTAGGGCAGGAGGGGGCCAGGTCTGCCCCGGAGCCTGCACAGGACCCCCCGGAGCTGACCCGGGGCTCTCCCCCTGCAGCAACATCGCTGAGGCTCTGGTCAGCAAGGGCCTGGCCACCGTCATCCGCTACCGCCAGGACGATGACCAGAGATCCTCCCACTACGATGAGCTCCTGGCAGCTGAGGCACGGTCAGTGCTGCCCATGGCACCATCCCGACACATCCCGACCCATCCTGACCCATCCCGACACATCCCGACACATCCCAACCCATCCTGACCCATTCCAAACCATGCCAACTCATCCCAACCCATCCCAATGCATCCCAATGCATCCCAACCCACCCCAACCAATCCGGACCCATCCTGACCCACCCCAACACATCCCAACCCATCTCAACCCATCCCAATGCATCCTGACCCACCCCAACCCATCCCGACCCATCCCGACCCATCCCGACCCATCCCAACCCACCCCAACCCACCTCAACCCATCCCAACACATCCTGACCCATCCCAATGCATCCCAACCCACCCCAACCCATCCCAACACATCCCAACCCATCCCAACCCATCCCAGTACATCCCAACCCACCCCATCCCTGCCCCAATGCACCCCCCCCATCCCACCCCACCCCACCCCATCCCCTCCACCTCCAGCTGTCCATGGGGAGGTGACACATTCCCAGTGTCCCCAGGGGGGTGGGGGTGTCACAGGTGGGTGCTGTCCCCAGGGGTGGGGGTGTCACAGTGCTGTCCCCTCCCTTTCAGGGCCATCAAGAACGGGAAGGGGCTGCACAGCCGGAAGGAGGTGCCCATACACCGCGTGGCCGACATCTCCGGGGTGAGGGGACCCTGGGACCCCGGGGGGCAGGGATGGAGCTGTGGGATCAGGGATGGAGCTGTGGGATCAGGGATGGAGCTGTGGGATCAGGGATCAGATCCATGGGGTCAGGGATGGATCCATGGGGTGAGGTTGGATTTCCATCCCTGGAGGGGCTGATTCCAGAGCCCGGGAGCTGAGGCCGTGGGGAAGTGGTGGGGGCAGGGTTGGAGCTGTCCCTGAGGGTCACACAAAGCCCAGGCTGGTGACACGGGGACATCCCTGTCCCCACCCCGGGTTGGTGTCCTGGGGCTCAAGAAGGTCCCTGGGGGGTGGAGCAGTTCCCAGACATCCCGAGTCCTGGTGACACAGCCTGGTGACACACAAGTCCTGGTGACAGGGTGGGCACAGGACCCTCAGTGCCACCCCCGTGCACCCCCTGAGGGGACTTCTGTCCTCCCCTTCCCCATGGCTGTGCTCTCCACTGTGGTGCCACCACCCTGTGTCCTTGTCCCCAAGCTGTCCCCTCTGTCCCCCATCTCTGTTCCCACCAGCCCAGAAGGGGACATGACACCCTAGGATTGTGACACCCCAGGAATGTGACACCCCAGGAATGTGACACCCCAGGGATGTGACACCCCAGGAATGTGACACCCCAGGGATGTGACACCCCAGGGATGTGACACGCCAGGAATGGGGACGGGGATTGGGACAGGGATTGGGGATAGGAATGGGGAGAGGGTTGGGGCAGGGATGGGGACAGGGATGGGACTGATGCCATGGGGACAAGGAGAGAGACAGGGGTGGAGACAAGGACAGGGACACGGGGGACAGGGATGGGGAGAGTGGGGGCAGGGTTAGGGACAGGGACAGGCATGGGGACAGGAATGGGACTGACTCCGTGGGGACAGGGATGGGGACAGGGACACTGGGGACAGGGATGGGGATGATAGGGACAGGGATGGGGACATTTGTCTCCAGGCTTCCCCCACCCTTCCCCCTCTCTTCTGTTCCCCCCAGGGACAGGGGGTTCTGCAGTCTCCTTGCCAGTGGTGGCATCCCTGTCCCCTGTCCCCTGTCCCCTGTCCCCTGTCCCCTGTCCCCTGTCCCCTCCCCAGGACACACAGAAGGCCAAGCAGTTCCTGTCCTCACCCTGTCCCTGTCCCCTGACCCTGTCCCCTGTCCCCTCCCCAGGACACACAGAAGGCCAAGCAGTTCCTGTCCTCACCCTGTCCCTGTCCCCTGACCCTGTCCCCTGTCCCCTCCCCAGGACACACAGAAGGCCAAGCAGTTCCTGCCCTTCCTGCACCGTGCAGGCCGCTCCGAGGCCGTCGTGGAATTTGTGTTCAGCGGCGCTCGGCTCAAACTCTTCCTGCCCAAGGAGACGTGTCTGATCACCTTCCTGCTGGCAGGTCTGACCCCACGGGGGATTCACACCCACCCACGGGGGATTCACACCCCCACCCGTGTCTGATCACCTTCCTGCTGGCAGGTCTGACCCCACGGGGGATTCACACCCACCCACGGGGGATTCACACCCCCACCCGTGTCTGATCACCTTCCTGCTGGCAGGTCTGACCCCACGGACTGCACACCCTTGGGGGGATGCTCACACACACACACACGCTTGACACCCACCCCATGGGGCTTCACACGTGTGGGGGGCTTCACACCCCCCCCACAGGGGCTTCACACGTGTGGGGGGCTTCACACACTCCACGGGCTTCACACACACAGGGGCTTCACACACCCACAGGAAACTTCACACCCACACCCACACATGGGGGGGGCTTCACACACACCCCCCCACAGGGGACGTCACCCACCCCACAGGGGGCTTCACACACCCACGGGGGCTTCACACACACACACACACACACACACACATGGGGGGGGGCTTCACACACACACCCACAGGGGACATCATCCCCCACACCCCCACCCATTGGGGACATCACCCACACCATGAGGGACATCACCCACACCCACGGGGGACCTCACACCCCACCCATGGGTGCAGCCCCCCCCTTCCTGCTGCCCCCCAAGCTGTGGCTGCCCCATCCCTGGAGGGGTTGAAGGTTGGATGGGGCTTGGAGCCCCCTGGGCTGGGGGAGGGGTCCCTGGATTGTCCCCTTGGGACTGGAGGAGCTTTAAGGTCCCCTCCAACCCAACCCCTTCCATGATCCCATGCTCATTAACTCGAGGAGCATTAATTAGGGTTGTCCCTAATGAGACCCCCAGGCCCCGGGGTCCCTTCCCCACGGAAGCTCAGGGGGTGCCCAGCCCTGAGGTCCCTCCCTGGGTGACAGGGACACGGGACGAGCCCAGAGCTGAGGGGGGGACTGAGCCGGGGGGTGGGGACCCCAAGTGCTGTGGGTGCTCAGGGTTGGGGTGCAGGGACCCCAAGTGCTGTGATCCACATCCTCCTCCTCCTCCTCTTCATCCTTGTCCTCAGGGACAGGGACAAGGGCAGGGGCTCATCCCTGTCCCCAGCCTGGTTCAGAGCAGGGACCCTTCCCCATGTCCCCACCCCTGCTGTCCCCTGCTGTCCCCATGTCCCCACCCCTGCTGTCCCCATGTCCCGATCCCTGGTTGTCCCCATGTCCCCATCCCTGCCATCCCTATGTCCCCATCCCTGCTGTCCCCATCCCTGCTGTCCCCATGTCTCCACCCCTGGTTGTCCCCATGTCCTGATCCCTGGTTGTCCCCATGTCCCCATCCCTGCTGTCCCCTGCTGTCCCCATCCCTGCTGTCCCCATGTCCCCAGGGCTGTCCCCCAGCCCCTCCCTGTCCCCCTCCCCCTGGCAGTGCCAGCTCTGGGGACCCCCCCACGTCCCCCCACCCCAGGGACATTTGAGGGGATGTCCCTGGAGGTGTCCCCAGGCTGTCACCTTCGTCCCTCAGCCTCCCCCTCCTCTTCCTCCCGCAGGGATCGAGTGTCCCCGGGGGGCCCGGAACCTCCCGGGGGGGGTGCAGGAGGGGGAACCCTACAGCGAGGAGGCCACAACCTTCACCAAGGAGCTGGTGCTGCAGAGAGAGGTGGGGACACAGGGGACATCGGGGACACGGGGGACATTGGGGACACGGGGGACATTGGGGACACCGAGGAGACTAGGGACTTGTGGGACATTGGGGACATCAGGGACACTGGGGACACTGAGGACATCAGGGAGACTGGGGACATTGGGGACATTGGGGACACTGAGGGGAACAGGGAGACTGGGGACATGGGGGACACCAGGGACACCGAGGACATCAGGGACATGGGGGACATTGGGGACGTCAGGGAGACTGGGGACATTGGGGACATGGGGGACACTGGAGACACCAGGGAGACTGGAGATATCAGGGACACAGGGGACATTGGGGACATTGGGGGACAGCAGGGGGAGGACAGAGGGGAGGGATTGGGACACGGGATCAGTGTTGGGGTGTGACACCGGATCAGTGCTGGGGAGGGGGAGTGACTCCGGATTGGTGCTGGGGAAGGGGAGTGACTCCGGATTGGTGCTGGGGCAGGGGAGTGACTCCGGATTGGTGCTGGGGATGGGGGTGTGACTCCAGATTGGTTCTGGGGGATGGGGATAGACTCCGGATTGGTGCTGGGGATGGGGGTGTGACTCCAGATTGGTGCTGGGGATGGGGAGTGACTCCGGATTGGTGCTGGGGAGGGGGAGTGACACCAGATCAGTGCTGGTGCTGGGGGTGTGACACCGGATTGGTGCTGGGGGACGGGGTGTGACTCCGGATTGGCGCTGGGGAAAGGGAGTGACTCCGGATTGGTGCTGGGGGATGGGGGTGTGACTCCGGATTGGTGCTGGGGATGGGGAGTGACTCCGGATTGGTGCTGGGGATGGGGAGTGACTCCGGATTGGTGCTGGGGATGGGGAGTGACTCCGGATTGGTACCAGGCCTGGGGGTGTGACTCCGGATTGGTGCTGGGGGATGGGCGTGTGACTCCGGATTGGTGCTGGGGCAGGGCTGTGACTCCGGATTGGCGCTGGGGAAAGGGAGTGACTCCGGATTGGTGCTGGGGCAGGGGAGTGACTCCGGATTGGTTCTGGGGGATGGGGGTGTGACTCCGGATTGGTGCTGGGGATGGGGAGTGACTCCGGATTGGTGCTGGGGATGGGGAGTGACTCTGGATTGGTGCTGGGGATGGGGGTGTGACTCCGGATTGGTGCTGGGGAAGGGGAGTGACTCCGGATTGGTGCTGGGGCAGGGCTGTGACTCCGGATTGGCGCTGGGGAAAGGGAGTGACTCCGGATTGGTGCTGGGGCAGGGGAGTGACTCCGGATTGGTGCTGGGGATGGGGAGTGACTCCGGATTGGTGCTGGGGAAGGGGTGTGACTCCAGATTGGTTCTGGGGAAGGGGAGTGACTCCAGATTGGTTCTGGGGATGGGGTGTGATTCCGGATTGGTGCTGGGGATGGGGTGTGACTCCGGATTGGTGCTGGGGATGGGGAGTGACTCCGGATTGGTGCTGGGGATGAGGTGTGACTCCGGATTGGTACCAGGCCTGGGGGTGTGACTCCGGATTGGTGCTGGGGGTGGTGCTGGGGTGGCACTGGGGGGGGTGACAGTGGGTGCTGCTGTCCCCTCCCCCCTGTCCTCCCGGGTCCCCCAAATCCCTGATCCGGAACCGCCTGGAGCCAAACCCCAACGGGGACACCGGGGACACCGGGGACATTGGGGACGTTGGGGACGTTGGGGACATTGGGGACATTGGGGACGTTGGGGACGTTGGGGACAGTGGGGGTGACAAAGGCTTGGGCACCATCAGCTCTGCCTGGAGCTCCCACCACCTCCCCCCAAAATAGAGAAAACTCAAAAAAAAAATGGGGAAAAACACTAAAAAATGTGAAAAATCCCTAAAATAATTGATATGGAAAATGGCAAGAATGGAAATAAAAATCCCCAAAATAGGAAAAAAAACCCTAGAAAAAGAAGGGAAAATGAAAAACTGGGAAAAGAAATTTAAAGATTGGAAAGAATGAATAAAAAATTTATTTAGAAAGCCTAAAAAATGGGCAAGAAATAAAACACCTCAAAGAATGAAAGTCCTAAAAAAATTGAAACTAAAACAAAAAAAAAAAGGAAAAAAAATTAAAAATGGAAAAAAACACTTTAAAAAATGGGGAAGAGATCCGTAAAACCCCCCAAAAATGGAGAAAAATCCTCAACTGAAAAGAACCCCTAATAAAATAGGAAAAAAACCTAGAAAAATTGAAAAAAATTTTAATCAAATATAAAATAAAAGGGAAAAATATGGAAAAAAGCCTAGGAAAATTTAAAAAAACACCCAAAAAATTGAAAAAAATCTGTAACATCCCTAAAAATGGAAAAAACAATAGAAAAATAACCCTAGGGATTTGACTAAAACCCTCAATAAAATAAGAAAAAACCCAAAATTTTGAAAATAAGCCCTAAATAAATACGAAAAAATTAAAAATGGGGGGGGGGAAATCCCTAATAACATTTTTTTGACTTAAAAAATGGAAAAAAGTTAAAAATTTTAAACTGCCCCCTTAAAAATACTTTCAGAAACCCCTAAAAAATGGGATTTGCCCCCAGTGCCCCCACCCCCAGGAGGCTCCCAACCCCCCCCTTCCCCCCATCATTTTAGGGGGGGCTGTGTCAGTGTCCCCCCCCCACCTCCTCCCCCTCCCTCCCCTTCCCCACCCCTCGCTTGGTTTTTTTTTTGGGGGGGGGGGGGCATTTTTTTTTTCCTGCTGGGGAAAAGAGACCAAAGACACCAAAAAAGCCCCAAACGCCCCCAAAATGCCCCAAACTCTGGCTGGTTGGGGGGGGACACAAAGCAAACCCCCCGCCCCCCCCCCTTTTGACCCCAGATCCACACTTCAGTACAAATTTTCAACAATATTTATTAAAATACAAAAATACACTTTTTTTTTTGTTTTTTTTTTTGTTGTTGCTATTTCCTATTTTTTTTTTTCCTTTTTTTATCTTTTTTTTTTTTTTTTCCTCTTTTTTTCTTTTTTTTTTTTCCCTTTTTTTTGCCTTATTTCTCAGGGTACATCTCTGGGGTATTTATATAGATATAGCTATAGATATTATTTCATTAAATTTTTTTAAAACCCCCCCCTTATTTTTTCCACCCCCCCTCCCTCTTCACCCCCACTCCCCCCCCCCATTTCATTTTTCACCCCCTCCCCCTTTTTCCACCCTCAAACCAAATTCACCTCATTCCAACCCTACCCAGAGAGGGGGGGGGGGGGGCGAGGGGGGGAGGACCCCCCCCTAAACCCGGGCTAAATCCCCCCCCGAAAAAAAAAAACCCCAACATCCCCCTCCCCAAATAGAACTCCCCCCCAGGACCCCCACCAGGCACTTGCCACGATGCTGGAGCCCCCCCCCCACCCTGAGCCCTTAATTCCCCCCCCCCATTATACAAGCAGGGTGGGGGGGGGTGTTGGTTTTTTTTTTGGGGGGGTCCCCTAAATACCCCCCCCCCAAAAAAAAAAAAAAAAATTTATATATATAATAAAAGGAATAAAAATCTGCTGCAGGTGGGTTACAATCATCTGTCAGGTCTCCGGGGGGGGGACACTTAAAAATGGGGGGGGAGGGGTATAAAATGAGGGGGGGGGCTCTTCCCCCTCGACCCCCCCCTCTTCTGACCCCCCCCCGGAGCCTTTAGCCCTGTGCCCAGTGCGGCAAAGGTTGTGGTGCAATGAGAAAAAGAGGGGGGGACCCAAAATTAAGGGGGGGGGGCACCCCCTGCTTGGCCCCCCCCCTTTCCATCACCCTCCTTCCCCCTCAGGATGATTTTTAATTTGTTTCCCCTTCATTTTGGGGGGGGTTCCCCCCCCCTTTTTTTTTTTTGCCTTGCAAACCTCCATTCCCCTCCCCCCCCCCCCGCAAATTATTCCCCACCCCCCCCAAAATAAATTAACCCCCCCAAATTAATTTTTTTATTGCATCTGGAAGATTTTAGAGCAAAAAAAAAAAACCTGTGTGTGTGCCCCCCCCCTTGATCCCAGCATGGGTGGGACTGGGGAGGGGGGGGCACACACTGGGGGTGGGGGGGTGGCTGCACCCTGACCCCCCCCCATTTCACCCCAGCCCCCCCAAACCTCTCTGCCTCCCCCCACCTCCAAAATTTCACTTGATTTCATTATTTCTCCCCCCCCCGCCACTTTTTTTTTTTTTTTCGGGGGGGGGGGGGTTGGAGTCCTTTAGACCCGAGATAGAAAATGGGGAATTTTGGGTCTTTTGTCCTTTTCTGCCTTTTTTTTTGTTTGGAATTTGCACACCCTCTGCATCTCAGCCCGGGTTTAATGGAATAGAGAAGCATTTACAGGAAAAAAAATGTCTCCCCCCCCCTTCTGTACAAAAGTCTATTATTAATTATTATTATTATTTATAATTTTTTTCTCTTTTTTTTTGTGCATTCTATTGCATTTTATAGATTTGGGGGGGGGAAGAGGAAATCTGAAAAAATAGGAAAAGGAGGAAGTAAGGGGGGGGGGAAGAAAAGGAGGAATTTGAAAAAAAAAGTAAAAAAGAAGGGGAAAAAAAGAATAAAAGAAGGGAATAAAGCGAATAAAGGGAAAGAAGGGAAAAGCATAAAAGTGAAGGAATAAAAAGAATAAAAGGAAATAAAAGGAAAAAGAATAAAAGAGGTGGAAGAGCAAAAGCAAAATAAAAGAGAAAAAAGAAATAAAAAATAAATTAAATAAAAGAAAAATGGAAATAAAAGAGAAAAAAGGATGAAGAGAATAAAAGAGTAAATCAGAAAATAAAGAGAAAAAAAAGATAGGAAGATGAATGTAAGAGAAAAAAAAGGAAAAAAGAGTGAAGATAAAACTAAAAAGAGAATAAGGGGAAAAAAGAATAAAATTAAAGGAGGAAAAGAGAATAAATAAAAAAGGAAAAAGAAATAAAGGGGGAAAAGGAAGTAAGAAAAAAAGAAAAAATAGAAATAAGAAAAAAGAAAATTAAGAATAAAAGAGAAAA
Source organism: Phaethornis superciliosus (assembly GCA_023637945.1). NCBI lineage: Eukaryota > Metazoa > Chordata > Aves > Apodiformes > Trochilidae > Phaethornis > Phaethornis superciliosus. The sequence goes on from JAJQWJ010000001.1 coordinate 794,263, forward strand.
TAAAATAAGAGAAAAGGAAAGAGGAAAAGAGGAGGAAAAAAAGAAAATAAGAGGGGAAAAAGAGGGAAAAAAAAAGAGGAAAGCAAAGCAAAGAAGGGAAAAAAGAAAAAAAAAAAAAAAAAAAAAAGATAAAAAAACCTAAAATAATGGAGAAAAAGGAAAATCCCCCCCCAAAAAAAAAAGTCATATTTGGGTTTCCTGGACTTTCTCCTTGGGGTGGGGGTGTCCCCGGTAGGGCTCGGGCAGGGTGGTCCCGGGGGGGTGCAGGGAGTTGCCCAGATTGTTCTCTGTCCAATGGGAGCCCCCGTGGTGGGAGCCCCCGTGGTGGGAGCCCCCGTGATGGGTGCTCCCATGGTGGGTGCCCCCGTGGTGGGCGCCCTTGTAGGCGCCGCTGTAGTTGAGGTGGTGGTCGTGGGCCGTGCCCAACGTCCCCTCACCTGCGCCGGGCGTCCCCGGGGCGGCGGTGGCGGCGGCGGTGGCGGTGGCGATGTCCTCCTCCACTTGGATGATCTCCACGGTGCGGGCGGCGGTGCCGGCGCCGCGGTGCTGGTGCCGCTTGCGGAGTTTGTAGAAGACGATGAGCATGGCGGCCGCCAGGAGGGTGACGGCCACGAAGCAGCCGATGATGATCTTGGTGGTCTTCATCACCTCGTCCAAGCTGGTCTGCAGCTTGTCGCCGGCGTCGGCGGCGGTGGTGGGGAGGGCCACCTGCTTGGGGGGCCGGGTGGTGCGGAGCAGGACGGTGGTGGTGGTGGTGTAGGCCGGTTGGTAGCCCGTCGAGGAGGTGGGGACGGTCTTGGCGAACTTGGGGGTGACGTCCTCCGGGGAGACCTCGGTGGTCTCGACGGTGACAGTGGTGAAGAAGCTGTAGTTGGAGGTGTTGAGCTCGGCCGTGCTGACGTTGAGGTAGGCTGAGGCGTTGGAGTTGCCCGCCACGTTGGTGACCATGCAGGTGTAGAGCCCGGTGTCGGCCAGCAGGACGTGGGAGAAGCCGAGGGTGCCGTCGTTGAGGACGGAGAGGCGGGGGTGGCTGGAGGCGTGGCTCAGCACCGTCCCGTTGGGCAGCAGCCACCGCACCGAGGACATGGAGGGAGTCCGGCACCTCAGCTCCGCCGCCCGCCCCTCCGAGATGTTGAGGTCGGCGGGGGCGTCCATGATGAAGGGCGCGGAGCAGCGGAAGGAGGTCTGATCCACCTCCACCAGGAAGCGGCCCCGCATGTGGAGGGGCGCGTGGCAGCGGCCGCAGCAGGTGGAGTTGGTGGGGATGGATTCCCGCAGCCACCAGGAGAGCCAGAGGATGTCGCAGTCGCAGTCCCAGGGGTTGTGGTGGAGGTGGAGCTCCACCAGGTACCTCAACGGGGCAAAGAGGTCGTGGGGCAAGGAGGAGAGGTTGTTGTGGGCCAGGTTGAGCTCCACCAGCCCCGTCAGCTCGTCGAAGGCGTTGCGCTCGATCAGGTCGATCTGGGAGTTCATGATCCAGAGCTTCCGGAGGGACTTGAGCCCGTGGAAGGAGCCGGGTTTGATCCGGGGGAAGTTATTGCCCGACATCTCCAGCTCCTCCAAGCCCACCAGAGGCGTCAGGTTGGGCATCTCCTTGATGTTGCACATCCCCAGGTTCAAGTACTTGAGGTTGTAGAGACCCTCGAAAGCCCCCTCGGAGATGTACTCCAGCTTCTTCAGCTCGCCCAGGTCCAGGCGCATGAGGGAGGGCACCCGGTTGAAGGCGTAGGAGGGGATGCTCTCGATGGGGTTGTTCCTCAGCCACAGCTCCCGCAGCTTGGAGAGGTACTCGAAGGCCCCGCTGGGGATGACGGTCAACCAGTTGTCGAAGAGCTCCAAGGTGTTGAGGCTGGCCAGGCCGTTGAAAGCCCCCACCTCGATCTGCCGGATGGAATTCCGCCCCAGCTGCAGGACCTCCAGGTGGTGGAGGTGACGGAAAGTGTCGGCTTGGATCATCTGGATGTTGTTCTCCATCAGGTTGAGATAGCGGGTGTTGGAGGGGATGCCGGGGGGCACCGCGGCCAAGGCCCGGCGGGTACAAACCACTTTGCTGAACTGGTTGGTGCAGGAGCAAACCGAGGGGCAGCTCTGAGGCCCCGGCGAGGCGGAGGCCGCGTAGAAGATCCAAGCGTTGACCGTCAAGTAGGAGACCAGGGCGGCTCTCCAGGCCGGGGGGCGGCAGCGCTGGGGACGTTGGGGACGTTGGTGCTGCACAGTTACCTGCCACAAGAGCTTCATGGTGTGGCACGTTCATCATTCACCATCCTCGGGGGGGGGGGGGGAGGGGGGGATGGGGAGAGGATGAGGACGGTGGCGGGGGGGACCCGCACAGAAAAAGGGTGAAAAAGGGTGAAAAAGGGTGAAAAAGGGACGATGGGATGACTCGACGTCAAAGGGCCGGTCGGACGTGGGACGATTGGGTGCGGGACGATTCGACGTCAAAGGGACAATGGGGTACGGGACGAATGCCCCCCCCCCCTTCACCTTCTGGGATAAAGCTGGAAGGGGGGGGGCTCGGGGGGGGGGGTTGGTTGAGGTGGATTTGGGGTTGGGGTTTTGGTTTGGTTTTTCGGGGGGTGTCGAGGAAAAATGAGAATTTGGCCCCCAAAAGAACCAAAAAAAAAAAAAAAAAAAGGGGGGGGGGGGGAGGGGGAAGAGGAAAAAGGTGCCCCCCCCCCGCGGTTGTCCCCCCCCCTGCTGTCACCTACCTGGGGAAAGGATGGGGGGGGGTGATCACCCGGTAAAAGGGGGAAAAAAAACCCACCCCAAATTAAAGCAAAATGGCTCCTGGAGGCTGCGGTGCAGGGGAGGGGGGGCCGGGGGGGGGGGGGCGCTAAGCGGGGGCCCCGCAGCCCCCCGGTGCGGTGAGTCCCGGCCCCGGCCTCGGCCCAGCCGCTTCCCTCCCCCCCTGGGGCCGCCCCCCCGCCCGCCCCCCCGGCATGGCGGCCCCGCCCGCGGGAATTCGGCGGCGAGGGGGGGGGGAGGGGGGGGGATTAAAAAAAAAAAAAAAAAGAAATAAAATAAGGAAAGGAAGGGGGAAAAAAATTAAAGCATAAAGAGGTTGGAAATGGGGAAAGGGGAAAAAAATTAAAAATAAATGGGAAAGGGGGGAAAGGGAAAGGGGGAGGTGAAAAAAAATGGGAATGGGAAGAATAAAAATAGAAATGGAGAGAATAAAAGTGAAAATGGGAAGAATAAAAATAAGGGAATAAAAATGAGAATAAAAACAAGGGAATAAAAATAAGAGAATAAAAATAAGAGTAAAATAAGAAGAGAACAAAAATAAGGAGAGGATAAAAATAAGAGAAAGGATAAAATTTAAACTCGAAAGGGAAATAAAAATGAAATTAAAAGCAGAGAGGGAAATACGGAAATAAAATTAAAAATAGAAGGGGAAATTAAATCAAAAATAGGAATGGAAATTGAAATAGAAATGGAAATAGAAAGGGGAATGAAAATCGAATTGAAAATCGGGAGGGGAGAGGGAAATAAAATTGCAAATAGGAATAGGAAATAAAAATAGGAATAAGAAATAAAAATAGGAATACGGGAATAAAATTAAAAAGAGGAATAAAGGGGGAAAGTAAAAATCGGGGCGAAGATGAAGCTAAAAATAAAGAGGAAGCGAAAGGCAGGGGAAATGAGAAATAATTAAAAAAAAAAAAGAATTAAAAATAGAACCGAACCCAAACAACTAAAAATAGGTGAAAATAAATAAATAAATAGCTAAACCCCCTTAAAAAAAGAAAAAAAAAAGGAGAAAATAATAATAATAAAAATCCAAAAGCCTCTTAGTGGGGAGGAAGGGCCGAGGGTTCAGGGGGGGTTTGGGGAGGGGGTGTCCGGGGTGGCTCTGTCCCTGTGGCGCTGGGATCCTGGGGGGGGGGGGGGGGGGGCGTTTGTCCCCCGCCCCCCACCCCAAAAAAAAAAAAAAAAAAAAAAGAAAAAAATCAGAAAAAAAATTGAAATTGAAAACCCCAAATTCCTGAAGAGACGAAAAAAAAAAAAAATCCTTCAGCTGCGCCCCGGGTGGGCGATGTCCCGCGTGGCGTGGGCAATGTCCCGCGTGGGGTGGGCAATGTCCCGCGTGGGGTGGGCAATGTCCCGCGTCCCCTCCTGGGCACCGCTGTCCCGCGTCCCCTCCCGCGCGCTGCCGCTGTCCCTTGTCCCCTCCTGCCGGTGGCCTCTGTCCCGCGTCCCCCTCCCGCCTGCCACCGGTGTCCCCCGTCCCCTCCCGGCTCTGTCGCCTTCAGGTGCCGCGCAGTGCGGTGGTGGCGGCGGTGGTGACAATGACGATGTCGCCGCCGGAGCTGGCGAAGAAGAAGAGGAGGAGGAGGAGGAGGAGGAGGAAGAGGAGGAGGAGCAGCATCCTCCGGCCTTAGGGTCCCCTCGGCGCGGCGGTGACAGCGGTGACAGCGGTGACAGCGGTGGCGGTGGTGGCGGTGGTGGCGGTGGTGGCAGTGGTGGCAGTGGTGGCAGTGGTGGCAGTGGTGGCAGTGGTGGCAGTGGTGGCAGGAGCCGCGCAGGCGGCTCGCGCATCCTTTTGTCCTTCAGCGCGGTTGGAGCGGTGACGCATGGCTCCGCACAGCCCCCCCCTCCCCGACACCCCCAAAGAAACCAAACCGCCCCAAAAAAAAAAAAAACAAAAAAAAACACCCAAAAAAACCCCCAGAAGACACAACACACCCCCCTCAAAAAAAAACAAAAAAAAAAAAAAAAAAGGAGGGGGAAAAAAAAATAAAAAAAAAT
>JAJQWJ010000001.1:799247-832963 GCA_023637945.1 Phaethornis superciliosus
TGGGGTTGTCCCCATTTCTTCCCCCCCCCTCAGCTTCTTCACCCCCTCATCAAACCCCAAACCCGTGTGGAAGATCCCAAAACTCGACGGATTCGTTCAAATCGCCCAAACCGGTGGCAATCTACCCCAAAAAAAAAACCCCCCCCAAACAATAAAAAAAGCCACCCGGGTGGGGGGCTGGGTGTCCCCACGGGCAGAGTCGGGTCACCTCATGCTTGGGTCACCTCAGCTCCAGTTGCCACGAGCCCGGAAAGGTTAAAAAATAAATTACGTCAAAAAAAAAAAAACCAAAAACCCAAAACCGCTTTTTTTTGGGGGGGGAAGGGGGGGATTTGGGTTTGTTTTTTTTTTTTTGGAGGGGTTTTCTCTTTAAAATTCATCGTGTCGCACCAAAGCCTCCCCGAAATCCGTGGCCTGGCTGCCCACGAAGAGGTCATACTTCTCCACAATCTCCTCTTTGGTCAACTTCCCGTCCTGGAATTTTGACGGAAAAAAAAAAGAAGAAAGGGTCCAAATTCGGGGTTTTTTTGGAGGGGATTTTTGGAGGGGGAGGCTGAGGGGGGGGCTGGGGGGGTGACCTTGTTCTGGTCGGATTCGTAGACGAGGTGGCGAGCCTCGGCCTCGGCGTGGTCGTAGTCGGAGGGGAGGATCCAATCCTTGGTCTCCTCTTTGTCCATTTTCCCGTCGCGGTTTTTGTCGCGGAATTCCAGGAACTGCTCCCGCTCCGTCCGCACCCACTCGGGCTCCTCCGCCTCCCCGTCCTGGCTGTACATGTCCCCTGCAAGGAGCAACCACCCGTGGCCACCACCCACCCAACGGGACCACCACCCATGGCCAACACCATCCACGTCATCACCACCCATGGCCAACACCAACCCATGGTCACCACCAAGCCATGGTCGTCACCAAGCCATGGGTGTCACCAAGCCATGGGTGTCACCAAGCCATGGGTGTCACCAAGCCATGGTCACCACCAAGCCATGGTCATCACCAAGCCATGGGTGTCACCAAGCCATGGGTGTCACCAACCCATGGTCATCACCAAGCCATGGTCATCACCAACCCATGGGTGTCACCAAGCCATGGTCACCACCAAGCCATGGGTGCCACCACCCCCTGATCACCACCACCCATGGTCATCACCAAGCCATGGGTGCCACCAAGACATGGGTGACACCACCTCCTGGTCACCACCGTCCATGGTCATCACCAACCCATGGGTGTCACCAACCTATGGGTGCCACCACCTCCTGGTCACCACCACCCATGGTCATCATAACTCATGGTCACCACCACTTACAGGTGCCACCAACCCCTGGTCACCACCAATCTATGGTCACTGTCACCCCGTGACACCTCCCATGGTCACCACCGGGCCATGGGTGTCACCACTCCATGGTCACCACAACTCATGGTTGTCACCACCCCATGGCTGCCACCACCCCAAGGTCACCACCACCCATGGTTGCTACCACCCCGCATTTGCACCACCCATGGTCACCACCAGGGTCACCACCGCCACCCATGGCCACCACCACCCCATGATGGTCACCACCAACCCAACTCAACCCAACCCAACCCAACCCAACCCAACTCAACCCAACCCAACCCAACCCAACTCAACCCAACCCAACCCAACCCAACTCAACTCAACCAAACCCAACCCAACCCAACCCATGGGGGTGCCCAAGGTCCCCCAAGGCTCAGGGAGGTGCCGGGAGGTCCCTGCTGAGCACCCAAGGTTCTCAGGGCTTTGGGCTGGAGCCAGAGAGGCCCCAGGGGCACGGGGACAGCTCCGGGGTGGGAAGCTGTGGGAGATGCTCCAAGTTCTGGAGCAGGATGGGAACGTCCCCTCCGGGAGGTGCTGGCAGGGGAGGGGACAGGGTGGCACCTCACCTATGTACTCCTCCAGGTCAATGAAGCCATCTCCATTCTTGTCAATGTCCTCCATGGTTTCCTGGGAGCAGAAGCCACCGGTGAGGTCCCCACCCGGGGCGTCCCCTCTGCTGCCGACGGCCCCGCTCTGGGTGCCGGGGTCACCGGGGTCACCCACCTGCACCACGATGTCCTTCATGTAGTCGTACTCCTCGGGGTGGAGGAAGGCAGTGAACTCCTCCTTGGTGGCCGAGAGGTCCCCGTCCTTGTCGGCCATCTTGAAGCGCCGCTCGTCGCGCACCATCATCTGTTTGTAGTTGAAGCCGTCGTCGGGGTCGGGGTCGTCTGGGGAGGCGAAGAGGCAGCACCAGGGCTGAGTGGGGGAGGGGGCAGAGGCTCCTGGGTCATCACTGACCCCACCTCAACCTCTTCAACCCAACCTCAACTCAGCCTTCAACCTCCTCATCCCAACCTTCAACTGCTTCAGCTCAACCTCAACCTCAACCACAGCCACCTCAATCCAACCTCAACCACAACCACCTCAATCCATCCTCAACCTCAACCACAACCACCTCAATCCATCCTCAACCTCAATCACCTCAATCCAACCTCAACCTCAATCCAACCTCAACCACCTCAACCTCCAACTGAATCCAACCCCAACCTCCTTAACTCAAACCTTGGGCACCTCAGTCTCCTCAACCTCAAATTAAATCCCACCTCAACCTTCTCAACCTCAACCTATGTCCCAAGCCCAACCTCAACTCAACTTCAAGCACCTCAAACTCAACCCAACCTCAACCTCCTCAAGCCAACCTTAATCTCAACCCAACCTCAAGCACCTCAACCCAACCCCAACCTCCTTAACTCAACCTTAACCTCCTGAACCCAACCCCAACTCCTTAACCCAACCCCAAATTTCTCAACCCAACTCCAAATTTCTCGACCCAACTCCAAATTTCTCGACCCAACCACAAATTTCTCGACCCAACCCAACCTCCCTCTCCCAACACCTCCCCAGAGCCACCAGCACCTCAGCCCTGGTTGTCCCCTGCCTCTGCCAGCAGGATGAAGAGGAGGAGGAGGAGGTGCCAGGAACCCTGGGACACCCCCCCACGCCAACCATCCCCAGCCCCCAGCCCTCAGGGTTTTTTTTTTTGGGCCAGCAGGGCTCAAGCTGAGCTATTTCTGGAGCAGAATGTGTAAGAGGATCCAGGGCTGTGCTGCTGGGGTGGCTTCAAAGGCAGGGCAGGAGGGGAGGGGACATCTGGGCACACATGTCCACGGTGACAGCTCCAGATAAGCCCCAGGACGTGGCTGAGGGGGGCTCTGGGTGGCACACCAGAAAAAAAGAGGGTGGGGGGACCCAGGCCTGGGGAGGTTGGGGTGGGGGAAATGCAGAATTGGGTCAAGAAAAGGCTCTGGGGGGGGATCAGGTGCTGGAGAAATCCCCGAGCAAGCCCTGAGGTGTCACCTGAAGTCACCTCCCTGGGCTGAAGTTTCCTCATTTTTGGGCTCAGTTTGGCCCCCGGGGAGAGGGAGGAGAAGTTTGGGGCTCCACAAAATGATTTCATTTCCTGGGGGTGAGCCAGGTTCTGAACTGGTGGAGCTTGGGTTCTAAAAAGGGTTAAATCCACCCCAAAAAATACCCCCCCCACTTTGGGGTCGAGTCCCCGAGTGGTTGGGGGGGGGGGAACCTCGATCCAAGGAGACCCCCGAGCTCCAACCCCCCCTGTGGGGCTGAGCAGCTGCACCCACTCCTCCTCCTTGCTGCAATCTGAGGGCTTTGGGCTCTTCTCAAGCCTAAAATATTTTTTTTTTCCTTTTTTTTTTTTTTTTCCCCAGCCTGTTTTTTTCACTTCAACAAAGGAAACCTCTTGGCTGTCACCTCCCTCCTTCCCCGCCAAGATCTCAACCCTCACCCCAGCTGCTCCACCTTCAGAAAACCACCAAGAAAACCTCAAAAACCACCCCAAAAAAAAAAGAAAAAAAAAAAAAGAAAAAAAGAGGTTGCTGAGCAAAAAGCCACCTCTTGGTTTGCCAGGCTGGGCAGGGGGGGTTCCTCAGCTCCCCCCAGGTTGGGTGAGGGAAGTTCTGAACCCACCCCGGGTCTCCTGGCCGGGTGCCCAAGTTCCCCAAGTTCTCCAGCAGCATTCCCAGGAAAATCTGTGGATTCCTGAAGCAGGGAGTGTGGAGGAGAGGCTGAGGAGGTCCTGGGGGTGGGCAGGCACCTCCTGCTCTGCTGCAGGACCCCTTGGCTCAGCCAGGGTTTGGGGTGGAAAGAGCCCAGACCCACGGGGCAGAAAGCCCCAAAAGTGGGAGAAAAGTTTTCCTCGTTCTTCTCCCCTTCCCAGATCCTCTTCTCCCTCTCCTAGGACCATCTCTCCCCCTCCTAGATCCTCCTCTCCCCCTCCAGAACTCTCCTCCCCCTCCTGGATCCTTTTTTTCCCTTTCCAGATCCTCTTTTCCCCTTCCCAGATCCCCTTCTCCCCCTCCTAGGATCTCTTCTCCAATCCCAGCTCCTTCCCTCTCCCTCCTAGGACCTCTCCTCCCTTTCCAGGATCATCCTCTCACCCCTTCCAAAGTTGGCTGGGAGCCTGCAGACCCTCCAGGACCTCCCCAGTCCCACCATTCCTTAAGGAATAATTATCCAAGACCACCCCAGGGAGCTTGGGGGGAGGGGAGTCGGGTGGTGGATGTTTCCCCCATTCCTTCTCCCTCTTTGAAACCAAGAGCCCGCGGGCCTCCCCAGGTCCCTCTTCCAAACATTTGACTATTTTTGGAAATATTTAGTAAATCCAAGTGGATTTCATGCTTGGGAGCTGTAGCTCATCACACCATAAATGTCAGCACGCCAGGAGGAGGGAAGAGCCACAGCTTCTCCAACCTCTTAACCCCAGAGGAGCTGCTGCTTCCCTGGCTCCCGGGGCTCCCCAGGTCCTCAGGGGTTAACTCTGCTCTGAGGTTACCTCCAGCTTACACACAGTTGGGAAGTGATGAGCAGAATTCCTTGTTAAAATCATCTTCGTGGGTTTAGGGAGGGTGGAGGGTGCAGCCAGAAACAAACAAACACACAAAAAAAGTGGCTTGGACAGCCCTGGGTCCCCCTGCAGACACCAAACGGCAGCGAGAGAGCGAAATTTAAGATAAAAGGGGCAAAAAAAAGAAAGAAATCGGTCACAGGATAGAGGCCGGGGTGGAAGGGACCTCAGGGTCCAACCCAAAAAGCATCAGCCCAGCAGGCCTGAGTCCCAGATGATGGGGTTTGGAGCTGATTGGCAGCAGGAGGAGCATCAATAAAGCAGAGTCAGGAGGTTCTCCAGGGCCTCTCCTTCGCTCAGCGCCACCGGAACTCAACTTTGGAGCCGTTTTGTTGGGTCGGCGTCGGAGATTTTTTTGGTTTTTTGTTTTTTTTGGAGGGGGGGGCTGCTCTGCTTTATTGATGAGAGAGCCCACCACCAGCGGGTCACCTCACCCCTTACCCAGGTAGGTGCCATAGGTGACGTTCCTGTACTCATCCCAGGAGATCAGGCCGTCTTGGTTGGTGTCAAACTCCTGCCACTGCCGTTCCACACTCTCATACACGTACTTCTTCTGGGCCTTCTTAATCCAGGCTTTCAGCTCCCCCTCCGTCACAAACCCATCCTTATCCGTGTCTATCTTATCTACCATCACTCTACAAAAACAAAACAGGAAGGTTCAAGCCCCCAGCTGCTGGCCCCCCACACCTACCTAAGATGTAGCCGTAGGTGGCATTTTTATATTCCTCCCAGGAAACCAGCCCGTCCTCATTGAGGTCGTGGCCTTTCCACTGCCGCTCTACGTCCTCGTAGATCCAACGTTTTTGGGCAAATTTGATCCAATCCTTCAGCTCCTCCACCGTCACCAACCCGTCCTTGTCTTCATCTATTTTACTTACGATCTTTCTGTTGGGGAACGTAGAGAAACCCGGGAAAAGTTAGGAGGGGAAAAAAGGTAAAAACGGAAGGGGCTCGGGTGGCGCCGGGTGGTGGTGGTGGAGAGAGTTGAGGGACATCAACATCATCATCATCATCATCACCATCATCATTATCAACACCATCAATCATTGGGATGATGATTATTATCTCATTATCATCTCCTGGCCCAGGAAACCACCGTAGGGTTTGGCCACCCAAACGCCCGCCCACTCGCTCGCTCTTGAGGTGCTCCAAGAGGGTTTGGGTTGGAAGGGACCTGTGGGATCACCTGGTTCCAACCCCTCTGCTCATGGGAAGTGACATCTTGGAGTCACAGAAATGTGTGGGTTGGAGGAAGATCTTGAAGATCGTGCAGTCCAACTCTTCCCAAGTCCAACCAACACCAAGTCCAACCAACACCAAGTCCAACCAACTCCAAGTCCAACTCTTCCCAAGTCCAACCATCACTGTCAAGTCCAACCACCAGACTTCTCCCACCAGCCCAGGTCCCTCCAAGCCCCCCCAAGTTCTGGATTCTTCAGGATTAGGGTTTTGGATCAGAGAAAGACCTTTGAAGATCATCCAGTCCAACTCTTCCCAAGTCCAACTCTTCCCAAATCCAACCACCAGACCTCTCCCACCAGCCCAGGTCCCTCCAAGCCCCCCCCAAATCCTGGATTCTTCAGGAAGCAGCTACCTCAGGAGCCCCCACGTTGGTTTGAGGCCTTGGGAAGCTCCCAGGGGTGCTTCCCCCACCCCCGGGGTGCAGTGGGAGCCACCCGGCTGTGCCGACACCCAAAAACTCGCGTGCCCAGGCCCCCCAAATTAATCAGAATTTTAAAAAAGCCCTGGGAGAGAAGGCGAGGTGGGATCCCAGGAGGAGGTTGGGGAGCCGGGCCGTCGCGTGCCTTCTCTTTTTATTTTTAGCAGCAGCTGCCAGGAGGAGGCCGGGGGGGGAGGAGGAATGTGGAGGAGCTGCTGGGGCAGGGAGGGGGCTGGGGAATCCTCCGGGGTTACTCCCAGGAGCAGAGAGGTTGCAGGGACACAGCCCTGGGAACTGAGAGCAGGAGGAGGAGGAGGAAGAAGGCCCAGGGCAAATGCTGGCCCTGGGGCACAGGGGGGAGTGGGATGGGGTTGGTAGGGAATGGTTGGGTGGGATGGAGTTGGAAGGGGTTGGAAGGGGTGGGATGGGATGGAATGGGGTTGGGATGGTCTTGGGATGGGCTTGGATGAGATGGGATGAGGTTGGAAGGGGTGGGATGGTATGGGGATGGGGTTGGGATTGGGATGGGGTTGGAAGGGGTTGGAAAGGGTAGGATAGGATGGGGTGGAATGGGGTTGGATGGGGTGGGATGAGATTGGTTGGGGTGGGATGGGGGTGGGATGAGGATGGGAATGGGATTGGGGATGGGATTGGGATGGGATTGGGATGGGAATGGCATGGGGTGGGGATGGGATGGGATTGAGATTGGGATTGGGATGGGATTGGGATGGGATTGGGATGGGGTTTGCCTCTTGGCAGAAGGTTGGGAAGTGAAACCCAAGAAGGGCTTCAAGAAGTTGGGGTTGGGAATCACCCCCCAGGGGAGCAGCCAAAGCTCCCAAGGAGCCTGAAGAGCAAAGATTGAGGGGAAAAAAGGGAAAAAAAAAAAAAAAAAAGCACCACCCCATCCAGGCCCTGGTGGGATGAGCTGTGCAAAGCTTCCCATCAGTATCCCAAATATTCCTCCTTTTGGGGCTGTGCTCTGGGGGAGCAGTGGGTGCTGAGGGATCCTGCACTCAGCTCCCAGCTCTGCCTCTCCTCCTCCTTTCCTTTCCTTTGCTTTTTTTTGGCCTCTGAAAATTTTTGGTGCCTTCAATTTTTTGGTGAAGTTTTTTGTTCAATTTTTTTTCTGCCAATTTTTTCTCCTTCCAATTTTTTTCTCCTTTCCACTCTTTTCTCCTTCATATTTTTCTCTTTTAAATTCTCTTAATTTCTTTCTCTTTTAAATTTTTTCCTCCTTTACACTTTTGCCTGGTACAGTTTTGCCCCTTTACATTTTTTTCTCTTTTAAACCTTTTTGCTCCTGTTTTTGCCCCTTTAAAACTTTCGCTCCCTGACTCTTTTTGCTCCATTAAATGTTTTGTTGATCTTTCTGTTCCTTTCAGCTTTTTACTCCTTTGATTTTTTCACTCCTTTATTTTTTTTACTCCTTTAAATTTTTTGCTCCTTTTAATTTTTCCTCTTTTCAAATTTTTACTCCCTTATATTTTTTATCCTTTACACTTTTTTCTCTTTACAAGTTTTTGCTCCTTTATATTTTTTCCTCCTTTCAATTTCTCTTTTAAACTTTTCTCTCCAATTTTTGGTCCTTTTAAATTCTTGCTCCTTTAATTTTTTTCCTCCATTATATATTTCCCTTCCTCTTTTCCTCCACTTTTTCCTCCTCTTTTCCTCGTTTACATTTTTTCCTTCTCTTTTCCTCATTTACATTTTTTCCTCCTTTACATTTTTTCCTCCTCTTTTCCTCCTTTACATTTTTTCCTTCTTTTCCTCTACATTTTTTCCTCCTCTTTTCCTCTACTTTTTCCTCCTCCTTCCCTCCTTTCCATTTTTTTCCTCCTCTTTTCCTCCTTTCCATTTTTTTCCTCCTCTTTTCCTCCTTTCCATTTTTTCCTTCTCTTTTCCTCTACATTTTTTCCTCCTTTACATTTTTTCCTCCTCTTTTCCTCCTTTACATTTTTTCCTCCTCTTTTCCTCTACTTTTTCCTCCTTTCCATTTTTTCATTTTTTAAACCTTTTTGCTTTCAAATCTTCTGCTTCCAGATTTTTGGCCCCTCTACATTTTTTTTTTTTTTTTCTCCTTTAACATTTCCCACTCCTTTCCCCTTTTTTTTTTCCCTTCCAACCCTCCTCCCCAGCAGCAGGAGCAGCAGGAGGAGCTCTGTGCAGCAGAGGGTTAATGAGGGAGCAGCTGTTAATTGCCTTTGGGGAAGGTTTCAGCTCCTCCCATGGCTGTGGGGCTGAGTGCCAAACCCAGGGCAGGAACCACAAAACCCAGGAGTTGGGAATTCAGAGCCCCAAGAATCATCACTGGGTCAGGAAAGGCAGCAGGGAGGGGACTGCTCAGAAAATGAATGAAAAAGAATAATAAATAATTAAAAAAAAACCCAAAAAAAACAGGTGGGTGATGTCAGGGGCTGAGTGGAAAGTCTGAGCAGCCCCTGCCTGCTGCCAGCAGATAACAATGGCACAACAAGGGAATGAACAATGGAATTCCCAGCACCCAGAGAGGGGGAGGAAGGCTGGAGAGGTCCCCCCTGCACCCACCTCCTCCTCCTCAGCAGGGAGACCCCCTGAAAAAAACAAAACAAACCTCTCCGTTTTCATGGGTTTTCTCACTTTTCACCCAGGAGAGTGGGAGGGGGGAATCTGAGGACATCAGGGTGGGGGGCAAGGACCATGCACCACCAGTTTTTTGTCTCAAAAAAGCAGAAAAAATGGACAAAAAAAAAAGACCAAGCTCACCAGGGTGAGGCAAAGACCATCCAGGCAGGAGGAAGCAGGAATGAGGCAGCACCACCAGCTTTCTGCCTCCAAAAACACAAAAAATGGACAAAGCTGAAGCATTTATGGGCAATTTGGAGCATGAGGAACATCCCAACAGTAAGACCAAGCTCACCAGGGTGAGGCCAAGCTCCAAGCTGATGGGAAAGGAGTGAAGAGGCAGCACCACCAACATTTTGTCTCCAAAAACCAGGAAAGGAGGCAAAGCTGGTTTGTATTTATGGGCAATTTGACCCACGGGCATCTTGAGGAGCATCCCAAGGGCAAGGCCAAGTTCCAAACTGGTGGGCAAAGCCCATCCAGAGGTGAAGAGACAGAAAAGAGGCAGCACCACCAGGTTTTTGTCCCCCCAAAACCAGAAACATGGACAAAGCTGAAGTGTTAACGGGCAACTGGGAGCACGGAACATCCCGAGATCACCAGGTGGGAAATCAGCACTGAAAAAACTCTCCAAAACCCTCTCAAAACTCTCTGAAACCCTCTCAAAAGTCTCCAAAACCTTCTCAAAACTCTCCAGAACTCTGAAAAATGCCTGCTGGGGGCTGGCCCTCAGCTCTAAGCCTTTCTAAACCCGAGGAGAACAACTGCGGCGGCAGCTGCTGCCGGGGAGCCCACAGGTGGCCAAGAGCTGAGGCAAATGTTCCAATTCTCAAGAGATTTTCTGCTTTTTTGCCAACTCGGGGGCTCGAGCAGCTGCTCCTCAAGCAGGGAGAAGAAGGTGGCAGGAATCTGGCAGAGCACGAGGGGCCACGGCGCGGGTTGGAGGGCGGCGAAGGGAAAAGAGGGGGGGTTGGGGTTGGATGGTGGCAGTTTGGGGAGGGTTTGGTGCTGAGGTCACTCAGTGGGGACCTGGAGGGCTGGGAGCAAGGTCCCCAGGAGTTGTGTCACCTGAATTTGTGCTGCTGGATGTGTTTTAGATGAGAAAAATGAGGTTTTGAGGGACTACGGAAACGTTGGCGGCCAACACAACGTCAACCACTTATTTTTTTTGTCATTTTTGGTGAGGGTTTGGTGCTGAGGTCACTCAGTGGGGACCTTGTAGGCTTAGAGCAAGGTCTCCAGAAGTTTGTCACTTAAATTTGTGCTGCTGGATGTGTTTTACATGAAAAAAGTGAGGTTTTGAAAGAGAGAGGAAGATAGAGGCGATGTGGACGGCCAACAAGACCCCAACGCCGGGTTTTTTTGGCATTTTTTGGGAGGATTTGGTGCTGAAGTCACTCAGTGGTGACACTGCAGGCTGAGAACAAGGTCTCCAGAATTTGTCACCTAAATTTGTGCTGCTGGATGTGTTTTAGATGAGAAAAAAGAGGTTTTGAGGGAGAGGGGAAGATGGAGGCGACGCTGATGGCCAACACAACCTCAACGCTGGTTTTTTTGTCATTTTTTGGGAGGCTTTGGTGCTGAGGTCACTCAATGGTGACATTGTGGGCTGAGAACAAGATCTCCAGAAGTCTGTCACCTAAATTTATGTCACTGGGTATCTTTTAGATGAAAAAAGTGAGGTTTTGAGGGAGAGGGGAAGATAGAGGTGATGTTGACGGCCAACAAGGCCCCAGCGCCATTTTTTTGGCATTTTTTGGGAGGATTTGGTGCTGAGGTCACTCAGTGGTGACACTGCAGGCTGAGAACAAGATCTCCAGAATTTGTCACCTAAATTTGTGCTGCTGGATGTGTTTTAGATGAAAAAAGTGAGGTTTTGAAGGAGAGGGGAAGATGGAGGCGATGTTGACATGACCCCAACGCCGGTTTTTTTGGCATTTTTGGGAGGATTTGGTGCTGAGGTCACTCAATGGTGACATTGTGGGCTGAGAACAAGATCTCTAGAAGTTTGTCATCTAAATTTATGTCACTGGATACGTTTTAGATGAAAAAAGTGAGGTTTTGAAGGAGAGGGGAAGATGGAGGAGATGTTGACGGCCAACACGACCCCAACGCCTTTTTTTTGGTCATTTTTGGGGAGGATTTGGTGCTGAGGTCACTCAGTGATGACACTGCAGGCTGAGAGCAAGACCTCCAGAATTTGTCACCAAAATTTGGGTTGCTGGGTATGTTTTAGATGAAAAAAGAGAGGTTTTGAAGGAGAGGGGAAGATGGAGGTGATGTTGACAGCCAACAAGGCCCCAACGCCGTTTTTTTTGGCATTTTTTGGGAGGATTTGGTGCTGAGGTCACTCAATGGTGACATTGTGGGCTGAGAACAAGATCTCCAGAATTTGTCACCTAAATTTGTGCTGCTGGATGTGTTTTAGATGAGAAAGAAGAGGTTTTGAGGGAGAAGGGAAGACGGGGGAGATGTCACGTCCGCGCCGGTGTGCGTTTCCCCGGGGGGAATGGGGAGGTGCCAGGGGGTGATCCCAAAGGAAGGGTTGGGTGTCCCCTTACCCCAGCCTCTCCTTGCTCTCCTCCGGGGTCAGCTGGTCGAAGGTTTTGGCCTCCTCAGCCCCCAGGAAGGCGTCGTGGTCGTAGTCGAAGCTCTGGGCGTCGTCGTGGGGTTTGTCGCTGAGCTGGGGGTCGTGGTGCACCCGGTCCTTCCGCTCCGTGGGTTTGGGGGAGATGCAGAGCACGGAGAGGGAGAGGCAGAGGAGGAGCTGGGGGGTGCTCATGGTGTGGCCCTGACGCCCCTAAAAGAGGAGAGGGAGAGAGGGGAAAAGGGGGTGAGGAGCTGGAACCACCCCGGGGAAAAAAAAACCCAAAAAATCCCGTGAATTTTGGGGTAAAGGGGAAGGGGTGAGGAGGTAATCCGGAGTGTGGGGGGAGGAATCCGGATTAGCTGGGGAAAAAAACCAAAAAAAAAGGGAGTGAAGGGTGGGTTGGCAGGGGTAAATCCTGAATTAATGGGATTTGTCAGGGGAAATGGGGAATTAATGGGATTTGTCAGGGGAAATGGGGAATTAATGGGATTTGTCAGGGGAAATGGGGAATTAATGGGATTTGTCAGGAAAAAATGGGTGAAGGTGGAGGACTGGAGGAGGAAAGGGGAATTGGTGGGGGTGATCGGAGCAAAAGGATGAAATTATCTGGGTTTTAGAGCAAAAGGATGAGATAATGTGGGGTATCGGGGCTAAAACCTGAATTCATGGCATTTATCAGGGAAAAAATGGGGTACTGTAGGGTATTGGAGCAAAAAAAGATGAATTAATGTGGATTATCAGAGGAAAATGATGAAATAATGGGGGGTCTCAGGGATAAATCCTGAATTAATGTGATTTATCAGGGGAAAAAAAAGGATTAATGTGGATTATCAGAGCAAAAACATGAAATAATGTGGGTTCTCAGGGATAAATCCTGAATTAATGTGATTTATCAGGGAAAAAAAAGGATTAACATGGATTATCTGGGCAAAATAATGATAAATAAATCTGAATTAATCTGAATGAATGTGAATTTAAAGGGCAAAAAAATGAATGAATGCAGATCAACTGGATTAATGTGGATTATAAAAGCAAAATATTGGATTAATTTGGATTATGAGGGCAAAAATCTGAACGAATGTGGATTATGAGGGCAAAAATCTGAATGGAGGTGAATTTAAAGGGCAAAAACTGAATGAATGTGGATTATACAAGCAAAATATTGGATTAATTGGAATTATGAGGGCAAAATTCTGAATGAATGTGGATTATAAGGGTAAAATCCTGAAATAAGGTGAATTTAAAGGGCAAAAACTTGAATTAATGTGGATTATAAAAGCAAAATATTGGAATAATTTGGATTATGAGGGTAAAAACCTGAATTAATGTGAATTTAAAAGGTGGAAAAGTGAAGGAACCCGGATTATCAGGGCAAAACCCCTGAATGAATCCCAGTTATCTGGGGAAAAAAAGGAGAAATAATCAGGCAGTGAAGTTTCCCAGGGCCAGGGGTTGGTGAGTGATTCCAGGCTGGAATCCTGCGGGAGCAGCTGGGGCAGCACCAGAGGCAGCTGGGCAGGGAATTCCTGGCATGCCTGAAAATCCCAAACCCCCCCCTAAAAACCCTCCTGGAGCTGCTGACCCCAACAACCCCACCCAAAGCCCAGGAGCTGCACTGCCCAGCAGGCAGGACACACACACAGTGGGGTTAATTACACAAATTTACTGCAATTAGAGACATTTATCTTAATTTATTTAAATTTAAAATAATCTAAAATAATCTAAAATAATCTAAAATAAACTAAAATAAACTAAAATAAACAAAAATAAACAAAAATAAACTAAAATAAACTAAAATAAACTAAAATAAACTAAATAAACTAAACCAATTTAAAACAATTTAAAATTAATTTAAAATAATTTACAATTAATTTAAAATAATTTAAAACTATTTAAAACTACTTAAAATTCATTTAAAATAAATTAAAATAATTTAAAATTAATTTAATATTAATTTAATTTAAAATAATTTAAAATAATTTAAAATAATTTAAAATAATTTAAAATAATTTAAAATAATTTAAAATAATTTAATATTAATTTAATATTAATTTAATATTAACTTAATATTAACTTAATATTAACTTAATATTAACTTAATATTAACTTAATATTAACTTAATATTAACTTAATATTAACTTAATATTAACTTAATATTAACTTAATATTAACTTAATATTAACTTAACATTTATTTAAAAGCTATTAAAAACTATTAAAAACTATTAAAAACTATTAAAAACTATTAAAAACTAATTTTAAATAATTTTAAAAGAATTTAAAAGAATTTAAAAGAATTTAAAAGAATTTAAAAGAATTTAAAAGAATTTAAAAGAATTTAAAAGAATTTAAAAGAATTTAAAAGAATTTAAAAGAATTTAAATTAGCAGAGAGGATTCTGCAGCCTGCTCCTTCCCCCCCTGCAGACAGAGATTCAGAAAAAGGCCCTAAAAATGGAATTTTTTTCCCCCAGAGTGGTTCAAATGAGAACAAGAAAGAACAGGAGAAGGGGAAGGGGAGGAAAATGAGAAAAAACAGGAAAAAAATCCGATTAAAAGAGAGGAGTGAGCTGGCTGGAGGTGAGGGGTGATTGGAATGGGGGAAAAAAAGGAGTTTTTGGGTAAAAGGGTGGGAGCAGGGGGGGGCTGGGTCTGAGCTGAGTTTTACCCCAGGAGAGGTGAAAAAAAAACTTGGAAATGGGGTCAGGGCTGGGAAGGAAAGAGTTAAAAATGAGGTCAGAGATCTGGGAGGGTCTGGAGGGGAGGGAAAAAAAAGGGAAAAAGGGAAACGGGGTGGGAATTCTGGGCTGGGCCAGGGGGAATTCGGGCATTAATTAACCCAAAAAATGGGAATTTGGGGGAAAATCCACCCCCAGGTGAGGGCTGGGGGGAAAAATCCCATTTCCCATCAGTGATGGGGAGGATTTGGGAGAAATCTGCAGAATTCCAGGGCTGGGGGGGATTATAAAAGCAAAATATTGGATTAATTTGGATTTTAAGGGCAAAATTCTGAACAAATGTGGATTATGAGGGTTAAAACATGAATTAAAGTGAATTTAAAGGGCAAAAACTTGAATTAATGTAGATTATAAAAGCAAAATATTGGATTAATTTGGATTTTGAGGGTTAAATTCTGAACAAATGTGGATTATGGGGGTAAAAACCTGAATTAAGGTGAATTTAAAGGGCAAAAACTTGAATTAATGTGAATTATAAAAGCAAAATATTGGATTAATTTGGATTTTGAGGGTTAAATTCTGAACAAATGTGGATTATGAGGGTTAAAACCTGAATTAAGGTGAATTTAAAGGGCAAAATCTTGAATTAATGTGGAGTATAAAAGCAAAATATTGGATTAATTTGGATTTTAAGGGCAAAATTCTGAACAAATGGGGATCATAAGGATTAAAACAAGAATTAAGGTGAATTTAAAGGGCAAAAACTTGAATTAATGTGGATTATAGAAGCAAAATATTGGATTAAATATTCAATGAATATTAAATATTGAATTAAATATTCCTTCCCGGGGGATGGGAAGGAGCTGAAGGATTGGGGACCCCCCCTGGGTGGGAGTGGGGGTCTGGGTGCCCCCTGAAAAATGGGGAAAAACCAAAAAATAAATTAAAAACCCCTCCAAATCTTTGATTCCCATCCAACTCTGATGCAATCTGACCTCCCGGGGGGGGTTCAGAGGAGCTCAGCAGCTCCAGGGACACGTGGAGAAAATTCCAAGGCTGAGGAATGATCCCAGGAGCTGGGAAAATGTCAATTTTTACCTGGAATTTTAGCTCCAAAGTGTTGGGAAAGGAGGCAAAGGGATGAGGTGACCCCAAACAGGGCTGCAGGGAGGGGAGGGGGTTGGGAAAAGCCCCCTCAGTCCCCATTATTCCTTAATTTCCTTAATTAATCCCCATTATTCCTCAAAATTTGCTGCTGCTGCTCCGCCAGCCCCCAAATTTGGGAAAAAATTCCCTTGGTTTGGAGGGGAAAAAAAAAAAAAAGGTTTGGAGCTGCAACCTCTGCTCTGCCCCTGATCCCAGGAGGAGGGGAAAGGGGGAAAATCCTCCAGGAAAAATGGGGGGGAATCCCAGGGAATTGGGAAGAAAAATCCTCCAGGAAAAGGGGGAATCCCAGGGAATTGGCAGAGGGGAAGAATTCCCTGGGAATTGGGGTCTCCCCTAAGGTCAGCTCGGGGAGGAAGTTGGGATTCTGGTTGGATTTGGAGGGATATTGATGGAAAAGGTTGGGATTTTGGTTGTTTTTTCAGAGATATTGACAGAAAAGGTTGGGATTCTGGTTGGATTTGGAAAAATATTGATGGAAGAGGTGGGATTCTGGTTGTTTTTCCAGAGATATTGATGGAAAAGATTGGGATTCTGGTTGGATTTGGAGGGATATTGATTGGAGAGGTGGGATTTTAGTTGTTTTTCCAGAGCTATTGCTGTGGGAATTGGGAATTCCAGTCGTGTTCCCAGCAGCAGGGCTGGGGGAAGCTGGAGCTCAGCACCAGGCTGGGCATAATCCTGGCAAATCCCTTTGGAAAAATCTCCAGGAATTCCTTGGGAAGGTGAGTGCCCACCTGAGAACCCAGAGAGGAACCCTCGGGGCGCTTGAATTCCCCCGAATTTGGGGAATTTCAGGGAATTTCTCTCCTTTTTGGGGTTTTTCAGGGAATTTCTCTCCTTTTTGGGGCTTTTCAGGGAACTCACCCCAAGGCCAGGAGCTCCCTGGGGGTCACCGGGGGGGGGGATGCGGGTGCTGGGTCCTCTCCTCGCCCCCTTTGCCCCCCCGGGGTCATTCCCGAGGCCTCCCCCTTGGGCTGCGGGGATTTTCCCCCAATTTCCCCCAATTTCTGCGGTGATTTCTGGCCCCGAGCCCCGGGACCCCCCGGGGGCAGAGCGGGAACCTGGGAGCGGAGTTCAAACTTCCCGAAGGAGCCCAGAGCCATGGGGTGCGACCCCCCCCACCCCCCCCCAGCCCTCAGGGACCCCCAAACGCTTCCCCCCCCCCCCCCTCCCCTGCCACAGGTTGCCATGGCGACCAGGCCCGGTGCCTCCCGGTGCCGCCGCCAGGCTGCGGAGCGGGCCCGGCCGCTTCCCCCCCGTTCCCCGGGGCCTCCCCTGGGCTCCAGCCGCTCCCCGGAGCCCTTCCCGGGCTCTCCCGTTCCCTCCGCTCCCCTCAGCCTCACCGGGAGCCGCCGCCGCTCGCCCGCTCGCCTCAGCCGCTGGCCCCACCGGAAGTCGGCTCCGCGCCACGCCGCACGGCCCCCCGCGCGCCCGGAGCGCCAGCCAATCAGAACGCGGCGGCTCCTCCCTCTCCGCGGCGGAGGCGGCTCCCATTGGTCGGCATCGATGCCCGTCAAGCTTCCCGCCCGCCCCCGCGGCCCGAAGCTCCGCCCCTCCCCTCCTTCGCCCCGCCCCCCCAGGACCCGCCGCCCCGCCCCTCCCGGCGCCCCGCCGAGGCCCCGCCCCCCGCCGCCGGATGCCGCGCGCTGATTGGTCGACAGGCGCCACGTCCTCAGGCGCGCGCCGGGCGCCGGCCACGCCCACTTCGCGGCAGCGCCACCGACACCGCCGCGGCCCCCGGCCCCGCACTGCGCATGCGCGGGAGGCGTTAAGGGAAGGGGGGAGGTCACGTGGGTGGAAAGGGCGGGAAAAGGGAAGTGAGGGCGGAGGGGGCGGGCGCCATCTTGGGAGGGGGGGAATGGGGAGTGAGGGCTGAGCGGGGAGGGGAGATGGTATAAGTCCCATAAATAAACCAAGACACACCAATTAAACAGCCAAATAGAATTTATTAGCAAGCAACAGCAAGCAGTAACAGCGCTGGGCACCCAGGAGTCTCTGCTCCTTAAGGCAGTGCAACTCCTTAAAGTTTCTTGGCATATTTACAGTCTTTTATGGCCGCATCGATCTGCGTCTGCGCCAGATGTTACTGGGGAAGCTCAAAATCTTTCTATTTCCTGGTGGTCTTCACCCAGTTTTGTTTCTTGATCTTAGCACCATCAGTTCCCTCAGCGCAGACTCCTCGCGTTTGTCCATACCTCATCCTATTCAGTTAATCCCTTTCTATGTGTTATACAAACATAAAGGTTATACAAACAAATCATCCATCAAGCGAAAGGTTTTATCTTCTAAACATTTTACTTAGGTTAAATGAACAAATGCTATATGCTATTTATTACAGAGGGAGAGCCAGGGTTAGGCCTCATCCTTTTCAGGGAGTCACTGAATGGGTTGGGTTGGGAGGGACCTTAAGGGTCACCCAGTGCCCCCCCTGCCATGGGCAGGGACCCCTCCCCAGACCCCTCCAAACCCATCCAAGGTGTCCAGGAAAGCTTCCAGGGATGAGGGAACCCTAATTAATGCTCCTTGACTTAATGAGCATGGAATCATGGAAGGGGTTGGGTTGGAGGGGACCTTAAAGCTCCTCCAGTCCCAAGGGGACAATCCAGGGACCCCTGGGAGATGGGCAGAGGGGACAGCAGAGCCCTGAAATGCCCCATCAGGTGCTCCTGCTCCAGTGCCAACCCCAGGATTCAGGGATTGGTCCCCAAATGGGGAATTAGCACCAAATCCTGGCATGGCTTGGGTTGGAGGGACCTTAAAGTTCCTCTGATTCCAAACCCCCTGCATGGGGACACCTCCCACAGCTGCTCCAAACCCATCCAAGGTGTCCAGGAAAGCTTCCAGGGATGAGGGAACCCTAATTAATGCTCCTTGACTTAATGAGCGTGGAATCATGGAAGGGGTTGGGTTGGAGGGGACCTTAAATCCCACCCAGTGTCACCCACATCTCCCCCAGCCCAGGGGGCTCCAAACCCATCCAAGGTGTCCATGAAAGCTTCCAGGGATGAGGGAACCCTAATTAATGCTCCTTGAATTAATCATCATGGAATCACAGAAGGGTTTGGGGCTCAGCACCCTCACCCCAAAGAATTTCTCCCCCATTTTCTCCCAGCTCTGCAGGTGACTCCTGCCCTGCAGATCCCCACACAGGATCCCTCAATATCCAGCTCCTGGGATGAGCTCCCAGCCCCCTGAGGAAGGAATGGGGGGAAGAAGGGAGGGAGGTCCTGGGGGTAGCCCCCTCCTCAGCCTTTCCCTGGGGGGTTGCACCCCAGGGGCCTTCAAGCTCCTAAGAGAAGTTTTAGGGGCAGGGGGATTTCCTGTGGAGCCGAAGGAAGTTTCCAGCCCTCCAGGGTGCAAGGAAAAGCTGAAAGCCACAAACATTCAAGTTTAAAAAAACCCAAACCACGAACAGACCCTCCCCACCCCTTCATCAAATTATTTTTTATTTTAAAAGAAAGCACACCTCTGGACTTCAAACCCTCCACTTCTGCCCAAGGTTGGGACCGGGGAGGTGACCTCTGAGTTCCTTCTGACCTCAGGAAAACAACAAACCCAGGAGAGATGAAGCGTTTGGTGTCTTTTTATTATTTTTATTTTTTTCCCAAGGAATTTGGCGTTGGGTTTGTTTGGTCGTTGTTTTTTTTTTACCTCCCCCCCCAGCTCGTGACCTCCCAGTTGGGCCGAGGTTTCAAACTTCATTTGGCTGAGGCGGGCGGAGGGCGAGACGGGGGAATTATCTCAGCACCCTGGAAATATCCGTGTGTGTCTGTGTGAACATCTGCCACGGGACTGGGACCTCTCCCTGCTCCAAATCCCTCTGCCCTAATTTAGCCATTTGTTGGGAGGAGGGGATGAATCACAGCCTGGAAGCTCCCAAAGATTCCATGGGGTGTCTGGAGCATGTGGAAGGTCCCGGGATAAGGAGCGGAGGGGCTGAGCTGCTCCTGGAGAAAGGAGAGGAGGAGGAGGAGGAGGAAAAGGAGGAGAAGGAAGGGTTGGATGTGTCCCGGGAAGCTGAGGCAAGGCTGGGATTAAATAGCAACGTGATGCTGCTGGGGGGAGGAGGTGGTGACCGGATAAAAACTAAAAACGGGACCCGAGGTGGGAGGGACATTCCCTGGCGATGGCATCACGGCTCAGGGGGGGGGGTGGAATGGGAAACGGAAGGGTTGGGAAAATAAAAATAATTAATTAATTAAATAAATAAATAAAAATAAAAAAAAAAAATTCAAAACCGAGACGCCCCTTTTCAGAGCTCCGGGGCTGAAAATGTATTTATAAATAAAGTGCTGTCAGCTCGGCGGGTGAGAGGGGGGAACCTCAGGGTTATTTTTGGGGATCCACGCGGTCACAACGCGATCCCTCAGGAAAGGACGGGAAGGTGGAAGGGATGGAGAGTGTCCAGAGGGCAAGGGAGCTGCTGGGAGAAGGTCTGGAGAAGTTGTGAGGAGCATCTGAAGGCCCTGGGGGTGTTGATCCTGGAGCAGAGGAGGCTGAGGGGAGAGCTTCTGGCTCTCTGACACCCCCTGAGAGGAGGTTGGAGCCAGGGGGGGTCGGGCTCTGCTCCCAAGGAAGAAGGGATGGGACAAGAGGAACTTTTGGCACAGCTCAAGTTGTGCCAGGGGAGGTTTAGGTTGGAGCTGGGGAAGAATTTCTCCCTGGCAAGGGTTGTCAGGGCCTGGCCCAGGCTGCCCAGGGCAGGGCTGGAGTCCCCATCATCCCTGGAGGGGTTTCAGAGCCTGGAGATGTGGTGCTGAGGGACAGGGGGTGGGGGTGCTGGGTTCATTTGGGATTCCCATGATTTTAAGATCTCTCCCACCCCAGATATTTGCACAGGTCTCTGGTTTGGGTGTGTGGGAACCAAATCCAGGTGAACCCAACCCAGCAGCACCCGCCTGCAGCGTGGTCACCCCAAGGCTGGGGACATCCATGTCCCTCCTGGAACCTCAGCACTGCCCTGGGCACCCCATGGAGCAGCAGCCACCACGAGGGGTTTTTCAGGCACTTCAGAGCTGAGGGTGTCTTCAGCTCAACACAAAAGAGATGACTCAGTTCCTGGAAAAAAAACATAAAAATCAAAAAACCATTTTAGTGAGAAAATGTGGGGCAGTGAAGCCAGGCCAAGGGCGCAGGGCCATGAAAAGAAGGCTCAGGAGTGGATTTCACTGCAGGGGGTTTGGAATCAGAGGAACTTTAAGGTCCCTCCAACCCAAGCCATGCCAGGATTTGGTGCTAATTCCCCATTTGGGGACCAATCCCTGAATCCTGGGGTTGGCACTGGAGCAGGAGCACCTGATGGGGCATTTCAGGGCTCTGCTGTCCCCTCTGCCCATCTCCCAGGGGTCCCTGGATTGTCCCCTTGGGACTGGAGGAGCTTTAAGGTCCCCTCCAACCCAACCCCTTCCATGATTCCATGCTCATTAAGTCAAGGAGCATTAATTAGGGTTCCCTCATCCCTGGAAACTTTCCTGGACACCTTGGATGGGTTTGGAGCCCCCTGGGCTGGGGAGGGGTCCCTGGCCATGGCAGGGGGGGCACTGGGTGACACTTAAGGTCCCTCCCAACCCATTCAGTGACTCCCTGAAAAGAAAGCTCAGGAGTGGATTTCACCTCGGGTGGTGGGGAGCAAGCAGAGGACTCTCCTACTTCTTTAAAAGGCTCTGGAGAACTGGAAGTGAAACTTTGAGCACTGGAGAAAAATCTTTTATGAGGCACTGCAGAGCTGAGGGCGTCTTTAGCTCATCACAAAAGAGGAGAGATGACTTAGTTCCTGCAAAAAAACCCAAAAAACAACAAAGAACACAATAAAAAAAACATTTTAATAAGAAAATGTGGGGTGCTAAACCTCCCCCAAGGGTGCAGGGCCCCTCGGCAGGAGAGGTGTCCATGAGGAATGGTGGCTGTGGGGTGAGGATCCTGGATGGATCCCAGAGGATCCCAGAGGATCCCAGAGGACAGAGTTTGGCTCTGGAAGGAGCTGAGCCCCGGGCCTGGCTGGGGGGGATCCCTCAGCTCTGCCCTGAGGAAGGCTGAAGGAATTCTGCTCCTCTCCCTCTGGCAGAGCTTTGGGCTCACTTGGGCCTCCTCACCGTGGAGATATTTGAATCAAAGCTGCTCCTGCTGCTAACTCCTGGAAAAGGCCCTGAAATTCCCCCGGACTCAGCCTCCCTCTGCTCCCTGCAGGGTCAGCGTGGGTTTCAGGGGAGGCAGAGACGGAGCTGAGGCACCCCCAGCTGCAGAGAATCCCCAGATGGGTTGGGGTGGAGGGACCTGAAATCCCACCCAGTGTCACCCACACCTCCCCAGCCCAGGGGGCTCCAAACCCACCCAACCTGGCCTTGAATGGTTCCAGGGATGAGGGAACCCTAATTAATGCTCCTTGAGTTAATGAGCATGGAATCATGGAAGGGGTTGGGTTGGAGGGGACCTTAAAGCTCCTCCAGTCCCACGGGGACAATCCAGGGACCCCTCCCTGGCCTGAGACACTGCCAGGGATGGGGCAGAGACTCTTTTCCTGGGCAACCTCTTTCTAAAGCTCAGCCCCCTCAGCCCAACCAAAGAATTTCTCCCTGCCCAAGCTCTCCTCTCCATCTCCCCTCTCCCAGCTGGAAACCCTTCCCCCTCATCCCATCCCTCCCTTGTCCCAAATTCCCAGCTCTCCCAGCAGCTCCCATGCTCATTCCCTCCATCCCACTGCTTGGCTCTGGCCAACACCTTTTGTCCCCGTGCTCCTTTCCTTTCCCCTCAGCTCCAATCACAAATTCTCCCTAAATTCAGGTTTCTGCTCCATCCCCGTCCCACCCAGCGGGGTCCCCGTGCTGAGGATTTGTTCCTTGTCCCCTCCCAGTGTCCCCAGAGCAGGGACCTGGAGCTCAGTTTCTCATTGATGACTTTTTCCCCCATTGTTGTCACCCAATGGTGTCACCAACACCATTAGGGGATGGCGTGTCACCAACACCATGAGGGGACTGAAGTGTCACCAGTGCCTACCTCCAGGTTGTCCCAGGTCCATGTGGGACACCCGGACACTGTCCCCCTCTCCGTGTCACTTGTCCCCCTGGGAAAGCTGCTCCAGAAACCCCAACTCTGCCTGGAGGGAGCTGGGAGGGGGGGACAGGGGACACCCCAGGAATCAGAAAGTGTGGGAGGTGGGGGTGGGGCAGGAACCTCCCCTTTGGGGGGGCACCCAGCTCCAGCACCCAGACATACAACAGGGTGCTGGGGACAGGAGGGGTGCAGAACCTGGGGAACAGAACCTGGAGAACCTGGGCTGGAGAACCAGGGGTGCAGAACGTGGGGTGCAGAACGTGGGGTGCAGAACCCAGGGTGGAGAACCTGGAGAACCAGGGGTGGAGAAGTGGGCTGGAGAACAGAGATGGAGAACCTGGGGTGCAGAACCTGGGCTGAGAACATGGGGTACAGAACCTGGAGAACCTGGGGAGGAGAACCTGGGGTGGAGAACCTGGGGCACAGAACCAGGGGTGCAGAACCTGGAGAACCAGGGGTGCAGAACCTGGGGTGGAGAACCTGGAGAACTGGGGTGGAGAACCTGGGGTACAGAACCTGGAGAACTGGGCTGGAGAACCTAGGGTGGAGAACCTGGGGAGCAGAATCAGGGATGCAGAACCTGGGGTGCAGAACCTGGGGTGCAGAAGCAGAGCTGCAGCCCCAGGTCAGGCTGAGCTGTCCCAGCAGTGACTCCGTGGTGGCTCTGGGGACCTCCAGGAGGTTTGGGGTCCCTCAGGAAGGTTCTCGTGGAGCATGAGGAGGGACCCAGAGCATCTGCTCCGTGAGGAATGTGGGAGGGTGGAGGAGCCCAGGGATGAGCAGCAGGATCAGGACCCCAGGGCAGGATGAGCCCTGAGCCCCCAGCCCAGAACAGCAAACGCCTGGTTCACACCCTGCCTCAGTTTACCTCCGACACCAAAGCCCTGAGCATCCCAAACCTCCTCCAGAAACTCATTCCTGATTTATTCAGAGTCCTGGAGGCTCAGGGGGTGGGAAGGGAGCTCTGGAGATCCCCCAGTCCAACCCCCCTGCCCCAGCAGGATCCCCCAGGGCAGCCCACACAGGAACACATCCAGGGGGGTTTGGAAAGGCTCCAGAGAAGGAGACTCCACAACCTCTCTGGGCAGCCTGGGCCAGGGCTCCCTCAGCCTCAGCCTCCACAAGTTTCTCCTCATGCTGAGCTGGAACTTCCTCTCTTCTCCCTTCAACCCATTCTTCCTTGGCCTCTCCCTGGGCACCCCCAAAAAGAGATTGTCCCCTTCCTCTTGCCCCCCACCCCTCAGATCTTGAGGGACATTCAGCACATCCCCTCTCAGCCTTCTCTTCTCCAGGCTCAACAGCCCCAGGGCTCTCACTCTTGCTTCCCAGCAGAGATGCTCAAGTCCCTTCCTCACCCTCCCACCTCTCCCTTGGACTCTCTCCAGTAGATCCCAGTCTCTCCTCAACTGGGGAGCCCCAAACTGGAGCCAGGATTCCAGCTGTGCTCTCCCCAGGGCAGAGCAGAGGAGGAGGAGGAGGAGGAGGAGGAGGAGGAGGAGGAGGAGGAGGAGGAGGAGGAGGAGGAGGAGGAGGAGGAGGAGGAGGAGGAGGAGGAGGAGGAGGAGGAGGAGGAGGAGGAGGAGGAGGAGGAGAACCTCCCTGGATCTGCTGGACACACTTTTCCTGATGCCCCCAGGACACCATTGGCCCTCTTGGCCCCAAGGGCACATTGCTGACCCCTGGAGAATTCCCTGTCCCCCAGGACTCCAGGGAGTGCCAAAGGGATCTGCCAAGGTAAAGCTTAAATTTGGTGTGAAATTGAATTGTCCCAGGGGCAGGCTGGGTTTGTTAAGTAGAAGGAGAAACCATTTGGGAGGAGTTTGGTAGGGAAGAGTAAAAATACCAAAAATGTTGATTTTTTTTTATTATTATTATTTTCTCCCTGGAGCTGCTTCCCACCAGGACATCCCCACCTCTGGCCTGGGGGTTGGGGTTATTCCCCCCCCAGATGCAGAACACCACACTTGGGCCTTTCCCACCCTCAGGAATTTCCCCTTTTCCCAGCTCTGGGAATATCACTGCAGCCTTCTGGTCCCTCAACCCCCTCCATTCCCTCCCTGCGGATTTTTTGGGACCCCCACTGAGGTCCCCCCCCTTGGGTGTCCCCCCCGGGTGCCACCCGTGTCCCCGTGTCACCCATCCCCTGCCCACCCAAACCCAAGGCCAGGTCCTCAGCTCCTCCTGCTAGCCCAGGTGGCTACCACCCAGCCCAGGTGGCTACCACCAGCCCCTTCCCCTCTCCCCTCCTTGGGGTGACTCTAAACACCCCTCTGAGGTGTGGGGGGGCCCAGCACCATCCTGGTGGAACTGACTCCCAACTCCGGATGCTGATTTTGGGGATTTTGGGGAGGAGCAGAGGTTTTGTGTGTGTCCCCC
Source organism: Phaethornis superciliosus (assembly GCA_023637945.1). NCBI lineage: Eukaryota > Metazoa > Chordata > Aves > Apodiformes > Trochilidae > Phaethornis > Phaethornis superciliosus. The sequence continues at coordinate 824,288 of JAJQWJ010000001.1, forward strand.
ATCCCATCCCATCCCATCCCATCCCATCCCATCCCATCCCATCCCCCCCCCTCCTCCTCATCCCTGGAGGCCAAGGGTGAATCCCATCTCCTTGGTGTGGAATCCGGGGGGCAGAGGAATGCCCCCAGTTAATCCCCCCAGCCCGGCCGGGGGCTATTTCGGGACCAGGAGGAGGAGGAGGAGGAGGAGGGGGGGGGGAGGCCCCCTGCTCCTGGCATTCCCCCTGCTCCTGGCATTCCCCCTGCTTCTGGCTGCTCTCCCAGCCCTGCACCCCCTCCTCCTCCTCCTCCTCCTCCTCCTCCTCCTCCTCCTCCTCCTCCTCCCCAGCACCACAAACATTTTCAACCCCCCCCATGGAAAGATCCTCCCGGGTGTGCCCCCCCCCAACCACCCCAAAACCGGAGAACCCAAAGGGTGGGGAGGAATCACCTCCCCCTGGGGCCTTCTCCTGCCCCTGCTGGGATTGGGATTGGGATTGGGATTGGGATTGGGATTGGGAGAGGGGGGAGCTCAGGGAGCAGCAATCCTGGGGAGCTGCCAGCCTGGGGGGGGCAGAGAAACCCCGGGAGCTCCCCCAGGGAATTTCCCAACTGGGACCCCAAAACTGCTGGGTGGGAGAAAGGACAGAACCCCCCCGGGGTACAGGAGTTTGGGAAAGGGAAAAGGGAATGGGGGAAAGGAAAGGGGAAAGGGGAAAGGGGAAAGGGGAAAGGGGAAAGGGGAAAAGGGAAAAGGGAAAGAGAAAAAGGAAAAGGGGAAAAGGGAAAAGGCAAAAAGGGAAAGGGAAAAAAGGGAAAGGGGGAAGAGGAAAGGGGAAAGGAAAAGGGGAAAAGGAAAGGGGAAAGTGGAAAGGGGAAAAGAAAAGGGGAAAGGGAAAAGGGAAGGGGGGAAAGGAGAAAGGGGAAAAGAAAAGGGGAAAAGGAAAGTGGAAAAGGGAAAGGGGAAAGAGGAAAAGAAAAAGGGGAAAAGGAAAGGGGAAAGTGGAAAGGGAAGGGGGAAAAGGGAAAGGAGAAAAGGGAAAGAGAAAAAGGGAAAAAGGAAAGGGGAAAGGGGAAAAAGGAAAAGGGATGGGAGAAAAGGGAAAAGGAAAAAGGAAAGGGGAAAAGGGAAAGGGAAAAAAGGGAAAAGGGAAAGGGGAAAAGGGAAAGAGGAAAGGGAAAGTTTCTGCTGGCAAGGAGCTGAGTGGTGCCCAGGAGAGGCTGGGGGGCAGCAGCCCACACGTCCCCTTCTTCTGGTCCTGCAACTCCCCCCAAAATTCAGTGACCTGGGGGCTCCTGGAGCTGCTTCTGCCTGGGGGGAGCATTTCATGGGATCATGGGATCATGGGATCATGGAAGGAGTTGGGTGGGAGGGGACCTTAAAGCTCCTCCAGTCCCAAGGGGACAATCCAGGGACCCCTCCCCCAGCCCAGGGGGCTCCAAGCCCCATCCAACCTTCAACACCTCCAGGGATGGGGCAGCCACAGCTTCTGGGGGCAACCTGGGCACCCAGGGGCTCAGCACCCTCACCCCACAGAATTTCTCCCCCAGTTTCTCTCGGGGGGCTGCAGGTTGGGATGTGTCCCCTTGTCCCGGTGTGGGATGCAGAGTCCTGGGGGGGGGGGATGCTGCTGATCCAGCAGGACACAAACTCCCCCCCCCTACTCCTGGGTGCTGGAATTTTCTCAGCTGGAGCTGATTTGCAGCTTTAGCTCCCCCCAAAAAGTAAAAAAATTAAAAAAAAAAAATTAAATAACTTTTTAAAAAGGAATTCCCAGTGCCAGGGGAGATGGATTTAATCCGAAGCAGTGAAATCATGAAGGAAATCTCCAGCTAAACCAACCAAGAAAAGGAAACCCCAAACCAAGCCTCAAATGAATCCTTTCCTCTGAACGCTGCTTTGAGGGGTTTTTGGGTTGGTTTTTTTTTTTTTTTTTCGGATCATTTCCTCCTGGCAAGGTTGGGGAATGGGGGGATGGGCCCTGCAGGTGCCCCAACCCAAAGCAAGACCCCGAGGACCCCCGTGTGTGTCCCCTGTCACCCATGGGTGCTCTCAGACCACCCACGTGGCCATCCTGGAAATCCCATCCCGGGGGATCAGCTCCAGGATGGGGTTCCCTCAACCACCCCCCCCTCAAATGCTGCTGCTCAGGGACCTTCCTCCTCCTCCTCCTCCTCACCTTCAGCTCCCTCCAATCCCACTCAGCCCTCAGCCACCCCCCCCCAGGTCCCAGTGCCTCCCAGCTCATCCCATTCCCATTCCCATTCCCATTCCCATTCCCATTCCCAGCCAAATAGGGCGTCAGGGCCAGGACCCCCCCCTCCCCCCCAGCTCCTGGAGCCAGGGGGGGTGAAACCATCAGCTCAATCCTTCGGATGATCTTACAGGCTGGGAAGTTCCAAACAAGCTGCCCTCTCCCTTTCCCTGCCCATAAAAAGCCAGGAGCTGGGAGCCTGGAATCATCCCGGGCCGGGACGCGCTCCCAAGCGGACGCCGTGGGAAGGAGACCCCAAAAAGGGGGGAGTGACTCAACCCCCCAAAAGGTTTCGTTTCCTTTTGGGTTTCCCTGCTTGCTGCTCAGCTCCTTCTCCCCAGGGAATGCCCTGAATTCTCACCCCAGAATTCTCACCCCAGAATTCTCTTCCCACCCCACTGCAGAACTGGGGACGTGTGCTGTGGTTTTTAGGGTTTTGTTTTTTTGGTTTTTTTTTTTTTCCTGATTCTCTCCCCCCCCCCAAATTCTTGGCTGTCCCCTCCACCTGAGCTGCTCTGCCAGGAGGAAAGAGGACACTGAGGGTGCCCGGGTGCTTGGGATCTCTGGAGAGAATCCATCCCCTCCCCTCAGGGGCTGAGGACCCCAAAGAAGAGGGGAGTGAGAAACTCCTCAGGAAATTCCTTCCCAGGAGGAACAAATCCCTCAGGAGGAGACACAAACCCGGGACAGAAAATGGGAACTTGATAAATAATCCTTAAAATCAGAGAATCACACGATGGGTTGGGTTGGAAGGGACCTTAAAGCTCATTTTAATTCCACCCCTGCCATGGGCAGGGACCCCTCCCCCAGCCCAGGGGGCTCCAAACCCATCCAAGGTGTCCAGGAAAGCTTCCAGGGATGAGGGAACCCTAATTAATGCTCCTTAATCACATCCCAGTGGCTCCTCTGGCCACATCCCAGGAGCTCCTCTGCTGCTGGGGACTCCAGAACTGGACCCAGAGCTCCAGGAGGGGTCTGAGCAGAGCAGAATCCAAGGTGCTGTGTCTGTCCCCAAGCCCTAGGTGACCTTTCTGCTGGGAAGAGGAGCAGAATTCCTCAGGAATTTGTGGAGAAAACAGAGGGGACTTTTGGGTTTTTTTGGTCTGTGTCTGCCCAAGAGCAGGGCCTCTGTGTTTCTAACCCAGCCCTTTGGATGAGGAGAATTTTTCCAGGCAGGGATAAATCCTGAGGAAGGTGACGAGCATCACTCCATGCCCCGGAGCAATCCTGGTGGCAGAGAAATTCCTGAGCAGAAACAATCTCAGGAGGGTCAGGAGGTAACTCCGGGGCTTCCTTTGGGGATTGTCTGATGAGGGGGGTGACAGTTTTAAACAAAGGCAAACAACCAAGATCCAAACATTTTTACTTTTGATTCTCTACCTGATTCACCCCATTTTTCCCTAATAATAATAATAATAATAATAATAATAATAATAATAGCAATACTCATGGCCACCCCATGGTCAGCAGGACCTCTCAGGGCCTTGATGGGACCTGAGAGCCACGGGGAGAGGAAGGAAAACCCCAAAACTTCTCTGAAGAGTTTGAGGATTGGGTTTCTGAGGTGACTTTGACTTTTTCCTGCAGGTCTGGGGCTTCTCCTAACACAAAGCTCCCCCAGTAATAAGGTCTCCGGGTGGGTAAAGAGAAAATCCACCCAATTAGCAACCAGAAGTTAATTAGAGAGCAACTGGGCTGGCGGAAGCCTCGGGGTGGGGGGGGTTTCACCCTTTCCTCAAAGCAGAGCCCACTTGGAAGCCAACTCCAAGTGGAAATTGAGGTGAGGTTGCTTGGAGCTGTGTTCCCAACATCTCCAGGGCTGGAAAAGTCCTTTTCCTCCTTGGAATTTTTCTCAGGATGGTGCTGGCTTGGAGCCCAGCAGGCAGGAGAAGAGCTCAGCCCCGGGGCCCTCTCTGGATGTTGATCTCCACCAACCTGAGAGCCCCCAGGAGCAGAGCCCCCTGAGAGCAGATCCTGCCCAGGATTTCCAGCAGAGGCTCCAGGAGGTCCCGGGTGGCACAGAGAATCCTCAGGAGGAAAAGCAGGAGGGGTTGGAGGAGGCTGTCAAATGTCACCACCAGGAAGGGTGTCAAGATCTGCTCACTGATGGCTGCCAGCACCCCCCCCACCAGCACCTGCAGAAAAAGGGGAATTGGGGTGAAAATAGAATTTTTTAATATTTTTTTTTCCCTCCCCAGGGAATATTTGCCCTCCTGGGGACCCTGGGAAGGCCAAGTCACTGGTGAGGAAATCCCCATCCCTCTTGGGGCACTTTGTGGGAGAAGTTTGGGATAGCAGAGAACCTGGAGTTCCTCCTCCCCAGAGTATTTGGGAATCACAGAATGGGTTGGGTTGGAAGTTTGGAATTTGGGACTTCCAAACCCCCTGGAGTGAGCAGAGACATCTCCAACCAGCCCAGAGCCCTCTCCAAACTCACTGGGACCATTTCCAGGTCTGGGGCAGCCACAGCTTCTCCGGGAAACCAATTCTGAGGTGGGAATCCTTGGGAAGGATGGAGGAGGCTGAGACTCAGGATTGTCCCTGGGACAGGATGCATGGGGAGGTTCCCAGGGGTGCTTTTGGGGTGGAACCAGAGGTTTTGGGGAGCAAACCTTCTGGGCAGGGATCAAACACCCCCAGTCCTCACCCCACACAACCTCCACCACCCCAGTTTTGGTTGTTGACTTGAACAACCACCCCACCAACACCTCCACCAGGGAGACAGGACCCACGGCTCCTCCAGGCAGACAGGGAAGGGAAAAAAAGTAAAAAAATCAGCAGTGATATAAAAAAAATAAATTGATCTGGTGGAAAAGTCTCTTGTGGGGGTTGTGGAACCAACGTGCTCCCCCCAGGACCCCGGGGTGCCTCACCTGGACCACACTCTCTCCAAGGAACTGAACCAACTCGATGAGGAAGAGGGCAAGAGCCTTGAGCAGGAGCCGTGGGAGGGTGAAAAATTCCCTCAGCTTCTCCTGCACCTCCTGCTCCAAGCTGCCCGGGAGAAAAGGAGACAAAAACCCCTGAGGAATCCTCACCAGGGAGCTGGCATCAGGGAGCTCCTGGGAGCAGGGATGCCAGGGGTCTGGATGGGAGACACCCCCTGGCCCCTTGCTTTATCCCAGATCCCAGATCCCAGATCCCAGGGGGATGCTCAGCTGGCAGCTACAGGGGCTGAGGGGGGAGGACACATCCTGCTGGGCTTTTAGGAGCTCTTGGCCAAAACTCGGCTGAATGAGCCCAAAAATCTGTCCTGCTGGTGTCCTGCTGGTGTCCTGCTGGTGTCCTACTGGTGTCCTACTGGTGTCCTGCTGGTGTCCTACTGGTGTCCTGTGGGTGTCCTGGGGCCCAGAGCCCGGGAAGTGCTGTCTGGGAGCTGGTGCCAGCTCTGGGATATCCCAACCAACACCCCCTGGGATATCCCATCCCATCCCATCCCATCCCATCCCATCCCATCCCATCCCATCCCATCCCATCCCACAGCCCCTGTCCCCAGGGGAGCAGGGAAAGCATTGGCAGGACCCAGTGCTCCCCCTGATGGCCATGGAGATCCTGGGATGGAGCTGATCCCAGGGATGGGGTGATTCCAGGGATGGGGTGATCCCAGGGATGGGGTGATCCTGGGGTGGGGGTGGATCTAGGGATAGGGGTGATCCTATGGATGGGGGTGATTCCAGGGATGGAGCTGATCCCAGGTTTGGAGCTGATCCTGGGGTGGGGGTGATTCCTGGGATGGGGGTGATTCCTGGGATGGGGGTGATTCCTGGGATTTTGGACCAGAAACAGAAAACTGAAGAGGAGGAAAGCTCTGGGAGAGATGGGGAAGTGGAACTGGGTTGGGAGTGGGAGACATCCATCCCACCTGGAAAACCCCACATCCCGGGAGAGGGGAGGGGCTCATGGATCACAAAATGATCCCAGAGCATGGAATGGGATGGGATGGGATGGGATGGGGATGGGGATGGGATGGGATGGGATGGGGATGGGATGGGGATGGGATGGGGATGGGATGGGGATGGGATGGGATGGGATGGGATGAGGATGGGGATGGGATGGGGATGGGGATGGGGATGGGGATGGGGATGGGGATGGGGATGGGATGGGATGGGATGGGGATGGGAAGGGATAGGGATAGGGATAGGGATGAGGAGACCCCAAAGCTCCCCCAGTGCCAGCCCTGCCCCCAGCTGGGACACCTCCCCCAGCCCAGGGAACCCCCGTGCAGCATCCCAGAACTTTGGGTGCTTTTCCCTTGGGACCCCCGGCCCTGTCCCCTCTCCCCCCGTACCTCTCTCCCTTCCTGCTCCTTCCTCCTCCTCCTCCTCCTCCTCCTCGCAGCCTCCGGGACCTCCGGGCTCGCAGAGGCCTCAGCGCCGTCCCCCAAGGTTCCCCCCCGGGGGTCTCTGTGCCCCCCCCAGGCCCCGGGAGGGCGGCATAGCCGGGGGTCGGCTCCGGGACCCCGCCGGGGGGTCCTGAGGGGGTCCCGGGGGGTCCTGGGGGGGTCCCGGGGGTTCCCCACATGCGACCGGGACCCGACCGGAGCCTGGGGAAGGCCGCACGGCCCATAGCAACGCCCTTAGCCACGCCCATGGCAACGCCCTTAGCCACGCCCATGGCAACGGGTTAGCCACGCCCATAGCAACGCCCTTAGCCACCCCCATACCAGCGCCATTAGCCACGCCCCTAACAACGCCGTTAGCAACGCCCCGGGTCACGCCCCTAGTAACGCCCGTAGCCCCGCCCCCCAGCAACGCCATTAGCAAGGCCCCGGTGGCGCCCTTAGCCACGCCCCAAGCCACGCCCCCTAGCAACGCCGTTAAGCTCGCCCAGAGCCCCGCCCCCCCGCATCGCCCCGCCCATAGTAACCCCGGCAGCAACGCCCCTCCCCCGTCCCTAACCACGCCCCCTCATAGCCCCGCCCCTCCCCGTGAGGACACAGCCCCGCCCCCCGGCTCGCTGCCAGGTTCCCGCCCCCTCGTTGCCTGGCAACGGTGGGCGGGGCCTGTCGGGTGAGTGACAAAGCGGTCAGCCAATCAGCGCCACCGTGGGCGGTAAGGTGGGGCGAAAGGGGGATTCCCGGGCCGTATGCAAATGTATGTTAATGAGGGGCGTGGCAGGACACGCCCTACGGAAGCAGCGGGCGGTGGCGGCGGCTCCTGAGGCAGGGTGAGTCCCGGGGGGAGCTCGGGGGGGGGGGGGGGGTCAGGGGGTCCCATGCACGTGCGAGTGCTGTCACGTGGGTGGCCCCCCCCGGGATGGGAGAGGAGGGGACCCCCCACGGGGACTGGGACCCCCCCGACCCCAGGGGCACCCCCACCCTGACCCCATGGGGACCCCCACTGTGACCCCCCCCGTCACCCTGACCCCATGGGGACCCTCCCGGACCCCTGGGGACTGTCACCCCCACCCTAGCACCATGGGGACCCCCCCTGACCCCATGGGGACCCCGACACCTTGGGGACCCCTCCCCCTCCCCCGCAGGGACTGTCCCCTCCCCCCCGCTCCTCACCCCATGGGGACAGTCACCCCCCCAACCCTGACCCCTGGGGCACCCCCATGACCCCCGCTGTCCCCAGAAGGGGGGGGGTGTCTGTCACCCTAGTGTCCTCCTGACACCCCCCCTGTCCCCATGTGTCCCCCCCCTGTCCCCTCTCCCCCCCTCTGGAGGGGTCTGGGGGTGCCCTCTGGGTGCAGCCTCCCCGGCCGCACGTGTGTCCCCCCCTCTTGTCCCCATGTCCCCGCCCTCCTTGTCCCCATGTGTCCCCCCTTCTTGTCCCCATGTGTCCCCCCTCCTTGTCCTCATGTCCCCCCCCGTCCCCCCTGTCCCCCCCTTCTCCCCACGTCCCCCTTTTTGTCCCCATGTCCCCCCCGCCTCCAATGTCCCTCCTGTCCCCACGTGTCCCCCCCTTGTCCCCAATGTCCCCCCCATCCCCAATTCTCCCCTCTTGTCCCCATGTCCCCCCCCAGTGCCCCCCCATCCCCACGTGTCCCCCCCTTGTCCCCATGTCCCCTCCCCAGTGTCCCCTCCTGTCCCCACATGTGCCCCCCACCCTCATTGTCCCCCCCATCCCCACGTGCCCTCTTGTCCCCATGTCCCCCCCATCCCCACGTGTCCCCCTTTGTCCCCTCCTGTCCCCACATGTCCCCCCCCCTGTGTCCCCCCCACCCCCACTTCTCCCCCCTTGTCCCCACGTCCCTCCCCTTGTCCCCAGTGTCCCCCCCCCTCAATGTCCCCCCTGTCCCCTCCCCAGTTTTGTTTCCCCAGAGCCACCGCCGCCTCTTCCGCTTTCGGGGTGGGGGGGGGAGGATTGGGGGGGGGGCTGAGGGGGGACACACCCAGAGTTCCTCTTTTTTATTTTATTTTTAATTTTTTTCCCTTTTTTTTTTTTTCCTTTTGGGGCTGGTTGGTGTCCCCCCCCCCCCCCCCAATGTCCCCCCCCTGT
>JAJQWJ010000001.1:833203-850703 GCA_023637945.1 Phaethornis superciliosus
ATCATTGGATGAAGAGACACAGACCCCACCCTGCAGGGGTTGGGGGACAAGGGGGACACAGCCTTGGTGACCCAAGGGGACAGGAGTGGGTGTGTTGGGCAGGGGGGAGTTGGGTGGCTGGATGCTACCTGGAGCTTCCAAAAAACCCCACTTGTGCCAACAGGGTTTTTATTTTCCATTTTTTTTTTTTAATCTTTGTATCATGACTCTGTGAGGGATGAGCTGAACCCCCCTCACCTCAGCAGCATTCCCAAGTTCCTTGTTTTTTGTTTTTTTTTTCCTGGGTGCACCCCTATTTTATTATTTTCTTTTTTTTTCCAGGGGGTCCCAAAGTGCCTTCCAGCTCCTGGGAAAGCTTAAACCAACCCCAAAATTTTGGGGTGGTGGGACAGCGAGCCCCAGACTGGGGAGATGAGGAGCAAAGATGCATAAAAAAACCTCAATCTTTTATAATCCTGGGATGAGCCGGGGTCAATGCTGCTGCCTGGCTGCACCAAACCCTTTTTATTATTTTCTTTTTAAGGAAAAATCCCACAAAAAGCCCAAGTTACAGCCAAGCCTTGAGGTAGGAAGAGTCTGCTCCCTACTGGTGTTTTGTATCTGACTTTCTCCCTATCCCAGTGACCTCCAAGGGTTAAATTTTGCTTTGTAAAGGAAAAAAAACAAAACAAAAAACACCAAACTAAACCTCCTGTATCAGTATTAAATTTGCCAAATTTCCATTGCCTTGGGCTCTCTGGGGAGATGTCGGGCGTGGGGAAGCTTCATGAGTTCCAAAAAGGGCTCCCAAGTGTTTTAAAAAGGGCTTCAAACTCCTCTAAGCTGCTTTAGAAATCACTTTAATCCGTTTTAAACCGCTTTAACCTGTTTTAAAGAGGTTTAAACCCCTTTAAACTGCTTCAAACTGTTGAAAACCTGCTTCAGACCACTTCATGGCACTTCAGACTGAGCTCAAAACGTCTTGTAGCAGGTTAAGGCTGTGTTAAAAACTGCCTTAAACCAGTTTAAACCACCAGAAATGGCTTTAAATTGTGTTAAAAACAGTTCAAACAGGTTTAAGCCACTTGAAACTGAACAAAAAACTGCTTTAAACTGGTTTAAAGTGCACTCAAAACTGGTTTGGACTAGTTGAAGCCACTAGAAACTGCTTTAAGCTGCATTAAAAATGGCTTTAAACTGGTTCAAAGTGCTTTAAATCCACTTCAAACTGCTTCAAATGGCTTCAGACCTGCTTTAAACTGAGCTCAAAACATCTTCAGGTAGGTTTAAACTGCGTTAAAAACTGGTTCAACCGCTTGAAACTGCTTTAATCTGCATTAAAAACTGCTTTAAACTGGTTTAAACCCCATTCAAACCCAGTTTGATGTGGTTGAAACCATTAAAACCTGGTTTAAACGGCATTAAAAATGGCTTTAAACTGGTTTAAACCACTTTAAAATGCTTTTGAACTGCTCCAGATGTCCTCAGATTGAGTTAAAACCTGTTTGAAACCAGTTCACAGCACTTTAGGCTAGAACTGTATTAAAAACTGGTTTAAAGCAGTTTAAACCACTTGAAACTGCTTTATAAAACACTTTTAAACTGGTTTAAGCCTCCATAAACAGCTTTCTGCTGTTAAAAACGTTTAAACTGGTTTAAAGCACTCAAAACTGCATCAAAAGCAACTTCAAACTGGTTTAAAAAGCTTCAAACTGGTTAAAACCCCCCGACACTTCAGGTGCCTTTAAACCACTTTATGTTAAAAACTGCTTTAAACCCCACTCAGAACCGGTTTGAACTGGTTGAAACCACTAGAAACTGGTTTAAACTGCATTAAAAATGGTTCAAACTACAAAAAACACTTGAAGCTGCTTTGAAAATAATTTAAAAGTGCTTTAAACTGTGTTTAAAAGAGATGTAAACTGGGTTTAGATTTTTCAGACTGGTTTTAACTGTTTCAAACTGGGTTTGAACTGCTTTATACTCTGTTCAGAAGCTCTACAAACTGGTTTGAACTGGTTTCAAACTGGTTTAAACCACTTTAAACTGGTTTGAACTGCTTTATACTCTGTTCAGAAGCTCTACAAACTGGTTTGAACTGGTTTTAAACTGGTTTAAACCACTTTAAACTGGTTTGAACTGCGTTATACTCTGTTAAGAAGCTTTACAAACTGGTCTGAACTGGTTTTAAACTGGTTTAAACCACTTTAAACTGGTTTGAACTGCTTCATACTCTGTTCAGAAGCTTTATAAACTGGTCTGAACTGCTTTTAAACTGATTTAAATCACTTTAAAGTGGTTTTAACTGCTTTAAACAGATTAAAAGCTTTATAAACTGGTTTGAACTGGTTTTCAGCTGGTTTAAATCACTTTAAAGTGGTTTTAACTGGTTTTCAACTGTGTTTAAAAGCTTTATAAACTGGATTGAACTGGTTTTCAACTGTTTTAAACCACTTTAAACTGGTTTGAACTGCGTTATACTCTGTTCAGAAGCTTTACAAACTGGTTTGAACTGGTTTAAACTGGTTTAAACTGCAGTCAGAGGGGTCCTGGGGGGGTCTCCTTTGCCAGCAGGTGGCACTCTGGGTTTAAAATTCCCCAAATTGGGAGCTGGGTGCCCACCCCCAGTTTTGGGGTGCTGCTGGGGGCTTTAGCTCTGCCCTCCAGGGCAGGATTTTGGGGGCCAAATGCTGCTTTTGGGAATTGTTGGGTTTGACTCAGTTTAGGAGGGAGGCAGAAGGGAGCTCGGGTTTATTTTTGTTGCCTTCCTCCCCAATGTATATTTTATTTTTATTGTCTTTTTTCCCCCATTTATCCCATTTATATTTTATTTTTTTGTCTTTTTTCCCCATTTTGTTTTTGCTGGTTTTTTCCCCCCTCTTTATTCTATTTTCAAGGTCTATTTCCCCCTTTTTAATCTATATTTTATTTTCTTGGTCTTTTTCCTCCCTCTCTATTTTATTTTTGTGGTCTTCCCTCCCTCCCCTGTTTTTTTTAATCTATATCTTCCTGGTCTTTTTTCCCCCCTTTTTACCTACGTTTTTGTTTCATGGGCTTTCCTCCCCCTTTTTATATTTTATTTTCATAACCTTTCCCCCCCTCTTTATGTATACTTTATTTTGTTGTCTTCCCCCCCCTTTTTATCTATATTTTATTTTCATACTCTTCTTTTACCCTCTTTATGTTTTCTTGGTCTTTTTTCCTCTCTCTTTTTTTTTTTTTTTTTTTTTTTTTTTTTTTTCCACTGAAGCAGCCGTTCCTAAATAATTTCACACAAAAAACCCCAAAACATTGAATTTTGCACCTGCCAGAAGTCCTCCTGACCCTGTCACATCCTCACTTTCCCGAGATCCAAAAAAAAAAAAAATAATCCCCAAATCCCTTGTGCTGGCACTTGGAGATAGTGCTGGGATCCCTGGGATGGTGCTGGGATCCTTGGGGTTTTGCTGGGATTCTTGGGATGGTGCTGGGATCCCCGGGATGATGCTGGGAACCTTGGGATGGTGCTGGGATCCTTGGGGTTTTGCTGGGATCCCTGGGATGGTGCTGGGATCCCCGGGATGGTGCTGGGATCCTTGGGATGGTGCTGGGATCCTTGGGGTGGTGCTGGGATCCTTGGGATGGTGCTGGGATCCTTAGGGTGGTGCTGGGATCCTTGGGATGGTGCTGGGATCCTTGGGGTGGTGCTGGGATCCTTGGGATGGTGCTGGGATCCTGAGGAGCAGAAGGAGATTGAGGGGCTGGAGAGTGTCCAGAGAAGGGAATGGAGCTGGGGAAGGGGCTGGAGAGCAAGGAAAAGGGTCTGGAAATGATGGAGAAGGTTTGGAGAGAAAGGAGAAGGGTCTGGAAATGATGGAGAAGGGGTTGGAGAGTAAGAGGAGAGTATGGAAGATGGAGAAGGGTCTGGAGAAGATGGAGAAGGGGTTGGAGAGAGGAGAAGGTTTGGAGAGCAAGGAGAAGGCCTAGAAAGTAAGGAGAAGGCTTGGAGAGAAAGGAGAAAGGTCTGGAGAGGTTGTGAGGAGCATCTGAGGATCTGGGGGTGTTGATCCTGGAGCAGAGGAGGCTGAGGGGAGACCTTCTGGCTCCTCAAAGCTCACCCATTCCCAACCCCCTGCATGGGCAGGGACACCTCCCACCAGCCCAGCTTGCTCCAAGCCCCATCCAACCTTAAAAACTTCCAGGGATGGGGCTTCCACCCCCTCTCTGGCCAACCTCTTCCAGTCTCTCACCACCCTCATGGTGAAGAACTTCTTCCTAACTTCCAATCTCCATCTCCCCTCCTCTGGTTTGAATCCATTCCCCCTGCTCCTATCACTCCCTGACATCCTAAAAAGTCCCTCCCCACCTTTCTTGTAGCCCCTTCAGATCCTGGAAGGCCACAATGAGGTCTCCTTGGAGCCTTCTCCTCTCCAGACTGAATAACCCCAACTTATGTTAGCAAGGTTTTAACTTAGTGCTTGTTCATCATCTACAGAGAGACTCACAGGTTATCTGCAGCCACTGACAAGGACATTAAAATATTCTAAACCATTTCTTTATCATTTTTCAGAAGGCTCCTTGGAGCTTTTTCCTCTCCAGACTGAATAACCCCAACTCCCTCAGGCTGTCCTCACAGCAGAGATGCTCCAGAGCCCTCTGAGCATCCTCCTGGCCCTTCCCTGGACACCTTCCAGCATATCCATGTCTTTCTTGTAACAGGGGCTCCAGAACTGGACACAGAGCTCCAGGTGGGATCTCCTGAGAGTGGAATAGAGGGGCAGAATCCCTTCCCTTGACCTGGTGGCCACACTCTTGATGCTGTAGCCCAGGATAACTTTGGCTGTCTGGGCTACAAGGCCACACTGCTGGCTCGTGTTGAACGTCTCACCCCCCAGCACCCCAAATCCTTTTTCCCATCCCAGGTGCTTGGGATTGCCCTGTCCCCGATGCAGGACCCTACGCTTGGTCTCCTTGAACTCCATGAGGTTGGCATGATCCCACCACTCCAGCTCCCTCGGGATTCCACCCCTTCCCTCCAGCGTGTCACCCATTGGGGTGTCACCCATTGGGGCCATCAATGGGTGCCCTCAGTGCCAACCTCCGTGTCACTCAATGTCACCCTCAAGGTGAAGATGCGGAACGAGACCAATCCCAACACTGATCCGTGAGGGATTCCACTCGTCCCTGACACGGACCCACAGAGAGCCAATGCTGCATCCATCAAATCCACGTTGGGTTGGGACAGGGACGCCATGTCGGCTCTTCTCCCCTTGTCCGTTGACGTTGTCACCTTCCCATAGACGGTCACAAGGTTTGTCAGGCACCATGAGCCCTGGAAATGACAATAACGATGAAACCATGCCGAAAGGAAGAGGGATGGGGTTGGAATCCCCTCAGAGGGGGATTTTCCTGAGGAAATCCCAGTGGGAAAAGGGCGTTTCAGGACGGGCTCCTGGGGGGACCGATGTTCCTTGAAGAAAAAGGCAGAGCCCACAGAGGGGCTGCCAGGACAGGAAGTTTTCTGGCCCTTAGCTGTCCTGCTCACCTTGCCAGCACAGATTTTGTGTTTGAAACCCTCATTTTCACAGTTTTTTTTTTTTTTTTTTTTTTTGGCTTGTGATGGGGCAGCAGGGCCGGGAGGGGGGGGTTGCCTGGCACAGGCCCTTGCGCTGAGTGTTGGGCCAGCAAACGTCACCCAAACGCGCAAAAAAACCCCAACAAATTTTAGCCCCGAGGAGGGAGGCCTCAACCCCCCTCCCCCTTTACAACGCTGCTCCTCCCGCCGCCGCCATTCCGCGCCTCGGGCGGGACGGCGCGGAGAGGACTACAACTCCCAGCATCCCTTGCGCGGCACGGCGGGCAGCCAGCCATGGGCCGCCTTCGCGCGGGGGCTGCTGGGAGTTGTAGTCCTTCCCCACAGGTCGGGTCGGCGGGGCGGGACGGGAGGACTGCAGGTCCCGGCGTTCCCCGCGGGCGCTGAGGGGGCGGCGGTGTCGGTGTCGGTGTCGGTGTCGGTGTCGGTGTCGGTGTCGGTGTCGCAGCCGCTGTTCCCTGAGGCGATGTCGGTGCAGGTGGCAGCCCCCGCGGTGGAGCTGAAGGAGCTGAGCGGCCCCCCCCATGGATAAAGCTTCGGGGGGGTCACCCTGCGAGCCGGTGTCCCCTCACCCCCCCGGCCACGGCCTCACCGCTCCCGCCCTTCCCTCTCCGTGCCCGGTACCCAGCACCGAGCGTCAGGCGGCCCCGGCGCCTTCCTCCTCCTCCTCCTCCTCCTCCTGTGGTGGCGAGCGGCCTCCTCTCAGCGGTTGCCCCGGGCTTTCCGCTGCCGGGTTGCCTCCCGGTGCTGGCTCTAAAATACCGCAAGCTTCGGCCATGAAACGGAGCGACCCGCATCACCCCCAGCACCGGCACCGCGACGGGGAGAGCGGAGGAGCCGCGGCCGAGGCTCTGGTCAGCCCCGACGGTACCGTCACCGAGGCACCCAGAACCGTCAAAAAGGTACCGGGGGAAGGGAAGGGGGTGGGGGGACACACACAGAGGTTTGAGGGACACCCCCTGACCCACGGCAGAGAGGACACCCCCAGACCCATCCCCCATGGAGAGGGGACACCCCCTCACCCACCCCCCCATGGAGAGGGGACACCCCCTCACACCCCCCCATGGAGAGGGGACACCCCCAGACCCATCCCCCATGGAGAGGGGACACCCCCAGACCCACCCCCCCATGGAGGGGGGACACCCCCTCACTCACCCACCCCCCCATGGAGAGGGGACACCCCCAGACCCACCCCCCCATGGAGGGGGGACACCCCCTCACTCACCCACCCCCCCATGGAGAGGGGACACCCCCAGACCCACCCCCCCATGGAGAGGGGACACCCCCTCACCCACCCCCCATGGAGAGGGGACACCCCCTGACCCACCCATTCCCGTGAGAGGGGACACCCCCTCACTCACCCACCCCCCCATGGAGAGAGGACACCCCTTGACCCATCCCCCATGGAGAGGGGACACCCCCTCACACCCCCCATGGAGAGGGGACACCCCCTCACACCCCCCCATGGAGAGGGGACACCCCCTCACACCCCCCCATGGAGAGGGGACACCCCCTCATCCAACCCCCTCCAGGAGAGGGGACACCCCCTCACTCACCCACCCCCCCATGGAGAGAGGACACCCCTTGACCCATCCCCCATGGAGAGGGGACACCCCCTCACACCCCCCATGGAGAGGGGACACCCCCTCATCCAACCCCCTCCAGGAGAGGGGACACCCCCTCACTCACCCACCCCCCCCACTGAGAGAGGGGACACCCCCTCACCCACCCCCCCAGGGAGAAGTGACAACCCCCGGGGACAGAGGACACCCCCTCATCCACCCCCTTCCAGGAGAGGGGACACCCCTCACACCCCTCCTGGAAAGGGGACACCCCCTCACTCACCCACCCCCCCCACTGGGAGAGGGGACACCCCTTCACCCCCCCCACTTTGTGTGGGGACCCCACCGGGGGACACAAACACCAGGGAAGGGGGGGGGTTTCCTGGGGGTGAATCCCTCTGTGTCCGTGGGGGTCCCTGGTGTGGCTCTGGAGGTCCCCATTTTGCCCGTGGGGCAGCTCCCGTGTCCGTGGGGGTCTCTGCTGTGGCCATGGCTCAGGTCCTGTGGCTGTGGGGTCTCTGGTGGGGCTGTGGAGCAGTTCCTGTGGGTCTGGGGGTCCCCACTGTGTCCGTGGGGGTCTCTGGTGTGTCCGTGGGGGTCTCTGGTGGAGCTCTGGGGGTCCCCATTGTGTCCGTGGGGCAGCTCCTGTGGTCGTGGGGGTCTCTGGTGTGGACATGGAACTGCTCCTATGACCGTGGGGGTCTCTGCTGTGTCCGTGGGGGTCTCTGGTGTGTCCGTGGGGGTCTCTGCTGTGTCCGTGGGGGTCTCTGCTGTGGCCATGGCTCAGGTCCCGTGGCCACGGAGTCCCTGTAGTGACCACAGAAGTTGCTTGGCCGTGGCTGTGTCTGTGACTGGTGTGTCCGTGGGGGTCCCTGGTGTCCCCAGGGTGCCCAGGAAGGTCCCTGCTGAAAAGAAGCTGATAATTTATTTTATTTTATTTTATTTTATTTTATTTTATTTTATTTTATTTTATTTTATTTTATTTTATTTTAATTTATTTTAATTTATTTTAATTTAATTTATTTTAATTTATTTTATTTTAATTTATTTTATTTTGTTTTATTTTGTTTTATTTTATTTTAATTTACTTTATTTTGTTTTATTTTATTTTATTTTATTTTATTTTACTTTATTTTATTCTATTTTATTTTATTTTTTAAGTCAAATCCAATAGCATTTGTACCAGGAGCTTTCAGTACCAGAAACCAAATTCTATTAAAAATATTTCTGGGGAGAGATAAGTGAGATCATATCAACTACCAAAATATCATATCAAACACCAAGTTTTTAGTGGAAGCAAGTAAACCATGGTCCTTTTAGTGTTTTGTGGGCAAAAAAAAATAATAAAATAATCTGCAGGTTTTCTTGACAATTTATTCTTTAAAATTTATATTTTAAATAGAGAATCAGAGGGTCTGCTGAGCTGGGTTTATATATAAATACAGATTTATATAGTTATATATACATATAAATGAAAGTATAGCTATATATATATAAATATATATATTAAAAATATATTAAAAAATATATATTAAAAATATATAAATATATATTAAAATATAAATATATATAAAAATATATATAAAAATTATAAAATACCCTGATATATGTAGTGTCTGTGTAAGATGTCCCTGCACTGCATGTGTCTCTCTGAATTTTCTTTCCACCTCTGCCCCCAGGGAGCTGATTTTTCCAGAAATGGGGATGTGGGAGGATTTGATTTTTTGGATTTTTCAGGTGTTATTGGACTTTTGGAGCTGCTTCTGAGGACTGGATCTGGCTGGGGTTTTTCCCAGGTGGATTTTTTTCCCTGACCTGAGGTTTTCCTGGAGCTGCCTCCTCTGAGAGGGGCTCAGCTTTTCCATGGAGCAGAGAAAATCCCAGGAAAACATCAGCCTGGAAGGGAATCCTCTGCTCCAAGCCTCCAAATCACCATCTGAAAAGCTTTTTTCCAACCAGAATTATTCTGTGATCCTCACAAACCTCCCCCCCCTTCCCTGCCACCTTCTCACCTGGCTCCAGGATGAGAACACCTCAAAGAAAATCAAATTTCCTTGCTTGACTTTTGGATTCATTCCCTCTGGCTGCCATTTCCCTCCCAGGAGGAGCTGGGAAGCAGGGAGGAGAAATTCCAGGAGCAGGTTGGTGGCACTGGGGAGGGTGCTGGGTGCCAGGTCTGATGCTGGGGGGGGACACACACAAAACTCAGGAGATTTCTGCTTTCTTTTCCTCTCCCTGCTCCAAAAAAGAGGTGGAATTTGGGGCTGAGGAACACTTGGAGGTGTCCCAGGGACTCGTGGGGTCCTGAGGCACAGCTCCTGATCCACACTTGGAGTTTTTTGGTGGTGATTTCCTCCCTCCTTGGCTTGGGGGGGCTGTGGGGGGTGACCACTTCTCAGCTGTGTTGCTTTTTAGGCTGTTCCTAGGTCAAAAACCAACAGAAAGCTGCAGGTTGGCTGGGATCAGGGGCTGGAATTCCGACTTCCAGAAATCAGGAGAGAGGATGGGAAAGGTCCCACCCCATCAAGCCCCCACTTCATCCTAGAAACCCCAAACGAGGGCTCTGCATCAACACCCCAGCAAAGTTTGGGGCCATCCCAAGAAAAATCCATGAGAATGGAGGGAGAGCAGCCCTGAGGAGAAGGACTTGGGGGTGTGGGGTGAGGAGAAGCTCAAGAGAGGCATCAAAGAGAAGGTTCTGGGGAGACCTTGGAGCAGCTTCCAGTGCCTGAAGGGGCTCCAGGAAAGCTGGGCAGGGACTTGGGACAAGGGCCTGGAGGGCTGGGAGCCTGGAGGGGGAAGGGTTTCCAGCTGGGAGAGGGGAGATGGAGAGGAGATCTTGGGCAGGGAGAAATTCTTTGGTTGGGCTGAGGGGGCTGAGCTTTAGAAAGAGGTTGCCCAGGAAAAGAGTCTCTGCCCCATCCCTGGCAGTGTTCAAAGCCAGGTTGGATGGGGCTTGGAGCAATCTGGGAGGGAGGTGTCCCTGCCCATGGCAGGGGGGTTGGAATGAGCTGAGCTTTCAGTTCTCTTCCAAGCCAAACCATTCCATGATTCTATTTCTTGGGGAGGGAGAAATTCTGTGGGGTGAGGGTGCTGAGCCCCTGGGTGCCCAGGTTGCCCCCAGAAGCTGTGGCTGCCCCATCCCTGGAGGTGTTGAAGGTTGGATGGGGCTTGGAGCCCCCTGGGCTGGGGGAGGGGTCCCTGGATTGTCCCCTTGGGACTGGAGGAGCTTTAAGGTCCCCTCCAACCCAACCCCTTCCATGATTCCATGCTCATTAAGTCAAGGAGCATTAATTAGGGTTCCCTCATCCCTGGAAGCTTTCCTGGACACTTTGGATGAGGCTTGGAGCCCCCTGGGCTGGGGGAGATGTGGGTGACACTGGGTGGGATTTAAGGCCCCCTTCAACCCAACCCCTTCCGTGATTCCACGCTCATTAAGTCAAGGAGCATTAATTAGGGTTCCCTCATCCCTGGAAGCTTTCCTGGACACCTTGGATGGGTTTGGAGCCCCCTGGGTTTGGGGAGGGGTCCCTGGCCATGGCAGGGGGGGTTGGAACTGGATGAGCTTTAAAGGTCTTTTCCAACCCCAACATTCTGTGATTCTCTGATCTTTGCTTTTCTGTCTTTCCTGGGGGGACACAAACCTGGGATATGAATTTACAAACAATTAAAAGCCCCGTTTTTGCTTTGGCCCTGAGCTGATGCTGAAAGATGAGCGAGGTGAGGAGCAGTTTCAGCTCTCAGAGCTGTGTTTGACCTTTCAGCTTTTCTTTTCTGACTCTGTCTGGAGATTTGTGAAACCAACAGTTTGTAAAAGAAACCACAGAACTCCCAAGAAATAAGAGAGGGAGGTAAAAACACAGAAAGAAATCTGCTCAGCAGCAGAGGGACAAGGAGCAGAGTGCTCTGAGTGACCATCAGCACTGCTTCAAAATCCTCCTGATGTTCTGTAGAGCTCCTGCAGCCACAGGGGATGGACAGAAGCCACTTCATTTTCCTTTCTGATCTTCCTGTCCTTCAGTTTTGCAGATTCCAAGAGCAGAACCTGAGTCAGGTGAAGGAAACTCCTGCCTGAAGTGCCATGGATTTGTCCTCTCAGATTCCCCTGCAGAGAGATGAGCTCTAGGTTACAAAATCAAAATGATGGATGGGAGGGAGACAGTGGGAAAAGCAAGGAAAGCCTCTGGGTAAAACCAGTGGGGGCTGCTTGCTTTCTGGCTCAGCAAAAGTGTTTCAGGTGAGCAGCAAACTGACAAGGAGGAAAAAGGTGAATTAGGGGTAAAAACACTGATTATTTCCTGCCCAGAATCCTCTGTGCTCAGGATAAAGCATTTGTAGCTAAAAAAACCCCAAACAACTCTCTCTGAAATGCCTGAATTTCAGCCTAAAGAAGCCATTAAATTAACTTAATTTTTTATCCAACTGCTGCTAATGTAGTTTCAGGGTCTTTCTTGTCAAAAATTTTGTAACTCTTGTCAAAAATTTTGTAATTCTTGTCAAAAATTTTGTAAAACATGAGATGGTTGCTGCAAAGAGGCAGCAAAAGGACTGCATTAACAGAAAACTTTCTGGGCTTTCACCTTATAATCCAGGCTCTGAACTGGGAGAAGGCAGAGAGAAAACAGGCCTGAGGAAAGGAAATAATAACTCTGCAGGGAGCTTTGAGGTAAAAGGTTTTGAAAACATTTAATTTCTTTTCTTGGAGAACACCTCTCAGCTGAGTCTTGCTCTGCTGGAAGCCTGGGAGCAGTAACTTGCTGTCCTGCTGCTGCCCCCCAGCTCTGCCCTGAAGGTCTTTAGAGAACTTTTTTTTTTCTCTGTTTGTTTGTTTCTTCTTATATTTTTGGGAGGCCATTGTTGTCTGGACAATTTTTCCACCCAAAAATGGCTCAGCTGTGGCTGGAAGCTCCTGAAGCTTCCCAACCAAACTTTAAAACCTGGTGTGTTTTCAGAGGTGCAGCTCCTGGAGTCTCTGCTTACTCCAAAGTCTTACTCATGATTATTACTCATAAATTAAACCTCATAATGTTATGGGAAAATAAGATGTATAATTCTGTAAATTGGAGCTGGATCTCTGGGGTCACTTCCAACCCAACCCATTCGCTCTTAATTATGTGTTGAAATATTTTTTTTCTAATTTTTATTGGGGTAGAAACAGGCCCAGATGCTCAGGTGAGGGGGTTGTTAAAGGGGGCAGAGGCTTTTCTCTGACTTTCCAAGAAGAACTCAGTGCCCAGCAAACAGTTTGGGGAAGTGACTGACACCTGCAGGGCCTCAGCATCTCTTGGTCATGCTCCTGCTCTTTTTCTCTCTGGGATGAAAAGCTTTGGAGATGGGACAGGCTGGGAGAGGGCCTGGAGCTCGTGTTCCTCCATCTCAATCTTTCCTCTTCCAGTTTGAAACCATTCTGCCCCTCATCCCATCCCTCTGGGCCTTTGTCCTCATCCTCAGGTTCTGCTGAGGGGACATTTGGGGGCTCAGTGCAACTCCTCCAGACACCCCTGAGAGGGCTCAGGACAGAGCAAAACTTGGGGAATGCTTTGGGTTCAAAAGGACCTTAAAGTTCATTTAATTCCACCCCTCCTGCCATGGCCAGGGACCCCTCCCCCAGCCCAGGGGGCTCCAAACCCATCCAAGGTGTCCAGGAAAGCTTCCAGGGATGAGGGAACCCTAATTAATGTTCCTTGACTTAATGAGCATGGAAACATGGAAGGGGTTGGGTTGGAGGGGACCTTAAAGCTCCTCCAGTCCCAAGGGGACAATCCAGGGACCCCTCCCCCAGCCCAGGTTGCTCCAAGCCCCATCCAACCTTCAACACCTCCAGGGATGGGGCAGCCACAGCTTCTGGGGGCAACCTGGGCACCCAGGGGCTCAGCACCCTCACCCCACAGAATTTCTCCCTCCCCAAGAAATAGAATCATGGAATGGTTTGGCTTGGAAGAGAACTGAAAGCTCAGCTCATTCCAACCCCCCTGCCATGGGCAGGGACACCTCCCTCCCAGATTGCTCCAAGCCCCATCCAACCTGGCTTTGAACACTGCCAGGGATGGGGCAGAGACTCTTTTCCTGGGCAACCTCTTTCTAAAGCTCAGCCCCCTCAGCCCAACCAAAGAATTTCTCCCTGCCCAAGCTCTCCTCTCCATCTCCCCTCTCCCAGCTGGAAACCCTTCCCCCTCCAGGCTCCCATCCCTCCAGGCCCTTGTCCCAAGTCCCTGCCCAGCTTTCCTGGAGCCCCTTCAGGCACTGGAAGGTGCTCTAAGGTCTCCCCAGAACCTTCTCTTTGATGCCTCTCTTGAGCTTCTCCTCACCCCACACCCCCAAATCCTTCCCCTCAGAGCTGCTCTCCATCCATTCTTTATCCAGCCTGGATTTTTCTTGGGATTGTCCCCACCCCTGGGCAGGTCCTTGCCCTTGGCATTGTTGAGCTCCATGAGGTTGCCACGGGCCCCCCTCTCCATCCTCTCCAGGTCCCTCTTGGTGGCCTCAGTTTCTCCCCAAAGTGTCACCACGCTCCCCAGCATCATCAATAAACCTGCTGAGGATGCATCAATCCCAAATCCAGGAAGCACTTCAACTCTTTTTGCCTAAATTAGGCTCAGAAGACCCCAAAACATGTCACTGGACAGACTGGGGGGCTGCTGCCCTGTACTGGGATGGTCACCAAGTGGCTGGAGGGGGTGGCACGAGCACTTCCAGCTGTTGTCACAAGAGTGTGCACACCCAAGTCTGCCAAAAATTGTGGGTAATTCAACCATTCCCTCCTCCAACCATTCCCTCCTCCCTCCACCCTATTTTCCACCCTATTTTCCACCCTATTTTCCATCCATTCCCCACCCAACCTGGATTTGTGCTGGGTTTCTCCCTGAACCTGGTGCAGGACCTTGCTGTGGGGCATTGATGCTCTGAAGTCACTGATCTCTTTGGGGTTCCTGCCATGAAGTGGGGGTGATTTCCCCCTTTTCCACCTTGTCTCCTAATTAATTAACCACCCCTCTAATTGCAGCTCCTGCTGACTGGAGTTGGAGCAGCGAGCGCTTCCCAAACCTTTGGATAGCAAGAAAAAAACCCCAAAAAACCAACAAAACCCAACCCCAAACGCAGGGATGCTGTGAGAAGTTTTTGGAGGGTGTCTGGGCTGAGGACATGCCTCAACCCATGCAGACAGCCCCAGGTTTGCTCTTGCAGGATCTGAGAAATGACTCAGTTTGTGTTTTCTCCTCTTCCTCCTCCTCCTCCTCCTCGGGATGCCCAGGAGCTGACACTTCCAGCAGGACCAGAGTTGGCTCCTGGCCACCCAGCTGAAGCTCCTCTCTGTCTGCAGCTGCCTGCCCAGGCTTGCCTCTAGCAACTTGGGCAGAGAAAAATCCAGAATTTATTACCTTGAACAGCCCAACCCCTTTCTTCTTCTTCTCCTTGGCTGCTTCTCTGCCCGCTTTGCAAAAGCAGCAAAAATCCCAACCCTGGGACCACCTTCTCTCCACTGCTGGAGCAGTTTTCTTCTGGAAAACTTGTGCCTTCAGGCTGAGGGAACAGTTTTGCTTTGGAGATGCCTTATTTTGAGGTTTTTTTTTTTGGTCAGCTTTCCAGCCTTAATACTTTAAGCTCATTTTTAGCTTTTCCCTGTCTGAAATCCGCAGCTGCTGCTCCCTGACCTTGCTTCAAATCACAGGGGTGACACTGTTGGAACACCAGGTATTATTTCTGCCCCCCCACTCTTCCACCTCATGACAGAGCCTTAAATAGGCAGCCTGGCATTTTTCATCAGTGTCAAAAAGAAGGGAAAAGTTGGTTGGAAAATTATGTAGCTCCCCAGAAGTGCTGAACCACCACTTTTTTTTTTTCCCCTTTTTTTCCCTGTTTTTAAAAATAGAATCACAGAATGGTTCAGGTTCCAAGGGCACTCAGAGCTCATCTCCTCCAAGCTCCCTGCCAGGGGTCAGGGTTTGGGGTCAGGGTTTGGGGTCAGGGTTTAGGGTTAGGGCTTAGGGTTAGGGCTTAGGGTGAGGGCTTAGGGTTTAGGGTTAGGTTTTAGGGTTAGGGTTTAGGGTTAAGGGATAGGTTTTAGGGTTAGGGTTTAGGGATGGGGTTTAGGGTTTAGGGATAGGGTTTAGGGTTAGAGTTTAGGGATAGGTTTTAGGGTTAGGGTTAGGGTTTAGGGTTAGAGTTTAGGGTTAGGTTTTAGGGTTAGGGTTTAGGGTTAGAGTTTAGGGTTAGGGTTTAGGGTTAGGGTTTAGGGTTAGGGGTTAGAGTTAGGGTTTAGGGATAGGTTTTAGGGTTAGAGTTTAGGGATAGGGAGGTTTGGAAGTTGTGTTTGGTGTCTCCTCCCCCCAGTGCAGTGATTGATATTTAATCCTCAGAGAGATGTGGGAATAAACCCAGGGAAGGGACTGTTCCCAGCCAAAAAGGACTCAGGGAGCAATAGAAGAGAGCAAGGTGCTGGTAGCTGCTGCTTCCCAGAAGCTGACTCAGATTTGGGGCTCTCTCCAGGACTTTGGTGTTTGTGGGGGTGGGGAAATCTGTTTGGATCCTTTTCAGCCTCAGCTCAGATTCTGTTTTTTTCTGGTTTGCAGAATGCACTCACGTGTGTTCCATGTAGATATTTATTTATTAAAAAAAAACAACAAAACCCAACCAAAACAACCCAACTTTCTGCATTCTGGGATGATCTTGGGCCAGGATTTCACCAGCCTCCCACCTCAGAACCTATTATTTTTATGGGGTTTTTAGCAAGTCCCTTGGGGCTGATCCTTGCTTTGTGGTGCAGGATGTGACAGAAATGAAGATGTTTGTCTGCTCCCTTCATTTGTTCAGCTCCCCCCTTTTTTTATTTTTTTCTTGTAGTGTTTTGAAAGCTGGTACAAACTGTCTGTTGAGCCTGAAAATGAAGGAAATCTCAAGGTGGAATCATTATTGGTGTCAAACCCACATTTTAGGTTTTAATCCCAAATGGAAAGATGCTTAACCCTTGGAATCTGGAGGGGGGTGAAAGTGCCAAGAAATAAAGGGGACACCTCCCCCAGCCCAGGGTGCTCCAAACCCCATCCTGAGACATCCCCACCATCCACAGCTGCTCCAGGAAACCTCTCCCAGCCTCTCCCCACCCTCATTTCTCCCCAAGATCTCCTCTCCATCTCCCTGAACTATTCCCACTTTTAAACCCTTCCCCCTCCAGGCTCCCAGCCCTCCAGGCCCTTGTCCCAATCCCTGCCCAGCTTTCCTGGAGCCCCCTGGAAGTTGCTCTAAGGTCTCCCTGGATTCTTCTGGAGGGTTTTGCTTTTCTGCACCCAGCCCATGGCAGGGGCTTGGGATGAGATCTTTAAGTTCCATTCCAACCCAAACCTTTCTATGATTCAGTGGGAATAACCAAGGAGTAAAACAAACAAAAAATATATATTAGAAGATGTGTGGAACACCAAAGTATCTCTGAATTTTTTTTTTTTTTTTTGTTATTGTTGTCATAGATTTAAATCCTTCACAGCTGAGCACAGTGCAAGCAGAACAATTTGTGCTTCCAGCCCAGAAGGGTGGGAGGGGAATTCTCTCAAAGTGCTGATGCATCTCCTGCCTGGAGCTGTGTCCTGCCTGAGGGTGACATTCCCAATCCCAGCACATCACTGACATCTCCATGGGAACTGGGGCCTGGAGGAGAGAAGGCTGAGAGGGGATGTGCTGAATGTCCCTCAAGATCTGAGGGGTGGGGGGCAAGAGGAAGGGGACAATCTCTTTTTGGGGGTGCCCAGGGAGAGGCCAAGGAAGAATGGGTTGAAGGGAGAAGAGAGGAAGTTCCAGCTCAGCATGAGGAGAAACTTGTGGAGGCTGAGGCTGAGGGAGCCCTGGCCCAGGCTGCCCAGAGAGGTTGTGCTGTCCCAGCACACAACTTGGGGTCCTGGGGTTGGATTTTGGGGTTTGCTTCTTCTGGAGCCAAGAGAAAAGACAACTGAGCAAGTGCTGCCTGTCCTCAACCACAGCCTTGCTCCTGGGAAACAATTTCCTTCCAGGGAAATGCCAGAGAATCACTTGAGCAAGGCACAAGATGCCTCTGGAGGCTTCAGGTGAGAAAATGGAAAGCTCGGGTGTCTTTCAGGCTGGAAAATGGGGATTTTTTTGGTTTTTTTTTTTTTATAAAGAATAATCCATGTTGCCAAAGCTAATCATCTCCCTCCAGTTTTGTTTTTTTTTCTGTTTTTACTCTTTTAAAATAAACATTAAATCCCAGAGGCATTTGGTGAGGGGTTTAGAAAACACCCAGAGGAACAACAGGTCCTGAGAACACACGAGGTTTGCCCCAATGTGACCTCAGAGATGGCAGCACCAGTTGGACAACATCCATCCATCCATCCATCCATCCATCCCATCATCCATCCATCCCATCCATCCATCCATCCCA